>KQ964257.1:811139-862940 GCA_001566295.1 Microdochium bolleyi
CCCCCCCCCCCCCCCCCCCCCCCCCCCCCCCCAATCCCTCCCCTGTCAGAACATGGAACTTGCACTTTCGAGAAACCTTGGAAGCGGGACGTTGTGAGGTGATGCGACATTGTACATTTGTACATAACTCTTTTTGTACACGCACATATCGTCCTCCCCTTTTCCGGAACTCTGGCACCACGGCTTAATCAGTGCGACCAACCGGCACACTTGACCACAGAGAGATAGTCCTTGTTATACTGGGCTCCATGCTCCCGGGCCCTTGTCTCTGGCCTGTGGCCATCCATGCCGTCCATGCTGAGCCTAATATTCGCAAGAGAGTGGAGGTAGAGACACGGAGAAGGAAGGTTCGACAAGCTTCAAGGTATGTCAATCATGGAGTAAGGAAGGGGGAGCTGGATGACGTGGACCTTCGCAACGAACGAATGCTTGCGTTTCGTACTGAGAAAAAGTGCGGGAAGCTGACGCCAGAACTTACGCATCGGCTATTGCAAAGCCGATAGCATGGCGGGCATACCCCCGGCGGCTTCCATGCCCGGGTCAAAGAGACGGGGCAGCAGGACTCATAAACGGGCAAGGACCGGCCGCCCTTCCGACCGGCGGACCAACAAGTGAACTCTGGCTTACTGTTGCTTGGCTGCATAGACTCGGGTAATAGGTAGTATTGGAGAGTATGTTGGCTTCCTGCCAGGATGGCCCGGCTTCGTTCGTCACAGCAGCACAAGAGTGGAACTGATTGGCCCATGCTTACGACATCTGGCTGAACACACACCCGGTTCTAAATGTTGACGACCCAGGACCTTGAGTCGACCTGGCGAGCGAGGCCTAGTCTAGATACCACATGTGCATACGCAGAGGACAGTCCCCGGCGAAGGAGCGTTGGTACGAAGGCTGCAACGCCATTCGCTCCCGCGTACGGGCAGGGCAGGTTGGTGGATGGGTCCTCGTCCTGCCAAGAGAGCGTCGCGGCCGCTTCCCACTCGGCAATAAATTCATGGCATGCAATCCTGACGGCTATAGCCTTACGTTGTACCTAAATTCGTCGTCGGGCTATGCCGGTGACGGCAAGAACGTTTGCTGAAAGCTCTGGCGGTCTGTGCTCACCTTCTTCGGTAGTTACATCTCGTTGCCTGCTGTCGACTTGGCGTCCGGGAGTCCTTGCAACCGGCGCCCTCGGGATATGCAGCTCAAGAAGCATGCAGACCCCTAGGAAACATTCTGTCACTACACGCTGCGGCAGTGAACATGCAGGCAGTAGCCGGCGGTACAAGTGCCCAAGTGACTGTTGCATGAGAGCAGCCTATCTTCTTGACCAAACTTGGTCTGACCTCAGGTGACGGACCACGAGCATACGATGTGGCGCCATACTCCCCACAGACAACCATTTTCTTTCGTTACAAGCAGTGAATGCCTGCAGATACAGTGCAAGTCACTGCCAGAGAGCACCTGCATGGAGTAATACAGCCGTACGAGGCTGTCGAGGTCTTCACCCCAGCGTTACAGTGCCTTGAACACAAATGGGATTCTACACTGCTGTCAACACCAATGTACAGGTTCTAATCTGTCCCTCGTCCCCTCCCCGTCGCTGTCGCTTCCCCCCTCCTTCGGCGACGCGGGGTGATGGCCAGGTTATGACGTCAAATACAGCATCTAGCGATATTCGGGCTTGACGAAGTCGGCGAACGTCTTGGGCTCCTCGTAGCCGTGGTGGTGGTCGTGGCCGTGGTGGTCGTCCTGGGGTCCAACGTACTCCATCTTGTAGACGCTGCCGCACTCGGGGCATCGCTCCATCGGGCGCTCGCGGTTCATCTGCAAAGGTCATGTTTCTGTCAGCCATCGGATCCTTCCACACAACGGAATACATGGCCATGCATGGTGATTGAGTGTCTGTATTTGGCAAGGCAGTACTTACGCCGAGCCAGGTGACGACGTGGGAGTCGGCAGGGTAACCAGTGCAACCGGCGTACTGCTCGTCACCAGCAGAGCGGATGGTGATAGGGTTCTCGACGGTACCTGTTCACAGTCTTATGTCAGCCTTCGGACCGTCTACGTCTTCCTTTGGAATATTGGAGAGGTATGACGCACCCTTGCGCGACGCATCGAGGGGTCGCATATCGAAGATATCAACGCCCTCCATCTTTCCGAGAATTTCGAGACGCTCGAGACCAGTGGCCTGGTCGATATCGGTAGGGACCTCTCCGACGGCGGCACCGGGTCCGAGAAGATCATCCTCGTTCTTGACGTCTGTCGGATTAAGTCGAAGGTCAGTGATCATGTCCGAACTTTGTCCACGGCGAAAATTGCTAAGCCGGGCTGCAGCGTTGACAGAGGTCCCGCCAGGCCAATTGACTGGCGATAGCTCGTACCGTTGAAGGCCTTCAGCTTCTGGCTGATGGGCGCGCGAGGCTCGACATCTTTGACATCGCCTACCACCCCCAAAGTTAGCTTCCCTGCCCATCGAACGATCCTATCCTCGGCTATGGCGCGGCGGTCTTACGGCGGATGGCGGAGGCGATGAAGGAGCGGCGGACGGCAGGAGAGACGGCAGCGCGGCGAGCGACAGCCACGGCGGTGCGTTGCAAGAACATGGCGGCGATCGCTTGGGGGGTCGCGAGGTTGATGTGGTTGAGTGATGAGGTCGTTTGAGCGGGATTTCCCAATCGTCTGATTTGTCGACAGATTCAAAGAGCTCCGGCACACCACCATCGCAGCCGTGCCAAGGTGCTTACCACATTCGGCGGGTCTGAAGCAAAGCGGAATCCACGTGACTGGTGCTGCCGGGTAGGCAGGGCACCACATGTCAAGAGCTGTTCCTTCTCATTGTTGTCGGTGGTCTTTTGGTTCATTACACATTTTGAAGCATACACTATATTTGTCTTCGAGGGCCAGAGTCTGGAAGTGTGCTAGAACTGTGCAATTTTAGCAAGATGCTGCACCCAGACGCCTTGTGCATGTGAAGGATGCTCGTGGATTGGAAGTGTCTGCTGACTCAGCTTGCTGTAGTGCTCCAAGTTGTCCCTGCCAGCACGGGGGGTAACTTTGTCTCTTGTAGTGAACCTTTCTCGCAACTAACAAATGACTTGAGACCATTTGGGGTTTGGGTCTTCACAACCACCACGTCCTGATATCAGATCTCCAATCCAGCCGTCATATGAACGCCCGCAAATTGCCTTCTATCCGGTTTCTCGTCATCTGCCGTCAGGAGGTGCTCTTTTCTGCGAAGCCACGCCTCGTTGCGACCATCAAGTCTTGGGTAAGTCAACACGTTCTACAGAGCTGCGCCTTGGCAAAAGAAAGTCGCACCAAGACATCCATGGATATGCAAACTGCATCTCTACTTTAGGTATATGTGCGACTCTTTCAAGCCCGCTCATGGTAGCATGCGCTGTGTCGACTGAACACCACTGCACCACCGGACCTAGTCGAGGCAACACCGCCAACGGTGCAATCACTTGCTAGCTTCAGCTGCAGGAGAGACTTACTGATGCGTCACGGTCACGGCTTGCTTTGGAAGACAAATTTGAGCAGCACGGATATGCTGGCACCTGGTCTGCCTCAATGCAGTCTGGGTTGGGATCTTTCGAACAGGAGCCATGACTGCGCACTGAACTAACGATCACTTGTTGCCCTTGCTGCGCGAGCACCCCGTTGTTGATTGGCCGTGCATTGGTTCGCTTTGTGCACCCGCGCCCGATCGACTGATCTTCCGGCATATTGTCGCCAGCGTTCCTCGCGAAATCGCCCTTGCCCAGCACGCATCGCACTGCCACGCATCTAGATCCGTCAAAGATTCCATCTACAGTGCCCTCATGCCGTGTGGGCGAGCCAAGCCAATCCCGGCTCTCGAACACAGGACCTTACGTCGATGCCATTGCTTCGCGAACAGAGCTGACCAGTGCTGCTTGCCTTGAGGTGCCCTGTAAGCGATCCTCCTGAAGCTCTTTGGGCGAGTTCCCTATGCGTAAACCTGTTGTCGGCATAGCACTGCTGTCCAAGTCGACCTTGGTCCGCAGCGTGTCAACAGCGGAGGATCCGTGCGAGTGGCAGCTTCCGCCTGTGCACGATCTTCAAGTGATAGCAGCCCTGCTATAGCCTATGGGCAGTCCTGCCCACTGGCGACGCTCGGCCCATGTGGCACCTATTCTTCGCGTAACCTTCGCATAATTATCATAGCAACATGACTGTTGGTGCAGTCTCCAGAAGTCCCACTACTTGGCGTGGTGTCTGGTTAGCAAGAATCTCGCGTCTCGTCCTCTGAAGACAGACGAGATTCGCCCTCGAGTCTCAATGCATGCCAAGACACGGCCAGGCAGAGCTATGTCTGCATAACGGTCTCTGATATGACGCCCAGCCGCATGACGGTTCGAATATAAACTTTCCCATAGGGCATGACGGCAGCTCCGGTGTCCAGACACGGCACTGATCTAGTTCCACCACATATTGCACCTATGTTTCATGTGGCAGCAACTACAACGATGGCGCGGTCGTTGATATTGCATCAGCACAATAGGACACATACGTCAACAGTCGTCCTGCTGCTCCACTCTTCAGGTGTCGCCTGCGAAAATTGCGCCTCCTGGTAGGGCAGGCTCCTAATTGCCCCAAACGGGCAATTCGGGCGACTTGGGCCATTGTCCTTGGCAAGACGGGAGCGGCTTTCTCTTGGGTGGGGCCTGGTCCTTGCCTGTGACTTCGTGGACCTTTACGCCTCCTGGTGGACCACATCGTTGGCGACCCCAGAGCCAACAAGCTCGGACTCTGCGCTATACTCCCGTGTAGAGCACACTCCTGCCATATGTGGGTTATTGCGTTGTGGAACGGCCCTGTAGGTGAGGTATACGGCCTGCATGGGTGATCGTGGTCCGCCGCACTCTCGTGTAGACTCCGGAGTACTCCTCTTGATCCTTGTGGCCTCAAGGGTATGACTAAACCTCCTCGCTTTGCTGCAGAGGGGTCACAGCCAACGGCCGGGTGGTCGGCTAGATGTGGTTACTTTCTCTTCCCTTGTCGTGGGCTTGCAATCCACTCTTCGCCTCGGGAGGCTCCGTGCTCCGTTCGCTCCGGGCCGGACTCAGCGGCGACAAACTTGGCCGCGATGGCTTAGGCAACAGTCAACATTCTGATGTGATGGGCTCTTCAGGCTGAGACTTTTGGTACTTACTGGCGCGGTTTTCTTGCCTTCCATTATTTTTCAGGATGCCTCCGAGGTTACTAGCGACCTTTTGGGAAATATTACCCCGTGGATGGCGATTCTGCCGCGACAGAGAGAGAAGCCTACACATTGCAGATCGCTCGGCTAAAGATAGACGATGTGTGGACCATCCCAAGACTGGAGCCTGGCTTCCTCACGCACGTGTGTGGCTCTGTTTGAGGGGAAGAAGGGGCACGAGTGTAGATCGTGCGCGATCAAGACGACCAGACACTGTGCCATTTCATCCTTTATTTTTTATTTTTCAAGTTATTCACGGGGAAGATCTTTGCGATACAGGAAGGTGCTCGGTAACGATTTCAAAGGTGCCTGTCTGCCTGCACGGTGGTGGTGATTTGCATGTCCTCGAGACAGGAGATGCATGTGACTTCGCTTGGCTTTTGTGCCCACTTGCTGTATGGTCCAGAGGCGGGGAAACTGATTCTTATGAGATGATCTTTTGTAATTTATTGACAAGTGGGAGTGATGGTGGTCTGGTTGGACAATGCTGGCTCGTGGGAAGACGAACAAGTCGACAACAGAATGTGAGTGCTGGCAGAGCTCGATATATGCGTTTCTCCTGTGGCACAAAAGGCACAGAAAGAAACTTGCTTAGACAATCAAAAACAACTATCCCCAGAGGAGCAAGCCATGCTCACGGAATCTGCTGGGAAGAGAGGCGGGAAACCACTCGCCTCGAGGCTTGTGCCAGCATCAGCTCAACGAGCGAGTCGGATGCGATATCCAAGCCCGATGGTGCGATTCAAACACAGCAGCCGTGAAGACATTGATCACGGGCGGGTATCATGCGGCACTTGCATACGGGCGTAGTGCCCTCCTGCCATGAGGAAGTCGACACAGCCTGTCTGGCCATGAAGATCGGGATGTCTGCTCGGAAACAGCGACATGGCCCTAGATATCGTCGAAACGAGAAGACGAACATCACCGGAGTCAACAATACACCACGAACGTATTCCTTTCCGTCTTCTTCTCGTCACAGTCATGTGCTTGAATTTACTGAGATTATTCTCATATGGTAAATTCTCCACGCGCCATGCTCGACCCTCTATGTTCAACGTGACCTTTCCTCCTTTCCTCCTTCCCCGTTCCCCATTGAGGATGCGAAAGGAACTCCAGACATATGCACTCCCCCTGGTGGTTTCCCATGAAGACAACCTTGATATTTCCGAAACTTCCTGCCCTCATGTGTTCTCTTCGGCGACACATGGGGGCACGCAGTGCTCTCGGGGATACAACTCTACTTTGTCAAGGCACTTTCCCTGCTCTCTCACCAAAGCCTGCATGTTTCTTCTCTCACGCGGGAAGTTTTCCCTGCATGTTATTTTTCTGCCACTTTGGCAGCAGTAGCAGCAGCAACGAGCGCGTGAGTTCTGCTCGTGGTCCCGCAGCCAGACTTCGGACTCCAACGATGGAAAGCACACCGCGCAACCATATCCAGCCACCCAGGTAAGCAAGCAAAAGAATCATCGGGCTCGACCGGCGCCGAAAACACCTCGTACCAGAGGTGAAGAGACCTCCCTGATATCACCATCGCCTGTAGTCTTGTTTGCATCAATGGTCACAGTGGTCCCAACGGGACTCATGCTGAGGAGAAGTCACGAACATGGCAGCACTGGCGGGGATCAGGTCGACGCTCGGCTCCCGAGCTCCGAGAAGTCTTTATGAGGAGTTGGCTCATGGCGGGCACGGATTAATCTGCCAGACTCGGGTCAAAGATGAAGCCTCTTGAACGTTCTCTTCTGGGACTTCTCGCACCGCGTTTTTGTCACTGCCGGTTCTTCTGTGGCTGCGTCCTCTCCTGCGCCATGGCCGACTCCGCCTCTGAATGCGGAAAGGCCGTTCATCATTCGCCTTTTCTTTCCTGCTCGTTCCACGATGGTGCCTCGGCACAAGACTGGCCCAAAGCGACGGACAGTCATGTGTTCGCCAGTACATGGCCTGAGAGCACTGCTTCATCTGCGTCCTGTTGTCTCTTGTGTACATGCTTGTGAGTCACAGTCCGAGAGCCTACAGCTAGCCAGCAGGAAAGCCCTCGCAGGCTGTGAGCAATTCCTGCACGAAGACTTATTGCCTGCATGTTGGGTTTCACAGCTTCGTGCAACCACACCAACCAGTGAGATATGGGCAAACACACGGCATGGGTGCACGGGTGCACGTTCTGTTACTGATATTTCTGCTTGGTTCTCAGTTGACGTCTTATTGAAGACCAATGCCAAGCTTTAAGTTGCAACATTAGAGTGGTAATATCGCCTAACCATGACATGCATGAACCGTGTTGACATACTTCACCTATAGACTCTCATGTTACTCACCGGCTAGAGCTACACCTTTGGCATGCTTGCGTCGGGCGCAAAATTCATGCTCGGCGCTCGGCAGGTGCCAATGTCACAT
Source organism: Microdochium bolleyi (assembly GCA_001566295.1). Lineage (NCBI taxonomy): Eukaryota > Fungi > Ascomycota > Sordariomycetes > Xylariales > Microdochiaceae > Microdochium > Microdochium bolleyi. The sequence goes on from KQ964257.1 coordinate 818,740, forward strand.
GCTTCTTCAGGCGGGTGTATCAGCCTCAATGTCGCAGCGCAAAATATCCTTGCGTCTGATCATCTGGTCCCAGTGGATTGAGGCTCTGCCGGCTCGGGTCCGCGATCGAGACGGCAGGGGTGGCGGGGGAGGGCTGCGATGCAACGCTCACCCACTTTAAAGGCTCGGAGACTAACAGCTTTGCCAACAGGGTACTCGCTGGCAGCACATCCGCGGGTAGCCGTCATGTGAAATGCCTGTCACCGAGTATACCAGAGTTTCTGCGTTGTGTATTGCTATGCAGGACCGTTGCTAGCTCGCCCTCGGCGCATGTCGATGGTGGCTGGGCATGTGCGCCTCGGCATCCGGGAGATCCGTGAGCTTCCTCATGAGGAGGTCGCCGTTGGTGCCCAGGGTTTTGCGCAGGCGGCTCGAGCATGCGATGCTCGTGCAGGCAAAGTTACAATTGCCAGGCAGGGTGAGGGCAACAAGTGAGTTCACCGGACTCGTCGACTCCCATGTCGTCCAAGCGCCGTCCGCAGCAATTCATGCCAGGTTTGCCTGTCGGGTACGGAGCAGAGTTTTCTCCTTCACATGAAAACAGGCATCATGGTGCAAGGATGGTCCGACGGGGTGCTTGGCCTTGGCATGGAACTCGTAATAGTGGCTGGCTGGCCCGGGGGAGACGATGAGACTCTGCGGGGACGGCTGTCTCAGCGCAAGCCACGCCGACTCGTGACAGGCAGTGTGATGCATGCGAGCGTGTACCGCATACATCATGTCCAGCAGTACACAGGGCAAGGCAGGGCAAGGCAAGGCAAGGCAAGGCAGGGCAAGATCGGTCGCCGTGGCGCCGTGGACGGAATGAACGCGCGGTTCCGGGTCTTGACGTCCGGGAGGGCCGGCGAGCGGGCAGCCGCTTGTGCTAGTTTTTGCCGCCGTTCGTGGATCTCGGGGTGGGCACAGTGGCCAGACACTGGAGCAGTGGAGCGCGGCGGGGAAGGGCGTGCGGAGGGGCCTTGGCGATAGTTGGAGAGGCCCGATCGGCGGCCGTGGTCTTGGATCGTGGGACCGGTGTGCTCGAGCACGGCGTGAAGAGCAACTGCCGAGAGGCAGGCTGCGCCCTGCAGCCCGAACTCTGTTGCTCTCCCACGGCCAGGCACCGCGCAGGAACGCCCGCGCTGTCCTCAGCCACTGAGCTTGACATGACACCACCTTCCGCCCTCCTGCATGGCCCAGCCTGGCCCAGTGCACCTCGCGTGTTCCTTCCTCTCGCTTGCTTCCGCACTGCCCAAGCGCAAGATCTTCAATGGTCCGCCACCTCCTCGACGCCAACTCCTCTTCAAGCCTCCGCTCCGTCCTCTTGGCGCGCACAAGTCTGGCTGCGTGCGTGGCCTTCGATCGGCACCGCACTGCGTCTTCGTCAGTGCCTCTGGCCCTCTGCCCACTCCTCCGATGAGTCGTCTTGTTGTCGCGCTCGACGGTGTCCCACTGTAGCAGGCACCGTTCGCGACAATGGCTTCATGACTCGTCAATGGCGTGCGTAGCGTGGCTGCGTGAACTGTGATGGTGGTGATCATTCGAGTTTGACGTGCCAACCTCTCCAATGTCTACCACGAAAGTGGCCGGTCCCATCTCGCTGCCTGTGCCCTGATATCTTGTTGCCTTTCGATTCGATAAGCCAAACTCGTGGAACGAGTGGCAATCTTTATTCGTCTTTCCACCGGGGACATCCCAGCATTCTGAAGGCGGTCGTAAACCAGCGACGCGAAGGCATCAGTATCGTGTAAAGGTCAAGATGCGGGCATCGTGCATATCAGTGTTGGGTCTGTCGGCAGCATCTTCGGCATACACGACAGACCGCAGCCAGCAGAATCGTCCTCTTAGACTTCCCATAGTTCGTTCTGATACACGGGCAGCGTTCGGGAACGGCCTGGACAGCCGGGGAGTAGAAAGTCTCGACCTGGCCAACCGTTCAGATATTGCATACTATGCTCGCTGTAAGTCTACATGCGGTAGTCCCCATCCTGATCCTCGTACAATCGGCAAGGGGTTAATGATCGGTTGGCAGTGGACATCGGCAGCCCTCCTCAACCTCAGTATGTGTTGTTAGACACCGGGTCTTATGAGCTCTGGGTCAACCCGGACTGCACAGTCCTGAAGAACGAGCAAGACCGGCACTTCTGCCAGGCACTCGGCCACTACAACAGCTCGGCCTCGTCGACAGCCGTCTCGCTGGGCGAGAACAGGACTCTGCAGTACGGCGTCGGCAGTGTGTCGTTCGACTACTACACAGAGACCATTGGGCTGGGCGGCTCTTCAGGTGAGCATATCTCCGGGAACATCTTATATGCTATCCAAGCTGACCCATTTGAGACGGTAGATGCCACAATACAGCAGCTCCAGTTCGGAGTGGCCAGAAGGACCAAGAATGAAACCTCGGGAATCCTAGGCCTGGGTTATGGCAAGAACCTCCTCGCCACCGACTACCCAAACTTCATCGACCAGCTCGCCGAGCAAGGACACACCCAGACAAGGGCCTTCAGCGTAGCCCTGGGCAGCAAGAGCGAGCCAGACGGCGGCGTCGTCATGTTCGGCGGCATCGACACGAGCAAGTTCAGCGGCAGATTGCAGACTCTGCCGATCATACCACCCTCCGAATCCCCGGATGGCTCTCCGCGGTACTGGGTGAGCCTGCGCAGCATGAGCCTGAGCTCGCCCGGATCCTCCGAGGCCGCTCCCACCAGCGAGACGTACGAAGGCTCCCGCAACCTCTCCGCCTTCCTCGACACGGGCACGACAATGACCCTGCTCCCGACAGCCCTGGCCAGCCGCATCGCCGCCGACTTTGGCGGCAAAACCCCCAGCAGGCCGGACGCGAATGGCCAGTTCGAAATCGACTGCGAGTCGTCCGCGCGGGCTGGCAGCAGCAGCAGCAGCCAGGGCACTCTCGACTTCACCTTCGACGGCGTCACGATCCGAGCGCCCCGCTCCGAAATGGTCCGTGAGTACTACGGCGGCGGCACGGCCGCTGGCGGCAGGAGGTGCTATCTGGGCATCGGCGCGAGCGAGAGGTACGTTCTGCTCGGAGCCTCGATGCTGCGGTCTGCATATGGTACGTCAATACACAGCCCCTTATCCACCCATTGCCCTCAAAATGCATAGCTGTGTCAGTTTGTGAACTATCACATTGGCTCTCAAGGACCCAAGTCGCTAATCGGTCGTTCTGCAGTTGTGTTCGACCAGACGAACCACGCCATACACCTCGCGCAGTACGCCAACTGCGATGGCGGCGGCAGCGGTAGTAGTAGCAGCAGCCACGAGATAGAGATTACTGCTGGCCTCGACTTCGGCTCGGTTGCTGGCAACTGTAGTCTCTCAAGTGAATGATTCTTTCACTTCTTCTTCTTCAAAGTGCTGCCAGAGGACAGCAGCGGCGATATCAGAAGGACTGGCAGTCCCGATGCCAAATCTGGGAAGCATTGGAGACGAAAGGATGGATACTTACTTCACTTTAATTTTCTTCATGAGCATGGCTGCGCTAGAATAGTCTAAATAATTATGTAGAACAGCAATAAGGGATCAACAGGTCTTGGGACCTTTTGGACAAGTTTTATTCTTTGATGATCAATCAGCATTTCATGCAATTCCAGGGCACGAGGCTGCCATCTATGGGTCTGTTTGTGATATATGTTCGTTTCGTCATTATTTATGGTATCAATTCTCAAGTATGTAGTCACTCGAAGAGCGCGGCCCCTAGCACTGCAGGTTGACTGCCATACTAGTGTGGATAGAAATTTCTACCAGTGCTGCCGGGCTCCTCAGGGACCGCCTCAGCGCTGCCACTCATGCGTCAATGTCCATCGCCCCCTTCGCGCGGTACCAGGTGACAAAGTCGTCGATGACGCCCGGCCACGACCCTTCCGGGCTGTAGAAGCTCAGCGACTCATCGTCCACGCTCTTCACGGCGAACACTTGCACCTGTTGCCACATATCCCGGCTCACGGACCTCGTCCACTTCTCCGACAGGAAGGCTTTCCACTGCGCTAGCCAGTCAATGCCGGTCGTCCTGCCGATCCAGGAGAAGCCGGGCAACGTGAAGAGCATGTCCCAATAGATCGTCGCATTCTCGAGCGAGAGTGCCCGCTGGTCGGCTTCCTTACCAGCTACGAACGCGTGGCGGTAGACTTTCTTGAAGAGCTCGGGATCCGAGGAAAGACGCCGCTCGAGTTGCGAGAAATACTGTTTCTGCGCGGTCAAGTTCGCCTCAGCCCTGTGCCTCGAACATCAGCAAGCGGAATCGGATAGTCACACGTCTCCAGTGTCTGTGAGGAGATTGTGCGGAACAACATACGGCACCGATGACCAGCCCTTGACGAAGCCTTCTCTTGAGATCTGACCGATGTTCTCGGCTTGTACAAGTTCCAGGGCGATGAACAAGGATGCTTGTTCCAAGTTGGCGCCCAATTGCTGGAAATACGACATTGTGGAGTCGGCATCCAGAGCATCTTTGCTATCCTCGGGTCCTTTCGTAACAAAGCAGTTAGCTCACAGTTGACATCAAGCACAGGTTACGCCACTGACCCTTCAGCTTGTCAAAGAGTTCGCTGAGTTGTGACTCTTTGACTTGGCCGGCCTGGCCACCAGTTGTGGCAAAGTATCTGAAACCTCGGAATGTCAGCACCTTCCCCGGTATTATCACTGCTCGCGCAACGTGCTTCTCGATACGCGTGGTTGTATCAAGGCCCGTGTGCTTGAAATTCTGATAGCATGCCACTTCGCAAAAATTTATTCAGCCAGACAGGAGGTTTCGATGCTTGTTGACCACGGCGCATGACCATCCGCGAGAGCGATGCTGCTGTCTAGATTCGCGGCAGTCGGTTCGGCGAAGTGAGGAGAAGACTTACGCTTCTACTGCATCGTTGAGCTTAAAGTTGACGTTCTTCAGATACTACAGCGCAATGTCCTTGTTTAGCACGAGATCCCATACCAAAGCAGTGACAAGCCCAGCGTGTACGCCTGTGTCAGAGAGATGGCGACGGATGCCCAGCGCAGTTCAAGTATGTTTCGTGCACCTCCTCACGCGCAAACGGCCTGCCGAGACCTCCTGAACATGTGCCTTCTTGGTCGTTTGACCTACGCTTCACTTCGTCGCGATAGACCGCATATAATCGTGCACGCTGGAAAGAAACGTCCGCGCCGACTCACCTTCAGCGCAACCTTGTCTGGTGCACCCGTGATGCTAACAAAGTTGGTCACAGCCGCCCTCTGAGCACTACTGGAGGGAGCCATGTTGCTTCTCTGGGTAGTGTTTGTTGTCTCTTCTCCCTCGCTTCACCAGCTTGTATCTTCTACACCAGCTTCCCGGTACTGGCACTATTTCGACTGGGCCCGTGCCCCGCGTGGTTCTCGTGATGACGGCAAGTGTTATTTGCGAAGCTCGCTGTGTTGTGGGTGTCCTGTTCCAGTGTGCTTCGCGATGCAATTTTGGTCCCGCTCTTCTTGCCACGTGCAGGCAAGCTGGCTATCGCTGATGCTCGAGGTTTTCGGTCGAGTGGATTCTTGTGTTGTTTGTTGACTGGAGATTGATGAGGGTGCAACTTCCGAAGATGAGGGAGGGGTGCCAGTCGGCGATGGCTCTAAGAAGTGACCGTGACTCGTTGACAAAGTCCAGAGAACCTCTGCCAGTTGGCCGAGCTTCGTCACTGCCGGTCGATAGGCTGTGTGTATGGTGCAGAGGTGCGTAAGGTCTCGGGCTGCTGAGTCTCTCAAGATGCGCCAGCAGATTGTTGTTCTGAAAGAGAGATAGAACTGTTTCCCGTCTGCCGGTTAGTGAGTTCGGTGATCATCGACTGAACTGATGGTGGGGTAGGTGCCCCCTCGTCGAACGGGCACCCACAGGCAGTTTGTGGATCCACCATAGCTGTTGATGGTCGCGGTCAACCCCATCGTGCGAAGTCGAATACACGGATGGCCAGTGTCTGTCATGCGGCAGGCATGCACACAGACCATGCTTTCGGTCAGAGACAGGCAGACACGGTGTGAGAACTAGATAATAATATATAGAACAGGGGTATCGCGTCCGCTCCAGGACTGACTACGAAGTATGTACTCGCCAACGTTGCGCGCATTACCCGGAAGTATCTCCGTTCTTCTGGCACTCTTGCAGGTCTTCGCCTCCCTTCTTCGGTGGAGCAGACAATGCTGCTCGAAACAGAAAGAAAGACAATCAAAATAGACAAGCGTTTGCAATGCGATGCATGAAAACAAAGATAATCCTGCCACCCTGTAGACTACTCAACACAACCTGCGTGCCGGTTGCCTCTTGATACTGTACCCCAAGGATCGCGGGACTCAGCAGCTTCATGAGTCGCGTGAGGCTCGTGGGCCTCGTGGGATTGATGAGCCAGATGCGGGATCATGGATGGCCTCGGTCGTGCATATTGCCCGTCCTCCTCGGCTTCCTCGCTCGAGATGACAGAGCTTGCAGAACCCCTAATAGCATCTGCCGAGGCCCCATCATCAAGCTGTCTAGTACCTCGCGGGCCAATACTCAGCCTTGACGACGACTAGTCGCCAAGAGGCATACCCTCAAGCTCGTCGAGGAGACGTCGCCAGTTATCTGCCAGCATCTCCGAGTACTTGACGCGCTCCTGCGCCCAGTCCTGATTCCAGCGACTGACGTGGTATTGAGTCTGCTGGAAGTAGATAAGCTCGTCGCGCAGGCACTCCTTGACAAAGACAGAGCGGTTGTGCTGGTCCACGATAGACTCCTTATCCTATATAGTGCACTCATGTCAGTACAGGCTCCGCTGATGGCCATGGACAAATTGATGGGCATGCGGGCTTGGTCACCTTGATGATGGCTTCGACGACTTTTTCGACTTCACCTGGCTTAACTAGGCCTTCAGGTTTCGATCTGAGGCCGGCCAACTTTGTCTCGTTGGATTGGATGCGGCGCTCCAGCTGCGGGATGTTGTCCCTGTCGAGGCGCTCGCGACGCTCGAACATGTCCCTAAGACTGACCAAAGCATCGCGTTGCCTCTTGAGGTCTTCTAGTACGCCGGCGTCCCAGGCTTTGCTCTCGTCTTCCATCAACGACTGCGTGGTCCGAAGATGTTTACTCGTGGCGGCAAGGCCATCGTTGAGAAGCGGCACTTCGTTCGTGTCCGTGGCGTATGTGTCCGCACTGGTCTCAATCAGGGCCGACAGCGACAGAGCCAGGCGCGCATGGTCGGCAGCGACACCTTCGGTGCGCTTGACTAGGCGATCCAGAAGGTTGCAAGCCGTTATGTAGAGATCGGCAGATCGGCGGACACCCTGCCGTGTACGGTCAAACAGTTCGCCCAGAGACGGGGGCAGCGACTCCTCGAGTCCTGGTGGCAAAGCCCGGTCGGTGAACTCGTCTGTGACGGAGATGGTTGCTTGTTTCCTCCAGACGGACAGCTCCTGCTCGTTGTTAGTTGTGAAATTCATTAGGATGCAAGCTTTAGCATACTGACACTTACTGTAGGAACCGTCAGAAACATGATGACCAGCTGTTCCTGTCCAAGGATAGGATGCCTGACAACTGCATTGAGATACCGAGCAAGGCCGCGCCGCCTCTTCTCGATGAAGCCGTTGTCATTGGACAAATGAGTGCCATTCACGCCGACCCGTTTTGGCGGGAGAAGTGGCAGAGCTCGGAATGGGTAGCGCTTGTGCAAGCAGTCCAGAAGCCATACGAAATCGCTATACCGGCGAATAACCTTGCTACCCCTGCGGCTGCTGGTGACCTCGTAGTTGTGATGCTGGAACATGAACATGCCCTCCTTCTCCGGCATCAGAGTGACGAGAATGTTCTCTTCAACCGAGCCGCCCGTGCGGCCAGCGCTGATAGTCCTTGTATGCGAGATGGAAGGACCGGAGCCTGGCTCTCGGCCCATGCCGTTACTCGCCGGACCGAAGGGGCTCGTCGCATTCCTATTCGCATTGTCGCCGAAACCAGCCTGGTTCGTACTGCCGTCGAAGTATCCCCAAGGAGCTCCGGGATTGGAAGGCACGGAGCCAATGACAGGCTCCGGTGCCGGCGGGCTCGCAGATCGCTGGGTCGAGGTGGTGAAAGTCGAAGTGGTGCGCTCGTGCAGGTCCGGCTGTGGTGGAGCTTCGAAGCTGTTGGTCTGGCGACCAGACGAACCGTTCAGGCCCTGGCGGCCTGCTCGTGGGGTTTCCGCAGCGGCATGATTATGGCCTTTGTGCAAGTCCGGCGATGCCCAAGGGTCGTCCTCTTGGATGTCCATATTGGCTGCGCCTCTGGCGGAGGGTGACGGCTTCGTCTTGGTCGGTGTGACTGGTGCCTGTGGAGGCTTGGCGGCAAGGTCGGAGAAGTCGGGCACTTTCGGCTGGGCTTTGTTCAGTCGCGCCGGCGACGACAGCTTTGGCTCGGGAAGCTCTATTATTCAAGTTTGTGATTGTCAGCGAGGAAGAGTCTGTCGCATGAAGCCCATCGTCGCATGGAAGGAGATTGGACAGCAATAGCTACACAACACAGACCCCCGCTAGCTCGGCCAGGAGCTATGCGAGCTCTCACGCGCAGGCCCGCTTTGATAAGCCTGGAGGTGTGCTGAGTGGTTGCTTGTCCGCCCGCAACCCCCCGGAGTGGACCGCTGAGGCCGAGGTGACGACATGGGCGTGGCAGCACCATTGGCAGTGCACATAGAGGAATTGAATAGCAGGTGCTGCGACGAGCTCCAAGCTGGAGTGACTGCGCTGCAATTGTTTCACTGAAAGGGAAGGTCGCGCGTCTGGGGGAATTGCATGTGTATTGAAACTTACTGCGTCTTCGCTCATCCACCCCATCAAGGCTGACAGTCTCGCCTTCCTGTGCCAAGCCGATCAAGGCAAGCAGCACATTGAACTCCTCACGCCCAAACGTCAACTCCTCGTCCGAGCCCATGATGCTGGCGATGTGCGCTTGGGTGTCAGCATCGAGCTTCGCTGCTGCTAGGGTCTTGGCCACGCCAGCGAGCGTGACTTTGCCACTGTCTCCATCATCCGCGACTGTGTTGTCGAAGGTCTCGATGTAGCTGTCGGGTACGTCGGCAGAAGCGAGCAGGCTCTTCAGCAGCTCCGCGCGGGTTCGCTGCTTCCGAGGCGTTGGCATGTCCCATGGCGACCGGGAGCCGCTGCCGCCCATGTCATCATCGTTGAACAGCGTTGAGGGCGTAGATCGTGTCATTGGATCCTCCTCGCCGAAGAGGGAGATGCGCGACTGCGCGACGCCCGAATTGTCCGGCGACGGCGAATTGCCTGGAGATGTGCCAAAGAGAGACATTGTGGCTGAGCTTCGCAACTCGTGGAAGTCGATGGTCTGCGGATGTTCGATAAAATATAAGATAGGTGCGCAGAGCGTGGGTGTCGACAGTTGAGGCCGAGCCTTGATGAATAGGACTGTTTTCCAGGCTGCCGCAAAACGCACTTCTTCCGCGATAGGACGGCGGCCAGGCGAGAAACGCGACAACGAACGTCGGAGAAGGTGGAGATGCTCTAGCTGCTCATGGTCAGCTGCAGATGCTAATGAGTAGGCGACAGAACGTAACGCGAGAGCGTGGCCAATTGCACGAGGCAGGAAGAAGGAGGAGGACCTGTCGATGATGACGAGGACCCAAGACCAGCCTCCGACACTCGACTGTGCCGCTCCCCGCGCGCTTACCAGGTTGCGTCGAGGGGAGCTATGGGCTTGTCGCAGCATTGTGGGGCCACCCGAACTTCCTTGACTGCATGCGTGCAACCTTGGAGTCCGGATCGGCCCCATTCTTGAGGGATCTACGGTACGAACAATGTCACAAACGACCGCTTACCAGACGAGCCCAGACTATGTAGCTCGGCCTAGGCAGGTCACTCAAAATGGAGTTTCTTGTCGGACGCGTCATGTTACTCCTGCTAACTCATCATTCGTGGTCACTGCGTAGCTTCATAATGTGGACTTGAAGCAGCTCCCAGAGGGCAGATGGTAACTCCCCCTTCACTCTATTACTAAGTGCTCGTGTAAACGAATATTGCATTCACGCATGGTGAAACAGTTGTACACATCTAGCAGTTGTCGTTGGTTGGATATACACATCAGGGCTCATTGTTGTACACTCGTAAGATTCCCTAGGCTCTGTGCGGGACTGCAGCTGCCACACCCAAGGGACTTCACAGCCACCATACCATTCTATAGCTTCTCCCAGAGCTTGATATCCTCGGCCTTGGCAGACTTTCTCTTCTTGCTACGCTTCGCCAGCTTCGACGGCGGCACCTTGTAGAACAAACTGGGCGACTCGCCCGCCTGGAGCTGGTGGCTCAGATACCCCCGGTGCGCCGGATCGCGGTAGTATTCGATATCCCAGCGCGATGTCGGGTCGGGCAGGCGGTAAAAGAAACCCTTCTGCCGCACCTGCTCAAGAACTGGCTCGACGTGCTCGGGGCCCACGGGCAGCGGAAGGTCGGTGTTGACGCTCTTGCCCTGCACGAGCCGCTTGATCGACTGCTTCGTGTAGTAGCGGGTAACGATCTTGCCGCCCGCGGCCTCGATCGCGCTGATGGCCGATGCCGACGCCCGCGAAACCATGATGTCGAGGGGCTGCTTCAGGCTCTCCGGATTCCGGGCCAGAATTTTGATGCCGTCCTTGATGCTGCCGACGAGCTTGGACTCGATGAGCTCCTTGGGCGTGATCGGTTTGGTCGGGTCAAGCCTGCCCTGGTCGATCCACAGCTGTAACTTGTCCAGGTTGACCTCTGACATGACATCCGCGCGGCTGTGCGACTATTAGCGATACACTCTTCGTGCAGATACTCCCGTCTCTTCGACTGTCAGACGTACTGATTGTTGAACCCGAGTCTTCCCCTGGAGAAGATCAGAGGCGTCTGACCACCCTGAAACCACGGCCGCACTTTTCCATGCTGCTTCTGACCCTTGTGGCCACGTCCGGACGTCTTTCCGTAGCCCGAGGACGGGCCGCGACCGACTCTGATCCGTTTCTGGTAGGCCTCCTTGTTGTCGCGGAGATCGGCGAGGATAGATGCGCTACGGGTTTGTATCGAGAGGCCAGCGAGGAGGCTGACGAGCGGCGAAGAAGCGGTGCCTAGACTCGGCTGTTGTGTGCGGGGTGCCCGGAGGCAGTGGCTTGCCAGCCGAGCTGGTATCCGTGGCGGCATTGTCGTCTGGTGTTGTGAGTATGCGGATGTGCTGAGAGCGTTGCTGTCATGGCGTGGCTGCTCTTGCTCCATCCAAATCTTGCAGGCTCAGGAAATTGTTGGCGCGGGCCGGAAAAGTGGCCCGTGCACCCGGTCGACCTTTCCCCAGCTCCTCCAAGAGTGCCCGAGCCCATCGTACACCAGCGTGCAGAGGATGACTGCAATGTCGACTCATCGTGTGCAACTCGGCTATTTGTTCTTTGGGATTTATTTCTGTCGCTGAGAATCAGCATGAGTTATCGATGTGCGCTGAAAGGTACAACCAACACGCTCAGACAGGGACACTTCTGGACTGACATCGCGTCTGCTCCTCCTCGCCGCAGTTCCAACCTCAGTCCTCAAAGCATGCAACAAATGTCAAGCGATATTGCTGAACAGACCGTATGTTATGTCTGGCGCTTCTGAGGGCATCTTGTGGTTTCTGCCATTCGCTCAAAGCAAACCCTCAACCGGCAATCTAGCTCGACAGGCGATGAACCCCTTGACTCCATTGCAGTCCTTAGCTAGGCTTGCAATGTAGTCCTTACCAATCTCTCCTACCCAGCCGGTCTGTCTTGTTTCCGGAAAACGAGCGCCTTCTCGACGTCTCGGAGGCACAGTGCCGAAGCCGGTCGCTTCATGGTGTAGCCTCGGGGCCAGCCAGGTACTGCTGTCGGCCTCGCATGCCGATCTCCGGCCGGAGACTTGTCCCCATCCCGATGGCTAGGCGCGCGGGGCCTGCTCCTCCAACACCTGGAGGCAAGTGTTCCTCTAAAACCACCACGAAATATACAACAAGTGCCTAGAATAAGCGTGACGAACTGCCTTTTGTCAAGGGTGATGAGAAACTTGGTCCCTTGGGCCGGTACCAGTGCAGTTATTCGACAAGCCTTGATCAGATTTCCTTGAGGTCGACTTACATGGCCACAAACTTGGGGCATATGTTCTATCAAGGAGAAACACCAACAGATCTCAGACTACTTGCCCCGAGAAAGTGATAACATGTCACTAGAAGAGAAGCACGGCGTGTTCGAGGCAGCCAAGGTGGCTTCGCCAAGTGACCATCCGGCGTCCCAGGACTTCGCTAGAAGAGAAACACACGAACACAACATCGGAGACGGCGACGACGACGACGACGGCGACAATGACTATGAGTATCCTGAAGGCGGATGGGACGCCTGGCAGCAGGTCGCTGCCGGTTTTCTCGCACAGGCTATGTCCTGGGGCTTCCCGACAACCTTTGGCATCTATCAGCTGTACTACACCACCACGATGAACCTCCCCAACGCACAGGTCTCGTGGATCGGCTCGATTCAGACGTTCTGCACGTACACCACGTGCGTCGTCTCGGGCCGCCTCGCCGACGCCGGGTACCAGCGGTCGACAGTGCTCGCCGGTTCCGTGCTCGCCGCGCTGGGGGCCTTCATGACTTCCGTGGCCACCGAATTCTGGCAGATTCTGCTCGCCCAGGGGATCTGTCAGGGCGTCGGGCTGGGTATCATCTTCATCCCGACCATCGCTGTAATGAGCACGTACTTTTGCGAGCGGCGGGCGCTGGTCATGTCTGTTGCCGCCAGTGGCGGTGCTGTCGGCAGCGTCGTCTTTCCGGCAACAGTGCAGTATCTGATCCCGCGGGTGGGGTTCCCCTGGGCGACCCGGTGCGCGACGTTCGTCTTGATCTTCCTCCTCATATTGATGAACTTGATCTTCAAGCCTCGGGCTGCTGCTCCCAGAACCCGGCCGTCAGCACCCTGGGTGGACTGGTCCGCCTTCAAGGAACCGCCGTTTGTCCTCATGCTAGCCGGCGCGTTTGCCTTACACCTGGGGTTGTACTATGTTTCGTCATATGTAAGTCGATACCACGGCGATGGGTTGGCCCTATGTGCCTGTAGTAGAGCATACGATTAGAGCTGACTGGAACCAAACCGCCAGATCAATGCGTACGCCGTCTCGAAGATTGGGTTCGACGCCCAGCAAGCAGTGGTCCTGCTACTCATCATGAACGCCGCGAGTGGCCCGCCTCGCGTCGCTATCGGGTTCGTCGCAGACCGCTGGTCTGGGCCCTTGAATGCGCTGGTCTTCTCCGTCGCCGTGATGGGTGTCATGACCTATGTGTGGATCGCGGTCGTGGCCCCAACCCAGATGTACGTGTATGCGGTACTGTTCGGCATGGTTCTGGGCCTGGTCATGGCGGGCTTCACGTCGGCTCTGGCGTCCCTGACAACAGACCCGTCCAAGGTGGGCGTGCGGTTTGGGGTGACACTCACGTTGATCTCCTTCGCCACGCTTGCAGGGCCGCCCATTGCGGGATCACTCATCGACCGTGGGGGAGGCAGCTATCTCGGTGCCCAGATTTATGGAGGCGCGGTACTACTGCTTTCTACAGCGCTGATGGCCTGCTGTCGCGTGTCTGTGACGGGACCGAGGTTACAGGCAAAGGTGTGATTGAAACATTACATTGCATACATCTGTCTCGCTACATCCCATGCTTGTGTCTGATCTCATTAAGCTTTGAGTCTCCCCAAAGTATCAGGTGATTTGTTCCTGAGACACCCTGCAAAGGAAATCTGGGCCATGGGTGAGTGTACCACAAGCGATTCCTCAATGAGTTGCAAGTATCTGGCACTGAACTTCCGGTCTGTTTTCAGTGAATCGATGAGCGAGCATCTGGCAGAGCTTTCAACAGTGTGTTGACACTGATCTCGCTCAAGGGGATTCTCTTCCGTTCAAGTATAGCACCAACATGCGTCACGGTGCCTCCAACTGTCCTCGTCTCCGTGTGGTTGACATGTCTTGGAGAGGTCTTAACATCCGATCCCATGTTATTGACGAGTATATCTACCCCAGGATACCCAGCAAGATCGGGAGCTGCTTCTGCCCTCAAGGCTGTCGTCCAGCAGTCGTGGCAGTCTTCGTCCGGCAGCGTGGCCGTCTGTGGCGTGGTCTTGGTCGCAGTCTCCGAGTCTCGTCCTCCCGGATCTAAAAGCTGGCCGGGAAGATCTTGTTGCTGCTCCAGCTTGCATGAAAGATTGCTGCTGCTGGTTCTGCTCCATGATTGCCTGACTGAGGTGTGCGAATAGAAAGTAGTATTGGTGCAACCGCAGCGGTATATGTATCGGACTGAGCATGCTGCCCTTGCCATTTCGGCATGGTCGGCACGTTCTCCGAAACGGCTCATATCAAGAGACGGAGGTTGGTGCAAATGGTGCAAGGACAGACAAGAAGCTTCCGAGGCAGCCATTCGTCTTGCGGTGTCGACTTCCGACGAGCTTGGTGCTTGAAAAAGATGGTTCGCGAAGGGGGACTTCTAGCAAGATTCAAGTGCAGACAGGTAAGGCCTGCCCTTTTGTCTTCTGCTGGTGAGGAGATGGCCATCAATACGGTGCGAGGCAGGAGCGACTTCGAAGGGCGAGGACTGTCTGATCTGGGCTCGGTTCGCACCTGCTTTGAGTATTAACCACGGCACAAGCGACAAGCACGCAGCAAGGCGTCTTGACATCTGGAGTCAATCTCAAAGTATAGCGCAACCTGGCGTGTGAGGCACGAAATATATCACCCTTGTTAAGGATTAAGCTTGATTGTGGATGAGAACACCGAACGCCGTAACTCCCCGTATGTCTGCCATGCCGCCCACCAACATTGCCCCAAAAAATAACAACAATGCCCTGAAATACTAATACATTGCCAGTGACAGTGTCTATCAAGCCCCTCATGAATCCCGAGGTGGAGCGGACTCTGCTGCACCCTGCTGTGAGCCCCGGCCGGACGACGCTGATGATAACGGTCGCCGTGCCGCACCTTCGTTGGGCACCTGCACCTCTCTCGCCTGTGTGCTACCAGTGATCTCCCCACCACTGGACACCGACGCCGCCGCAACAGCAGCCCTTAAGCTGTTGGTGATGTGCATCGCGTTCCTGGCCATGTTCACCGTGGTCACACTCGACGACAACGACGACGGTATCGAATGGGCCCGCGAGCGTACGCCCGGAGCGCCACCTGCTGCTGCTGACGCGAGTGGTTTCCGCTGTAGCCGCTCGAGCGGCACCTCCGTCTGGCCCGTCTTGACCTTATAGCTCGCCAGGCCGAGTCGTAACCGTAGCATCTCTGCTTTCTATTCAGTTGGCAAGCAAAAGAGTTAGTATGTGGCGTTTTCATACAAGCAACCATATCCCTGGTGTTCTGCAACTGAGAAAGAGGTGCTGAGAACTTACGACACGTGCCTCCTCGCGCGTCATCGCGCGTTGTCTACTCGGCGGCGGCTGTAGCGGGGAAGACTGCAGTGCAGGGTGTGTCGCCGTCGCGACGTCCGCAGCCGCGACGTCAGGCACCGTAATGGCTGTGATGTCCTGCGAGGAGTTGTCGAACATGGACGAGTCTGCCGAGTCGTCGAGCGGCTCCGGCGAGCGCGAGGATGTTCTTGATGTCGTCGTCGCTGTCGCCGCTGTCCTCATGTCTTGTACTCGGTCCGCCGTGAATATCGACGCATGCTTGTCTGTGATGCCTGCGGGCGAGGAAGCACCCGCCACACAGGTCTTCTTCTCGCGTTGCTGTTCGGAGCTGCTGTTGTCGAGGGCACGCTTGAGCGGTGTCGACACGGCCGCCTTGCCGCCGGTCACGCCGCGTGAGGCAGAAGCACAAGAGGGTGACTTTGAGTTGGCGTCAATGGGAGCCAGGGCTCTGCGCTTCGCCGGCGAGGCTGCTGGTGATGTGTTCTCCATGGCTGCAGAGGCGTGTGGATGGGCTGAGGGAGACAGCCTTGTAAGCTAAGGTGCCGGAATCCGACACTGAGATCCGTTTACCCGGCGAGCTCGAGTGTCACGCAAGACTAGGTGGACGCGGTCGGTCGTGGCTGCAAGCAGCTTGTCGGAAGCAGGCTGGAGGTGGAGGACTGCTGTAAGTTGACTGAGGGTGGGCAAGCCTTCTGTGTTGCTGTGCAGCAAACGGTTGTATGACTCGACAAGACGATGAAGCGACTTCTCAGCGGGCGTTCGATGGAAGGGGGAGGAGCAACAACAACAAAAACAATACACTTGATCAGTGTCTGTTGCAGAGAAACATGGGAAACAAAGCCCACGCGATCGGGCATGTGTGTACCAGTCCGATATGTATGTGCCTGAACGTGACGTGCGGCGGGCGCGGCGGGGCCTGGACCCCTTGCCAAAGTGCTCCACCCCAACACCACCGCGCCCGCGCGGCGTGGCACGCGCCGGCCGGCTTTCGCTCCAGACATTGGATGCAGGTGTTTTCTCCAGCAACGTCCACAACACAGCACGTCAGCGGGCCCTGCCGCTAGCGTTCGACAGCACGCCAGGGGTCGCCCAGAGCTACGAGGCACGCTCCGGTCCCTTGGCTCGGTCGATCACTTCATGCAAGGCACGAGGATATTCCACGCCGCCTGTACGCATCGGGCCAGCTTTGTAATGCCATCATACAGAATTCGATTCGGGGGGTATATCTGGGCTGCATCGAAGAAAGTGCAAGCAATCGCGCAAAAAAGTTCGTCCAAACATGACAAAAAACCATTCCCCGCTTGTCCGATACCCGTCCATGCCGGTTTCCTGGCGCCATGACATGCAATATCCTTCAACGCCATCGCCATCGCCATCGTCTGAAAACACAATCATTAAAACCCGCAAGATCTTTGCCTCCGCCTCGTACATTTCCAGTACATTCCAACCATACCACCTGCTATTCCTCCTTTATTTTTTATCTTTAGCACGCCCCCCTGGAAACGCAACCAAGTGCTCCTATGACGAGTCTGCCTCATGTAGTGTCGAGCGAGTACAGAGATGCGTCAATGGTGAACGGCTTGCCCATGTCCAGCTTGCCATCAGCCCAGGTCGTGAAGTCTGCAAACTCGTCATTCGCAAAGCCACGTTGATCGTCCATGTGCATCATCGCATCGACGTCGGTGGCGTCAATGTTCAGGTACTGGTCACCACCAAACGGCGTCCATGTGTCGAAACCCATGTCCAGAGTGACATTCAGGGAGACACCTTCAGACACATCGCTGTTGGGTTCTGATACAGTGCTCTCCTTGCTTGCGCTCGAGTCCGGAGTGTCGTTTGGTGTGATGGATCGATACACACTCATGTCGGAGATGGCCCCACCACCACCGCTCTCGAGTAATCCCATGCTGGAAAAGAGCTCCTGTGGGTCGATCGTCGCCGCTGACCAAGCCTGATCCATTGACTGGGAGTCCGACTGCGCCATGGGGCCGTTTCGAGCAGCAATGTTCTTGATGAGATCGCCAGACTTTGGACCTGTAGCGCTCCCTTGCCTGGCCATTGATGGCGATTGAGAAGTCGGCGTCCCTGTGGGTGTTTGCGACTGCTTGGAGCTATCTGTGCTGGTGAAGCCCTTGAGCTGCCCATCAGTGTCAAGCCCAAGAACGGCAGCGAGATTGTCCGTTGCAAATCTGAGAGGGTCTTGATACGGCTTGATGTGCTCCTCATCGACATGTTGTCGTCTGGCGTCCTCAGTAGCGAAGCCAATGTTGTTTGAATCGCAGCCTTTGTGGGGACAGAGGAACTGCGGCTTTGCGGGAACTTTGACTTCGGCAGGCGTAGGTTTTTTAACCATTTCTGGTGACGTCTGCTTTGGGACCTGTGGTGACGAACTGTTGCTCTGAGCAGCCGAGTTGGCCCCACTCCCTGACATTTTCGCCCTCTTCTTCGCAGGCAGCTGCAAAGTATCCTGAGTAACAGTAGGCTTCCCAATGTACGTTGGCTGCCCTGCAGGGGACTGTGCACCAATAGGGAAGGGCGGTTGTGCCGTCGTCGGCGGAGGTGGAGGCTGGCCACTCTTGCTTGCGGACCGTCCGTGGGTCTTTGTCGGGGCCGCCTGTTGAGCTGCTGCTAGAGCACTTTGCTGCGTTGTCGAGTCGGACAGATTTTGCTGACTAGCATTCTTCTTAAGTGCTCCAGGAAACGATGCAGCCAGGTCCTTCGCCATGCTCTCCAGCATGCCGCGTATGCTATCGACGTCCTCAGACCTGATGGAGAATGTGTCCCTCAGCGTGGTCATCTTCTCGTCCGTGAACTGTCTGAGGAGCCGATTGCGCTGTGCGGCTGTCAGTTTCAATGTGCGGCAGCCTTTGAATAAACCATGGAAAATAATTACTCACCTGCTTGAAGAACATCCTAGCACGAGCATCATCACGGGTTAGACTATACCAGCGGATCAGAGCCTTGCCTAGTCGGCCCATCTCCACCGTGAGCAACTGAAGTTTGGCGCCTAGCTCCTGGTGCTCCTGGGGCGTCATGGGTATATCTTGCAGCTGCACATTCGCGAAGAGCTGGAATTCCTCGTAGCCCATGGCTCGGAGTTTCGCGGCATCCTCTTGTGTTTGAGATTGCGTCTGACTCGGATTGCTGTTCTGGGCGACGCTCTGAGCCTGCCGATTTCTCATCATAGCCTCATACTTAGCTCTGCTTTCCGGGGCCATTGCCGCAAGCTGTTGCGGTGTCAAATTGTTGAGCCCGCCGAGCTGAGCGCCGGATGGAATTGCTGACTGCTGCTGTGATTGTTGCTGTTGTTGCGGACCAGGTCGTTGCGAAACCATATTCGCCACAGAGCCCATCTCTGTTCCATCATCAGTGCTCGACCGCTTCAGCGGGTTCTTCTGTTGCGGTGCTGATCCTTGATTCTGCTGTGAACGATTGTTTGGTGCTTGTTTGCCGCCCTTTGCAGTATTGGCCAGGACGGCCGCATTTGTTGCAGATGGAGGCGGCTGTGCCTGTCCAGTTATGTTGTTGCCTGCCGTTGTTGGACCTTGCCCCGGCATGAGGCTTGGCTGTGGTCCTGGAGCTACTGGCGCCACCGGCTGGTTTTGTACTGGTTGGGCTTTGCTGCGCGCGGCCGATATCTTCATGTGAAGAAGCACCTGCTTGATCCTGTCTTCTGGCCAACCCTTGAACTTTTCGTGGTTCTTGGCATTCTGCAACTCTTGCGGTGTGACTATGACATTAGCAGGTACTCCTGTGCCCAGTGCCGTCTGGTTCGCACCAGACATCCCGGGGCCAACAGGTGTGGCCAAGCCCGTCATATTGGCTTGCTGCTGCTGAGGCTGTTGAAGTTGTTGTGGTTGCTGTTGAGGCTGCGGCTGCTGCTGCTGAGCCTGCCGCTGCCTCATGATGGCTCCAAACTGCGCGGACTGATAGTTGAGAAGCTGTGTCATGACTGCTTGTGAAGCATTGTTTTGTGCCATCCATTGCTTGAGCTGCGCCCACTTTTTTATTTCGGTAGGAAGAGCTGATGATACGGTGTTTCGGATCTGCTCCATGATCTTGATGGGCACATCCATACTGTCCATCATGGTCATGGCTTGTGGAGGTGTACGGCCGGGTTGCACTGCGCCATTCCTCATCCTTTGTAGAAGAGCAGCCTGGTTTTGGTTGGGCATGGCAGCATTGGGTGGTGCAGCAATGTTGCCAGGCTGGACGAACGACCCAGGGGCCATGCCGGTCCCCGCCGGTGGCTGCCCAGCCTGAGGGTTGGCAGCTACGGCGTTCCGAGCTTGCATGTTGCGTACGTACTGCACGAGAATCTCGTTCATTTTGTCAGGGGGCATGTTCGAGAGTTGCTGGCGCTTCTCGGGGGTCAGGGTCGACATAAACTGAGACAGAATCTGTTGGCGGTTCATGGCTTGCTGCTGGTTGCCAAATTGACCGGCGAATCCGAGTCCTGCAGCATTGTTCTGACCTAATTGCGTTTGTCCTTGTCGCACGGGCGCATTCAGGGTGTTCATCCCAGGGCTTTGGGTAACAACAGCTTGATTGTTCTGGGCTCCAGGCTGGCCCTGCATTTGTTTCGCTTGCGCTTGCGCTCTGATTTGGGCCTGGGAGTGCGCAGCCATCTGATCCATTTTGAGCTGGGCTTGGTCCATGAATTGTTGCTGTTGCTGCATCTGCTGGGGCCTCCCGCCTTGATTGCTGTGCGCATTCGGACCGCCCATGCTGCTGGTCATTGGCTGTGGGGTCTGCTGCGGATTTGCTGGGACAACCATTTGTCCGGCCTTTTGAGCCATCATTCCTGCCTTTTGCTGATTCATAAGGCTCTCTGTTGTGAAGGGGCCGAACTCGCCATTAGGACCAGGAACTTGCTGTCCGGGCTGCCCCATCTGTCGGTTTTGTGGCTGCTGTTGCATCTGCTGCTGCTGTTGTTGTAGTTGCTGCATTGGTTGTGGCTGAACACCAGCCTGAGATGTTTGCATTGCCATAGGGGTGCCATTGGCGCCGCCATTTCCACCTTGAGCTGCTCTCATGCTTTGAATGATTTGCGTCTGAAAGAAATACAGCAGAGGATCCATGCCCACCCCTTGAAGTTGAGCCATTTGCTGCGGGCTCATTCGTTGCTGGAGCACCATTCTGAGGTGGTTTCGCTGCGGTTCTGCGGTCTGATTGAGCTTGGCCAGGGCCATCTGATGAACCCTGGCGCGATCCGGGGGTGGAATGCTTGCGAGTGTCATCTGAAAGCCGCTTGGTTGTCGCATCGCTCCTGGCCCACCGCCCAGCTGTTGACCTGGGTTAAGGCCAGGTACCATGCCCATCACAGCCTGCTGTCCTGCTTGTTGCTGCTGTTGTTGTTGTTGTTGTTGTTGTTGTTGCTGCTGCTGCTGCTGCTGCTGGGGGATTTGGGTGGCTTGCATTTGTTGTTGTAGATGCGCAAACCCCTGTTGTGACTGATTCATGCCTCGTCCCATCTGCAGAGGGTTCTGTTGATTCAGCATCATTTGCGCTTGAGCTTGGGCTTGTGCTTGTGCTTGAGCTTGTGCTTGTGCTGCAGCATGGGCATTCAAGGAGCTCTGGAGACCCTGCTCATTCTGCTGGCGTTTTCTGTATAACTCTTGAATCTTGCTGGTAAGCTTATTTTCATAAGTAACCTTCATATGACACTGTTAGTAAATGGATGCTGCATCATCTTTGGCGGCACGTGCTGACCTTGTCGGGGGAATTCAGGAATGCTTCTTTCTCAAAAGTGAGGCCGTGTTGCACCAGAGCCTGCGTGTCGTGCTGTGGCATGGCTAAAAAAGAGCCACTGATTCTGTAGAGCCGTTAACACAACGCGTTCAATTGCCCGTGGAAGACAGACTCCATGATCACTTACAACGCCCCAGTCTGCGATAGACGCTGGTTGTCGGAGACCTGACTCTGCCAACCATTGGTCGCAGGTCGATTTTGGATCTGTTGTTGGTATATGAAGCTTGACAACTGTTGCTGCGGTGGGCGGGCCATCCTCATTCCGCCTGCTCCTCCTCCTCCTCCTGGCCCCATATGCGGCATTGCAGCGGCCATGGCCGCTACCGATTGGAAAGTGGTCAAGCCCAAGTGCTCCCAGTTGAATGACTATCGTGTCTGCATGCACTAGACAAGTGGTTTTCGACGGGCCGTAGCAGAAAGAGACAGATGTCCGGACCGTGACTGTGTGGATGTTCCTCGACTGCGGCGTCGATCAACCAGGGTGGAGGGTATGAAAAGTTGAGTATGGACGGTGCACTAGTCACGGTTCATTCGGGGAGATAATCAACCGTGCCGGATCAGCAATGTCACAGTGGTCTGCGGTCTATTTGGTGGCCTCGCAGGATCCTGGGTATTCGTATCGGTGGATTCCAGGTTGCGCTTTCGACGTTATGGACTAGGTCGGGCGGTTGTGGTGCGAAAAGATTGACAAGTCTACGGGACGGGACGAGTACGTGAGTCGTTTGGTAGAAGGCGTATTAAATCGGCGTGGCTTTGGTTCTGCAGCGCAGATGTGATGGAGCTCAAGGATTGATAGCACTGTCGTAGTGCGTTTGAAGCTTCAGAATGCTGGACGTCTCGATCTTAGCTGGTGAACAGAAACGGGCGCTCAAGGCTGAGGACGTCAAGGACCAAGACGCAAAAGACTCTGGCCAGGACCAAGCTTGCGACAATAGGGGACCGAGAGCTTGCGCGCATGGCGGAAGGCGCTGCGTGAGATACGAAGGCAAGCAGGATGCGTAGAGTAGTGGGGAGAAGCTGGACACCTACGGGGAAGCAAGAAGGTGCGAGAAAGGGCGGTAGTCTCAGGCGGGAAACGACTGGACCTGGTGGCCGTGGTGTTGACAAGAACGCGATGGAACAATCGCAGCAGCGTTGGCGGGGACGGGGCGACACGATCGTCAGGACGCGAGGTGCGGCGAGAGAAGACGGTGCAGAGACGAAGCAGCCGTAAGAGCGAGTAGACGAAGAAGACGTCGGACATGAAGTGACAGAGGAGGACGTGGGTGGGCTCGAGTGGAGCAAGCCTCTCTGCCTGGAGCGCCTGCCCAGATGGTGTGAATGTGTGTGTGGGTGGGCACTGCGTCTTGGGCTGGCCGGGCAAGGGTGACAGGGTGCCCGCGGCATGTACTGCGCACAAGGCGGCACTGTGGCCATCCTCAAGGTTTCTGCCCTCCCAGAAACAAGGGCCAACCTGGACCTCTGGATGTTCCTGTTCGTCCCACCTTGTCGCCAAGCGCCAGAATGGCCCCAGCCTGACCGCCAGCCTCCAGACGCCCAGTTGATGGCAGGCATCGGCGTGCGTGCCGCCTTGTCTCTGCTGCGTATTGCTCGGCTGCGCTGGTCACGACTCCCGTCTGCGCGGATGGGGCGATGTTGAGGCTCCTCTGGACCACCGATGACCTTCAAGAGGTCCCTGCCATGGTTCACTGCGTTGAGCCCGGCGTGTAAGATCGCGCCAGTGAGTACGAACTCTGATCATCGGGCAGTGGAATTCAGTCCAGTATCTGTTGCTGGCTGCCGGTGTGGAACATGAAGTGGCCCTCTCTCGTGGACCCAGTAGCCTTTGAGCCATGCCGGCCTGACCTGATGCCAATTGCGACCGTTGGCATGGGCATTGGAAGTGTCTTGACTATTAGGTCAGATTGACGATGCAGCACCCTGGTCCGGCAGGGGTTGCTAACTTGTCGCCCAGCCTGCGACTCTTCCACGCGTTTGAGCAGATACCTGATTACTTCCCGTCCGGCATGCTGGTACCCGTACATGATCGTTAAGCCTTGGGGCGATGACTCTTGGTCACGGTGCCCACACGCGACATACATTTTTTTGAACCACAGAAACCCGATAGATAAAGTATTCTGCATATACTCTTGCAAGCGTGGCAGATGCCGAAAGCTCTAGACATAGTGAGCAACATACTAATTTCCGCCTCGAACACCAGAGGCCTTATGGAGAGGGTTGTTACGCCAACATGTCCTCATGCCGGGTCTGTATCACACTCCTTTGGCTGACACGCGGGAGGAATTGGGAGTTGTGGCCTGAGAACCACCAGCACGGGCATTCGATCGCCGGCGGGCCCTCCAGACTCTCATCGTAAAACCAGCATCAGATCGGACGGGCTCATGTCCAGATCCTCGGACATGGACCTGTGGACACCATGCGATCCACGGATCAGGGACCAGCACTCGTCGTCATTCCATCTTCTCAGGGTACAAACGTGGTGGTTGTCTAATGAGCTGAGCCCCCCAATTTTATGTCAGCCACCTGAAGGGACTGGACTGGCATTCAGGCGACAGGGGTCATGGCTCTAGCATGGACAACATCTGGCACCGCAACCACGCGCGGCCAACAGCCATCTGGAAGTGGGAGCCCACGACTTGCGAAACCTTGCAGCTGTCAAACCGTCTTAAGGTTGGCAAAGTGCCATGGCGACCCAAGGCTGGCGTGATACAAAACAGGTATCGTAGCTACAGTAGGCCCGGTTGCAGCATTGGCATGCCCCCCGAATCCCAACCTTGGAACACGTCGAGCCTCATTACGTGAGGAGAGCGGTGGCGTGCACGAATCCACAAGCTACGGCTCTTGAGCTACGGCTCTTGAGCTCCAGCTCGTGGTCGCCCCGAAGGCGCCTTCGTGAGCCATCACACACCGGCCGGCGGATCAACTCGTGGTGGCTGACGCTAGTCGACTGTGGGTCAGCATCAAACCAAACCAAGGGCAAGCACAGATAATACGACAGGGAGGAGCTCATCAAGGCGCCCACAGCCGAGCAGCCCTGCTGTGCATGGTCCTCTCGAGGCTGAAAGGGGGCCTCCATTGAAGATGCACATGAATACCTCCGACGATTACCTACAGACTTTTCATCCACGATCATCTACCGATGAAGCCGGTGATTTCCCTGGCAGGTGTGTGCCCGTTGGGTGGTGGCCCATGTCGAGCTTGGGCGGTAGTTGCGACCCTTGCATCTTGCAGTTCTTGCACGGCGGAGCCCATCTGCATTGGACCAACCTTCCACGGTCACCCATTCTACGGCACGCGTCGACTGGTATTTGCGCACTTGAGCAAGTGCCACTTGCAACCAGCCCGCGCGAGGCGATCCTGTGCGCCGCCCTGGACAGCGCCGGCAATGTCGAAAAGGGCCTTGGAACCCATATTCTCGTCGAGGTCGCAATGGAATGTGCAATAGCCCTGGAGGTGGTCTACCTACACCCACCTCGAAGTTACCTACCTCAAGGTACCTTACCGCGGCGGGTGGTGTGGCGCAGAAGGGTATCGCTCATGTCACTGTGAGCGGCCAATCGCCGGCGCGTGGAACACTCTCCGCAACATGGGTCCAGGAATGATCGACAACCCAACGGCCTCGTCCCAAACTGCAGACGCGCAACCCAGCTCGAGCTCATGAGAACTTGTTGTTGCTCGACGGTCGCCCGCAAGCAATCAGGCCATGCGACGCGGGTGTTCCCCACCTCCTGTACCACGATGGGATGCCCTCAAACGTGTTTGGCGGGCGCCATTACTCCTGGCATGTATCAGCGTCCTAGGACCGCCCTCCCCCATGCTTTGCCGAGACCCACGTTGCGCGTTCTTGGGGCCGCTCGAAACATTTCGCAATCATCCATCCACAGACGAGCGAGCCCAGAACGACAGATGCAGTGCGCCTCTCTGAGAAGTCGATTCCTGTTGCTGCATGGCCAACCTGGGCCCCAGCGGGCTAGGTATCGTAGGTGCGAACAACTCCCATCCCGCCCGAGTTCCTGCAGCAGGTTTTTGGCGCCCAGCCTGGCCAGGGGATCTTCATCGCCGCAAAGCCTCCTCTTCCAAATGCGTCGAGCCACGCAGGTAGCGTCGCGCCTTGCCGAAGCCTGGTGCAGATCCATGCAATCCTCAACGCCAAAGCCGCTAGGCACAGAACCCAAACACAGAGACACTGTCAGGGTGCACAGCAGGTGGCGAGAGCCTGGAGCATTTCTGCAGCCGGAGCAACATGGATCCAGCACACCAGACAGCCTCACAGTAACGACAGATAGGCCGGCATGGAGGAACAACGGAGGGCATTGCGGCAAGTGGACGGATGGCGGGCTGATGAGGCGCCTCGTGAGAACCTGTCCTGCCACCCCACCCCGGCTCTGCCAAATAATGCCAGGCCCCCTTGCCTCGACAGGGTCTGGAGGGCCCGAAGGGGGCCTTGCCCTGGCCGCTGATTCGCTCAGTCCTGATGGGCGCTGGTGCACGGGAGCTGCCAGGTTGTACCACCTGTACTCCGTGCTCACTCAGCATGAATGCTTACTGTGCGCTGGCCTACCAGGTCTGCCCCTTCTGGCGTTGCCGGACAGCAGGTTCTCGCTCGCCGGATGTCTCCAAGGACGAGCAACAGTCGAACTTACCCGTGACCGACGAACGGTCAACTGGATGACTATCCGCCTGTCGTCTACAGGTCGTTGGTGTGCGTTGTACTCCCCGCGGTTCAGCAGGAGGCCAGTCTCGTGAGCACCACCTCATCTGATCATGGCTGCCTGCCGCCATAGGTCCACGCACGTATGCCAGACAGGGCGGAGGGCCATCAGGCATGATTCTTCAACTCGCGCTACAGCGCGTGATATCCTCATTTGTAAGCCATGCTATCAAGAGCTCGCAGAGTGTCGAGCCAGTACAGACCCTAGAATCCCTACTTAAGGTAAGTAGGAGGTCCACTACCGTCGGTCTACTCCCAGGATGTTCCATGCAGTGCGGTTCAGAGCTTCACGCATGAGCTCTGACGTGGTTCACCGGCGCAGACAAAGATGCGGTCAAGCAATTGTTCAAGATCAACTCTATTCGCCCGTCAGGACAAATCACGATAGGCAGTCCGAGAGCATGATTGATCGAGAGTTTAGACCCATGACCACGGCAAGGCATCGCGCTAGAGGGGGGCGTGCGCCGCGCTAGAACACAACGTCTTTGGTCTGCAACACAGGCTGGGGGGGGGGGGGGTTTGACATCAATGTGCATGAGCAAGTGCTGCTCGGTCGGCACTTGGACACGTCCATTGACAGCAGGACGAAACCACAGATACTCTGTACCGACCCTCCGAGATCCGTGAGCAAAGAAATCCTGCAAGAGCCGCATCCATGTGCCACAGGTAGATGAAGGACTGCCTGCCCAACAACAGCGGTACAGATTATTCCACTTCGAGGTTTGGCTGGCAGGCCGTGCTCCGCCTTGTGCAGCGAATTGGAGTCGCCCGACAATGCCGGCGTCATCTGAAACTGTGCACGATGCAAAGCTGACACGACACAAGAACACTGGCCTTCTTGATCCAGATCATGCTCCAATGCATGATTGAAAAGAGCATTGGCAGATGCTCTGCTACGCAGTCGTGCCTCTCGGCGAGATTGGATGGCGACCGCCGTCCACTGGGCCTCTGCACGAAGCTCCGCGGCCTTGTGCTCACACTGTCTGCAGATCTGGACCTTGGAGGCTTCCTTGTCTCAATGGCCGCTTCCATGGGCCGAGACATTGTTCCAACCGGTTCTCGGAAGCTCCTTTGGCCTGTCTCTAGCGTCTTCAGCGATGCTCTGGGCCGCCAGTTTGGGAATTGGGAAACGGAATGAGGCGCGCGCGCACACGCACGGACACACCACTGTCAGTCCACGACTTTGTTCTTCACAGATGCTAGCGGTGAGTGTTCGAGATCTGGCGGTCTTGCCCCTGCCTGAAGGACCAGGATGCAGGTTGACGATGAGCAACGGAGCCCGTTCTGCCGGATCGTCTTCGTCTCCGTCTCCGTCTCCATCTTCTGGAGAGGAGCCCGACCCTGCTCACGGCTTGAGCTGGTGCCAGGCTCTTGGAGATCCATGGCGTGGTCAGCTCGATTGCGCGAGCATGGGATAGGCTGGCGCCGATGCAAAGGCCTAGAGGGCTGGAGGCCGCTGCTCCACAGCGGGCGATTCCGATCCCCAGGGTTCTGTCAATCGATAAGCGGACCCGAGGGCCATCAAGCCCCCGCACGCTATTCGCCTGCCTCATTGGAGAAGGCCTTCCCCGCCATTCAACCTTCTGCGTGTTTCTGCTGTTGCCCAGATGCCCTCCCGAGCCCTGGCTATCTGCGCTCGCAACCTCCGCCAACCCATCGCTGCATCGCTCGCGACGACCTCGCTTCGGATTCGTCTCGCCCACAGTCCCAAATATCTCCAGAGAGCAGCTTCAGGTCCTGGCCTCCGTTGCCGCTCAACCCGTCTATTGTCTACAAGCCCGAGATTCAACATGGCTCCTCCGAAAGCCGCCCTCGACTTTCTTGACTTTGTCAATGCCTCGCCCACTCGTGAGCTCTCCCTTTTACCGCTACGCTAGACAGCCTGACGCCCGAGACGCACCTGGGTCCTTCGGTCGTCCTAGGCTAACCATTGGATCTCTTCCATCCTCCTGTACACAGCGTACCATGCCGTCCAGGAATCGATCCACCGCCTCGAGAAGGCCGGCTTCACCGCGGTCAAGGAGCGTGACAACTGGTCCTCCACACTCCGGCCCGGCGGCAAATACTACATGACGCGCAATGCCTCGACCATTGTCGCCTTCGCCATCGGCGCCAAGTGGAAGCCCGGGAACCCCATCGCCATGATCGGCGCCCACACGGACTCGTGCTGCTTGCGCCTCAAGCCAGTCAGCAAGAAGTCTGGATCCGGCTTCCTCCAGGTCGGCGTCGAGACGTATGGCGGCGGCATCTGGCACACTTGGTTTGATCGCGACCTGTCCATCGCGGGCCGCGTGATGGCCAAGGACGACAAGGGCAACTTCACCCAGAAACTCATCAAGATCGACCGGCCCATCATCCGCATTCCCACGCTCGCCATCCACCTCGACCGCTCCACCAACTTCGACCCAAACAAGGAGACTGAGCTTTTCCCCATCGCCGGCATGATCGCCGCCGAGCTCAACCGCACCGGGCAGACCGAGGCGACCGCCAAGCCCGAGGAGACCGCGCCGCCATCATCTTCGGAAGAATCGTTCACTCCTCTTAAGGAGATGAGCGAGCGCCACCACCCGTACATCCTCGAGATCGTGGCCGAGCATGCGGGTGTCCAGACCGACGACATTGTCGACTTCGAGCTTGTCCTCTACGATACACAAAAGTCGTGCCTCGGCGGCCTAAACGAGGAGTTCATCTACTCGGCGCGCCTCGATAACCTGAACATGACGTACTGCAGCGTACTCGGCCTGATCGAGTCGCTCTCCGCCGCGAGCCTCGACGACGAGGCCAGCATCCGGCTCATCTCGTGCTTCGACCACGAGGAGATCGGCTCGACCTCGGCGCAGGGCGCCAACTCGGACCTCCTCCCGGCCGTCGTGCGCCGCCTCTCCATCCTCGCGGGCCGCGGCCACGGCGACGCCGCTTCGGACAAGTCGTGGGAACACATCACCAGCTCCGACCCGGACATTGACCTCTCCACGGCCTTTGAGCAGACCATGGCCGTCTCCTTCCTCGTCTCCGCGGACATGGCGCACTCCGTGAACCCCAACTACGCGGGCAAGTACGAGTCGAGCCACCAGCCCGAGATGAACAAGGGCACCGTCATCAAAGTCAACGCGAACCAGCGCTACGCGACCAACTCGCCGGGCATCGTGCTGCTCCAGGAGAGCGCCAAGCGCGCGGGCGTGCCCCTGCAGCTCTTCGTCGTTCGCAACGACTCGTCCTGCGGCTCGACCATCGGCCCCATGCTCTCGGCCAAGCTCGGCGTGCGCACGCTCGACCTGGGCAACCCGCAGCTCAGCATGCACAGCATCCGCGAGACGGGCGGCACCCACGACGTCCAGCACGCCATCAGCCTCTTCTCGTCCTTCCTGTCACACTACACGGAGCTCGAGGCAAAGATCTTTGTAGACTAGAGTCGGGGCGGGGAGAGGAGGCGCGGCGTTTTTTGGTTGCAGGAGTCATGTCGAGACTACTATCTATCTAGCGCGTATACTGCGCAGCCTAGGCGAATTAAAATATAAAGTAAAAGTTGGCCCACGCTGAAATGGTGCTTTTAATCTTGATGAATGTGAAATTGTGTGGTTCTCCCCTGTAGACGATGTAGAAAGGACGTAAGACGTAGAAGCTCAGAGGTCACCTTGGGATATGCCGGTACAGCCAGCCGGGTGAATACTTCGCAGCCAGTCTAGAAAGTGCACACGAAAAATTATCACTCTGAAGCCTTTTTTTCCATCTCGTTGTTCTAGTACTTGTCTCCTATCCTGTGTGGCTTCTCATCTGGTGACCACATTGCTGCCACCCTACACGAGTACTCAAATCCACTCCTCCTGGATTAATCCACACAGAAACCAAACATCCTTTTTTTCTATAGTCTTGAGGGAGGCGAAGGACATGCTTTCCAGCCGTGGCGAGACGTTCCTGTCGTTCGGCGCCACTGCAAACAGCGGGCCACGATGCAGCAATCTTGCTTAATTTGGTATATTGTGAATGCCGATAACGATGACGTTGATCAAATATGTGTCCCACCCAGCCCAAACGCCGATCCGAAAATGGTATGCAAGCAGGCCATAATTGTTCGATATGGCATGATGACAGTCCGTGTGAAAGTGTGTGCAGAGCTGTGATCCACCGTTATTGCTCGCGCGATGGAGAATGCGGAAGTAGTTCGGCTCAGCTGTCTATCCTTGTCGGCTGCTCTTCAGGAGCTCTTGCAAATACTTTCCAAATGTCTTCTTGTCGACCGATGTGGTCATGGAGCGCAAGAAGTCGTGGCCGTCTGTGCCCAGAGCTGGGAAAAGGGAGCTTTGCAGGTGCTGGATAAAGCGCTCGCCTGTCTTGAGGTAGATGGCCTGCTCGAGGCCAGCGATCTCGTTGAGCACTTGCTTCGTCTGGGCATCCGCCCAAGGCTTGAAGTTGGGATCTCTCAGAACCTCCCAGCAGACCGCATGAAAGCGGTCAATCAAGAATTGGTCAAAGCCGGGAATGGTTGGAGCAGGGGATCCAGTGGGCGCAGATGGGTTCGCAGAGATGTTTGCGATATCGGCGCCTCCCCACACATTTGCCATCTTTGTAAGAAGACCGAAGGCCAGACGACTAGCTGGAAGATTGCCAGAAGCTGGATCGACCTCCCGAGCCAAGCCGAGGATAGACGTGAAGAGGGCATCGAAAAAGCCTTGGTTCGCCTCCGATATGAGTACTCCAGCAAGATCATTGTTCAGAATGATGCCCAAAAATGTCAGATACTCCCTGCGAAGCTCTGCCAACTGGATCTCATCATCCGTACCACTGATGGGTTCCGAAAGCCCACCAAAAATTCGCTGGAGCAGTGGCGTCAGCAACTGGTTCAGGACGTCGAAGATCTCAGACTTAAAACCATAGACAACCTGGTCAAGCAGACGCAGGAACATGGCCATCTCATCCTTAGACGAGCTCTGCGACAGGAGACCCTCGATCCACTGTGGCAGCTGGGGCAGCACAGCGGACCCGAGAACACCCAGTAGACGTGAGAATGCCGAGCGACAAGCTGTGCGAACCTCGGAAGACCCGTTCAGTTGCCCGAGGGCAATCAGAATGGCTTCAGCAGCACGCGCAAACTCGTCCGAGAGGACCTTCTCCGGCGGGGAGCGCTGAGTTGCGCTGTTCGTTCCTGGCATCCAGTCGGAGAAGCCGTGGGCTAGTGTGCCGAGTGCCAGGATGATGTGATGGATCTGTAGCACAGCCTGAGCATCGCCAGACTTAGCCTTGGGCAGGTTCTGCTCCATATCTTGAAACAATGGCGACAGCACTGATCTCGCATACAGGGCTTGTTTGTCGGCAGGAGTGCTCGATGTGGATGACACGCAACCTATAGCTTCGAAGAGGTATAACTGGCTTGTGAACACAGCATCTGCGGAATTATCGGTCTGGTCAGATGACATGTCGTCGTCGGCCTCGTCGCCGGGAACCTCTGCCTTGATTGGTAACAAATCGCTGATCGATTGGATAATAGTCTCGGCGACATTGCCAACCTGAGCACGCAGGTGCTTCACGAAGCGATGGAACAGATACCACGATCTAGTGCGGATGCGAACGTGGTCATGGTGGACAAGTCGGACAAAGTGCTCCAGCACGGGCCCAATAAATTGTGTCTGCGTTTCAAAGAATGCGCAGTAGCGCACACAAATCTCCATGTACTGGAGAAGGATAGCAGGATGAGGAAAGGTGGCAATGCCTGTGAACAAAGTCATTAGAATCCCCGTCGCGTTGTGAGTGTCATTCGGGCCATGACTTACCAGACTGGACCATCTTGGCCATCATAGCCATAAGCCGTTCCGAAGCAGCTGGGTTCGGTTGGCTCTTGGCACCTAGTCCTTGATTTGGCATGGCGAGCTCGCCAAAGAGAAACATCTCGTGGAGAGCGAGATCCAGGTCTCTCCAGTCCATGTTTGATCCTTGCTCATCTAGTCTCTGGAACGTGTTTGCCACGACATTGCTCAGGACTTCAATGTATAGATTCTCGTCCACCGCAGCCACACTCTTCTGCAGCACTTGGAGCCGTTTCCGCAGCTCTTGAAACTCTGCCTCGTCGGTTTGTTCATCCTCATTGCCCCATGAGCATGTCTCGTCGTAGCGCATCTTGAGAATGATGGCGTCCAGAATCGGTGGCAACGAGCCCGAGAACGCTTCTGGTAACTTTTGCAACCGCCGCAGGTATGTGAGGACATCGGTCAAAGAAGGAATGACTGTCGAGCAAATTTCGTCGTACTCGTCCGAGAAGAAGCGCAGAAGGGAGGGGATGAAATCGTGAAGTAGCTGATTTGCTTTCGCTCTCGTGTTGTCGTCTGTGGATTTGTCCTCGAGTACGCGCACCAAGTCGGCTATGGTGGTATTGACAAGTTTGGCGACAGACTCGCCAAGATCGGTGTCGTACTGTGGCGTGCCCTTCCACTCGTTGAGAGGCGGGCTAGCAATGAGCTGAGTAACGATCTCGCGCAAATTCAGAAACGAGATCATCTCGGTTTTGTCTGCAGGGCGCATTTTCTTGCCAACGATCTCGGTGAAGGCGTCGACAGCCGCATGCCGGACTTTGTCCTCGCCACCTCCATGACTGCGTCCGACTAAAGGCAGGATGTGGCCAAGCATACCGTCGCTGATGATCAGAGAGATGTCAATCCAACTGGACCACCTACCAATCACCTTCAAAGTCATCTCGATGATGGCATCGTCCCGGTTGGCAAACTGCGAAAGAATATCCTGCCATGACTGTGCCACCTTAGGCACGTCTCTGCTCCTCAGGAGATCCTTGAGCTCAGAGTGCAATCTGGATTGATTATCCTGGCGCATGACGAGCACGTCAGCGATCTCGTCGTGGATCGAGCCGAGTATGCGCAGGTACATCACAACGCCAAGGGCATTGTCCCTAGCGTTGCTTCCAGGAAGCACCGTAAGAGCCAGGAAGTCGTCGATAGCGCTCTCCCAGCCATGCTGGTAAAGCGTGATGAAGAGTGTTGTCAGGGTCTGCGTGACCTTGTTCTGCAAGTTTGCTGGGTCTGCTTCGGACTGCCGGCCGGAGCCATAAGTGTTCCGCACGTACTCGAGAAGGGAGTCTTTGAGGTACGTCAAGCTTTGGCCGTCGAGAGTCTGGATCTGGACAGCGTGGTTGACGATCTCGAGCGTGACATGTCGGACGACATCAGAGGTCCTTGGACTCCTTGTGAACAAGGCTAGGCAGGCTTGCCAAGCTTGTGGATCCGATCGAAGCTGGTTCAAGTACTCAAAGGCTTGGCCTTTGAGATTCTGGTCGGATGATGGATTCCAGGTTATCTCGATGGCATTCTCAATCTAAGTAGATGGTACATTAGCATAAATTCACATTTGTAGTGGCATGCCCAGCTCAGGTGAAGCTGTCATACTTGAGATTCCATCTCGCCCAGAACCCAAACCCAGGGACTAGGTCCAGGCTCGAATGTGGTGGTTTCGCACTACGCGCTCACGGCGACTGCAGGGTGACCTCGCCTGTGTAGATGTTGCTGGCAGGCGGCAGAGTCTCGACTCGGGTAACTTTGGATCGTTTGCTATAGCTGCAGCATGTGACAGAGCTCAGGGAGTGTGAAGTACGAGTCCGGCAACGGGAAAGGTTCGGAACAGTAGTGATCGGGTGAAGCCTGCTGTTTGCCGCAGATCTAGTCAGCACTTCAGAAAAACACCTTTTGCGGTGCGTACCGGCGGCATGGCCGGCAGCGGATCGAGGACCTACAGGATATTAGAGCGGGGCAGAGATGGACGGCGGTAAGCACACGGCAGGTGTCGTTGAGATGTTGGCACTGGACACAGTACGGAGGGTATCTGTGGGATCACGACCGGGCGTTGAAGGTCGGATCACGTAGCAGGCATGCACACGGATATCGATCGATCTGTGGCCGGATCTGTACGAGCTCCGGTCGGCGGTTCGGTCGTTGGAGGACGAAGTGGGATACGTTGGCAGTACTATATGTCGGGGCAACAGAGGGGCTGAGGGTTGCTGGCCACGCCGAAATAGCCTTGTCCCTTGTGACGTATCCGAACCGGTGATGTGTTTGCCTGGGTTTGCTAGCGACCTGGAGTCGTGCGTGTTTTCGTTGGCGGTCTGGCGGAGGGGTCGAGGTGGAAAAGCAGCGGAGCACAAGCGGCATTAGACGAAGCGTCCCGCCCGATCTTTCTTTGACCTGAATGTCAGGCAACGCCCCACACAGGCAAGTACAGGTGCCGGGGCTTCAGTGCGGGCACAGGACGACAAAAAAAGCTCCACGACTACAATGGCCGTGTGGTATCTACCAGGTTGGCCGTCCTCATAGCGTTTGGCCAGTCCCGCTCAACTCTGAACCTCTGGACGTTCTTCTTTATAGCTTGGAGAGGCATGCGCAAATATGGAGCTACAGCCAGGCTTGTAAAACGATGCACGGCTGATGTAGTAGTGCACAAAACAAGGGAGCGGGGGATGCTTGTGACAGGCACATGAGAGAAATGAGGTGCAGAGTGCCTGACTGACCTCGAGGTAGGTCATTATCGAGCGGCATGCAGCAGACGAACGACAACGAGGCGTTCGTCGGGGTCGTAGGTTGCTTCATGCGCAATGCGCGGGCGTGCACAGGCGGCCGGGCCACAATGTCAGGGCCCAACCCCACCATGGCTCTGCCGACAATATTCGATGCTCGAGCTCACTTTTTCAGCAAGCTTGAGGCTGGCAAGTGCCGGAGCTCAGGCAGGCGGTGAGGGGTGCTCTGAGGGAGGGGCAGCCAGCGGACCACGCTTTCTGCCTCGGCGCACGTCAAAGCTGCGACAGGCTGTTATCATATCGCAATCTTATCATGGTCAACGTTCAAGATGTGGCTGCTCTTCGAGACACTCTTGGATGTTTCACTCGGCCCAGCTTCTGGAAATCCAAGATGATGTGGGACGGCTTCTTCCGGGTGGAGAGGCTGTTGCTTTGCGGGCTGGGCTGTCACGAGCTTTCCTGGCTGTTGAGCTCTATCTAAATGTGACGATACTCACACACAAGCGAGTGACCGCATACAACCACCATCACATCCTCACATTGGCCATACTGGCCGTGTTGTCTTGCTTGATTGTTGTCGAGGTCAGTTGCACTGGGTCCATTGAGAAGGATACATGCGACAAGGCCCTCCAAAGGTCATCGCGACGGGAAGTCTAGCAGCCTCACAGTGGCTGACATTAGATGCTCCGGCGGGCGGGCTGATTGCATTTGGTAAGGAGCATCGCCCGGGCGAGCTGTGTGAACGTACCTAAGCGTAGCTTTGCAGGAACGTCGAGCACGGCCAGAGGTCGTAATGATCTTTTTGCACCAACGGTGTGAACAAGATGGCCAGCATTAGCAGACCGAGGCCTTCTTCGTGCTGCGGCACTATCAATGCTCCCTCTTTTCTCCGGAGGAGAATGGGGTGTAAAGGATGAAGTTAGGAAGTGCTAGCTGGTGATCGGGCATTGTAGCCAGGAAAACAATGACTCAACCCCAGGTGGTCCCCATGCTGCAAAACCTTTGTCACATGCCGCTGGCCCTCACCGTCCAGGAGGCCCTCAAGACTAACGTAAGGCTACAGTGAAACCTCCAAGGACACAGTCTAATGGACTATTAATCAACTCTTCCTTTTCATGTCCAAGACCGAGCGAGGTCATTCGTGCAGTTGCCAACAAAGCCCGGAGGACGTGTGCCCCAGCCTGGAGCCGTGCCCACGGCACAAGGCGCGCTTCGTGCGGTCGCAGCCTCACGCGACAATTGGTGTTCGCGTCGGGGCCGGCCAAGGCGCTCTTTGGTGATCATGACGACATCCAGCTCGCGACGACCGTTCGCGTGGTGGCACGGTGGCTGTAATGCTGCACGTGGGTTGATCACAACTAAATGACTGTCGCACGATTGAGGAGCCCCTGGACGCAAATGGGTGGCGGCGCCAGGTCAGGGTTTCTGATTGGTTAATGGGGCGGGCTGGGCGCGGTGCTCAACAACCAACGCATTCATGCTCGATGAAGGTGAGCATGCATGAGGCTGCCGTCTACTAATGCTTGGTGTAATGTCGCGTGCGTACATGTTTGTCTTGGATATGGGCTCCTTCGTGCCGTAAAAGGCCTTGCTTTTTCACATAGTGCCAAATCTGAACTTGTACATGCAGTGCTAGCAGCCACAATGCTTTGGGTGCGGCAAAAGCATTTCGAAGAGGCGGAGTATCTAACCCTAGAGTACCTTAAGGTACGCAGTAGCTGACGGAGTGCATGAGTGGCCGACTCAGCTGTCTATGAGGACAAACAGTGGAGTTGCTCGGTGGTGGCACTGGGAAAGCGAGAAACGAAACGTTGATCGACAAAGTCTACAGACTAATCGCATGTAGTTGGTTTACTCTTGAGCCTGCGCGTATCAGAAGCCGCGACAGAGAACCACGACGCTATCCGCGAGATGAGCGGTGGGACAGGTACCCGCTGGCTCGCTTTGGCTCGAGTTGCAGACCTCATGCTGTGGCGGGCTTGATTGCCTGTGGGTGACTGCTTCCAGAAGTGGCGGGAGGTTTTGCATCGCAGGCTATTGGACTGTGAGCCTTGGGCCCTGGTAGTCGACCGATCCCAGAAGAGGCAGGCGGGCGATGCAGAGGCCAGACAGCGACGATGCATAGGGCCAGGGCTGCTCGACGTTGGCGCCCAGCACGCGAGACGATGGATGCAGGCCGAGGCCGGCCCACCAATCGCCGCGTGTCGCCCCTGGATCATCGCCCGGGCGGCGTTGTGTTCCTGCATTAGCGCTACATGGTCTCCCACACCCGCAATCTGCCATCCCATGGGATTGTGCTCAAGCCGCAGGGCCCCAGCCTGGTGGTGGCAACAGTCGGCCCCTTGGCAGTAGCACGCGATTACTGTCGGAGGAGCTCGAAGAGGTAGTAGTCCACCATAGATTAAATGGCAAATGAGATGCGTCAGTCACCTCATGCTCAATCTGCTGGTCCAAGGCCCGGCAGGCCGGCCCCGACTCTCTGCTCAAGTGGCAAGCTGGATACCTGATCGCTTTGTACATCCCGTACATCTCATCTGCGGCGCATGCTCTTGCGAGACGAGTGGATTGTGTTTCGCAACCAGAGGCGATTTGCGTGTTGTCAAAGGCTATCGATTTAATGGGTGCTTGGGGTAGAAAGGATCTCTGGACAAACGAGGACTTGAGTCGCTCCTTCCTGAAGTCCTCCGTAGTCCAGCTCGGCACCTGAGGACCAGAACAATCACGAGCGCATTTGAAGCTCTTTGCACCTTTTAGCACCTCTGCACGATGGAACTTGAAGTCCAACTGGGAGCCAAGCAGGACTATTACCAGCAAGCTTTCGTGCAGCCACGATGCAATGGCGCAATGCACGCCCAGCAGCACCTGTGCTTAGCACCACAGTCTCCCTCAGCCATATGCCTCCGCGGTAGGTACATCGACGCCTGGTACTCCGTGCCGGCACTAGTTAGGAAGTATCTGGGATGGGCAAGGCTCTCATTTGGGCATGGAACCCCCGTCGCGATGCCGTTACAAGTTGACAGGCCTCCAGGGCATCGACTATTCCTGCGGAGAAGGGGGAAAGAGGGCCGCCATCTTGATGCAAGCCTACACGCACTGACCATGAGCCACCCGCAGATCAAGAGCGGAGCACTGTCCTGAGCAATCGCCAGCAAGGGCCGCGCGAGTCGTCGATGGCTGCCAACCGCGAGGCGTAGCATGTTCCCAATCTTGCCAGGCGACGCGGATGGCGGCGAG
Organism: Microdochium bolleyi; assembly: GCA_001566295.1. Classification (NCBI taxonomy): domain Eukaryota; kingdom Fungi; phylum Ascomycota; class Sordariomycetes; order Xylariales; family Microdochiaceae; genus Microdochium; species Microdochium bolleyi. Next base: position 856,349 of record KQ964257.1, read on the forward strand.
TCGTAAACGCCACATCGGCGCCGTCGAAGAGCCGCCAGCAGACTTGGAGCCTGCTGCTCCTGAGCAATGTCTTTGTTCTGGTGCACCAGCACAAGACAAGCAGGAGGGCTTGCAGATTGGGCCCACCACCCAAGATCCGCGCTGCGGCAAGACATGCAAGCGAGCGGGCGGCGTGCGGTTGGCGGTGAAATTGAACGGCACATGCGGACGAGCAGCGGCCCCTGTTGCCGCCCAGATGGCCGCCACGGACGCTCCACTACGAAAGTGCTTGTCGACTTGTCGAGTGCCCCTCGTCCCCGAGCCCCTGTTCCCGAGATGGCACTGCTAATTTCCCAGGGGTCGGGATGCTTGCTCCTCCGATCCACAACGCTCGACCGACAGTGGCGCACCGCGGCGCCTCCCCCAAGGCCCCCTCGACGCTCCTCGTTGATGCTCTTCACATCAAGCTATTAATATGCGTCCTCGTCCTCTGTTTCTAGCCGGTTTTCTCTTTCCCTTTCCTCTCCAGCCCAACAGCCAATAACACACAACTTTGACCTCGGTCGTCCATTCTTTTCACCAACGCTCCCAACAGCCTCGCCGCTACCACGCTCTTTCAGCACCTATACTTAATTCTCGTCTCTTTCGACAGAACCAACCCCTCAAACCTTCAAAATGCGTTTCGCTACTGTCGCCCTCATGGCCGGTGTTGCCGCTGCCAAGACCGTCTACCAGACCGACTACGTTACCATCACCTCGTGCGGTCCTGAGGTCCCTGACTGCCCGGCCTCGTCCACCGTCACCTACAGCAGCACCTACGCTGTCTCGACCACCTCCCCCGTCGAGGCCTACCCTACCAAGCCCGCTGGCGAGTACCCCGTCTACCCTCCCGTGGCCACCTCGTCCACCCACCCCGGCCAGGAGTACCCCGTCCAGACTCCCTCCACCCCTGCCGAGGAGTACCCGGTCGTCTCTACCTCTGCCACCAAGCCCACCGAGGAGTACCCCGTCCAGACCCCCTCGGTTCCGGCTGAGGAGTACCCCGTTGTCTCTACCTCCGCCACCAAGCCCGGCCAGGACACTCCCGTCTACCCGACTGCCGGTGTCTCGACCTCCGTCGTGACCTACTCTACCTGCGTCCCTACCGTCTCCTACTCGACCGTCACCGTCTACCCCAGCAAGCCCGCCACCTACCCCGTTGGCCCTACTGGCGGCAACCCGACTGCTCCCCACCCCACCGGTGGCTACCCCACCCACTCTGCTCCTCCCAGCTACCCCACCGTCCCCGTTGCCGGTGCCCCCAAGACCGCTGGCTCCGTCATCCTCGCCGCTGCTGCCGGCGTTGTTGCCGTCCTCCTCATCTAAGTATCTCCTCGGACTTGTCCTTGCGAGCACTTTAGACTCATGGAGTGATGTGGAGTTGTGGAGAGAGCGTCTGTCTTGATACCCACTTGAACTGTCTCGGCAGCTCATGGCAGGCGCTGTATACTGGGGAGGAATGCCCGTGGCGCGTTCGAGAGCGCAGATAATACAACCCTGTACCTAATCTTCTAATTGTATCTATGGGCGTGGAGTGCCACACTTGTCAATATCTCGCCGTTTCTCCCGTACTATATTTGCAAATGCCACTTGACACAAAGGGCTTTTCAATCAAAAACCATCTATAAAAATAACTGCGAGAATAATCTATCCGTGACAATGTGATCTGAGTGTAAGTATCAAGCTTAGTAGGAACACTGCGCTGACTGAGACCTTGTCTTAGACAATCCCGAGAGCCCGACCAGCCAAGGCGGGTCGGGCAACGGCGTCCGCATGGGAGGCTTGGGGGCTTGTGCCACTCGGCGCTAGTCAGGAACCGCGGCTTCACATTGAAAGCCCGCCCCCGCTTTTCCCACATCGGGGGAGGATCAGCGCTTCCAGGGACACTCAGTCTCCCCGCCTATTGTACACTCGGCACACGCAGTACCTGTAGCGGAACTAATACCACATTGCACTCAAGGTCGGCTCCAACTCGCAGATACCTACGCTTATGTCGGACATGGCCCGGTCTGAATTTGCAGAGAAGCGCGTGCATGTCCAGCCAGACTAGCATCTCCTCATTGGACTACAGTATTATTCCAAGTATCAAACCAGATGGCGGAGAGCAGCAGCGAGTCCGACAGAGGGAAATTCATGTTACTACCCTGGCCATCCATCCTTTGGGAGGTGGGTGGAGCGCAGCCTCGGGGGCATGTCAGGGTCAGGATGGGCGGTGGTTTAGCCGAGATTGCAATCGACAGACACTCTTGCGCTGCTGCTGCTGCTTACCCCAGCGTGGAGCGAGACGGACCACGATTTGCCGCGCTCAATTGAGCGGTTTTCTCTCTTCTTTGTCCCGTCAGAACTGGGAGGGGGATGGGTCATGCTCGCTGGTCTGGGTTGTTCTGGTGCTGCCCATCATCGCTACTTGGGACGGGGCAAGGCTGATGAGATGTGGTTTGGTTCTATGGTCTGTAGACAGGCCGAGAAATAGATGCTGACTGACCTTGATGGAACCATGTGCAGGCTGCTGTTCTTTGTTACCCTCCAAAGACTTGATCTTGGTGTCCGTCTCACTCACATCTCTAAAATCTTGTCGCGCATGCTGCAGCGCAGTGCCCCATGCAACCATCGTGATGTGCGTGTACATCCAGTCACGTTACTTTTTACTTTGCTTCATTTCAAACGCCCACTGCCAGGATTTGTATTTTGACACTTTCCTCCCTGGCGCAATCACAATCCTCGTGATGTTAGCGATGACAATCCTTCGTAAGTTTTATGGCGTCAAATGGTCCAAATCCGTGAGGAACACACGTTACATTGTGGTGAGGAGCCCCAGTCGTCAGCACTGCCCTCGTCCGGTCTTTGGCATGAAAGACGTTGGCGTGCAGCCGGTTGTGGGGAGGATGGATCCCACTTGTTTCAACTGTACATGAAACCCCTGGACGACAGTACCACCCGGACCCCGCATTGTCCTTGCGACTTCTTGTTCACTTTTCACTTTTTCTTCCTTTTACGGTGATTCGAGGGGGCCGGGGGTCCCAGAGCAACGCGGGATGGCCATGGTGAAGCAACTGGTCCGATACAGACTTGTTCAAAGTTTCGCCGGATACAAGCTGCTATTTCGGTCCCCAGCCAGTTCATCAGCTATCCAATTTGAAGCCCCAGCATCAGAGATAATTACTTGCAAAGACTTCGTGAAATGCATTCGAGCAGTAAAACATCTCAGAAGAGGGCAAACATATCGAGGAGCTTTTGATCTGGGTTGAACATAACTAGACCACCTCGTTTAGACGTGACAGTTTCGTGTCGACTGTGCCTTGTGTTACGTGCGCGCTGCACAACCCACTAGTGATTCTGCCTGCTGGGCGAATCTACCAGGATTATCGTGGTCTACCGCAGCTGAACTACCTACCACAGAAGTGTCCTGGCCAGTATATGGGCTTCCGACGCGGCCGCTCTCCGTTCCCAAGGAGAGGCTCCAGGACTCTGCCGGCCTCACCCGATCAGCTAGGTAAATATGCATGTCGCTGTCTAGCTTGAAGATGCGCCGGCTCTCGATGCAGGAGAGAGATATTGTTGAGCAAGCTCGAAGACTCAAGACATGCGGAACCAAGCACGGTTGGGAGGTTGTACGGCTTGAGAGCAAAGCGGGCCTCTGGCACGGCTCTGGAGGTATCAGTTCTAACACTCGGTAATAGTCGGTCCCTGATACTGGGTCACGTAGATAGGAACCTATGGCCTGGGCCGATGCAATATGGTTCATCAACCAATGAACCAATGACCGGCACGACTCACGGTCGAGGTGCTTTGCTTAGTGCTCAGAGGGGTGCGCTAGGCTAGCGACGCTAAGGACAACAAGTTCACCGTCTAGTTGAGTATCGGCGTGTTTGTTTATATGAAGAGGTTGAAGCCCGAAATCTGCCATGTATTATCGCTGGTCGTGGGGAGTTGAATGTGTACCCAGTCTCACCGCTTGGCTTTCTAATAAAACGAAGGCATGAAACGAAGGTTCTTCTTAAAAATGGGTGCCGACTTCTGCGATCAGGACATATTGAACGGAGTCTTCACAACACACACTTTGCGCGCACAGCTAAATCGAGATGTCAATGAAACTCTGACACCTCGTCTCGACATTGCTGTCAATGTGCTTATCTCGACATTGCTGTTCTGCACCGCCTTGCCAGCCACGATGCGAGTCCGAGTAGCCAAGCACCAGTTCTAGTCTCATGCACGCGTGTCAAGCAACCCCTCCATAATCCCAAATGCTCAATCCAACAACCAGGCAGCAATCTACCTCCCTCGGACTCGCATTCCCGAAAACGCTACATAATACAGCTTCATCGAAGCTCGAGGCTCTTTTCTGGTGAGACATGACGACACCACTGAGCCATCCATTCATCGGATCCGAAGGGGCGGGCACTAAGAAAAGCTTGGCACAACCCCCCTGGGAAATAAGCGAGTGCGAACGCTTCCGTGATTCGCCCGAGACTACCAGAACAGGCATCTTTCACTTTCATACGCTTACCCAGCGAGTCAACATCAACACTGCCCTACGATAGCTTGGCGGTGCTTAAGGTCCTGCGCGCTTTTGGGGGCTTGTAGATGCATGGAGAGGGCAGGTGCATGGTAAGAGACGGAGGCAGTGCTGGTGGCGTGGTCTGTAGGTAGAGGCGGGAGTGCATCACCATGCACATCGGCCGAGACTCGTTGGTATGTGATGTACTGCGTACGCGTAGGTATTGTGTGCTATGTGTCACCAAGCAGCCGCAGGGGTTGCGGTTGGATGCTGACAGCTTGGCAGGGTCTAGCACGGAGCTCGAACGACTTGTCAGTGACGCGCTCTTTCTGCTGACATGGATCCAGAGTTGGTCGGCCAAGCTCGATCTTTTGTCGATGCGAGGCATTGAAGCTGGAGCAAAGCCCCAAGCCACTAGAGGCTCTTGGCAGGCGAGACTGATTCGTATGCTCAGGTATAAAGAGGTTGTGAGCCATGAGCTCTGTCAGGCTGCTTGAGGGAGACCGCCATCAACTAGTCAAGCAATCTGCATCTTCATTGCCTCTAATCGGACCAACTCCCAGGCTCCTGGCAGAACCAGCGATCTTCTCGACCCTAGATATCCAATCCCAGCTGGTCGGAGTCGGCTCCTCTCACCATGTCACACCCGACACTGATCCCCTTTGGGCCCAAGTCCAACTGCAACCTCGACCTCTGCCCGCTGGAATGGACTGTCTTCAAGTACCGGCCCTCCATGCCCGCCAGTATCTCCTTCATCACTGCCTACTCCGTCCTCCTGTGCCTGCACGTGTATCTCGGCTTCCGCTGGCGGAGCTGGTGGTTCACGTCCTGCATGGCGCTGGGCTGCGTCGAGGAGATCATCGGGTACGCCGGGCGCATCATCATGTACCACAACCCATTCAGCTTTGCCGGGTTCATGATACAGATTGGTTAGTGCTTCCTCTCCTGTTTCCAAACCCAAACCAAAACCATAGCCTGTAGGGACATAGACGGTGGTGACAAACAGCTGACTTGACCCTGTCGCCAGTCTGCATTGGCGGAGCACCAGTCTTCTACACGGCGGCCATCTACGTGACCATCTCGATGCTGGTTGAATCCCTGGACGTTTCGCTGTCCCGCATCCCACCCAAGATGTACTACATCATCTTTATCAGTGCCGATATTGTGGCGTTGGTCCTGCAAGCTGCCGGAGGGTGAGTTGTCCCCCAGAGAGAAGCGCTGGTTGACCAAACCTGCCTGCTCAATGTGCCGACCACTAACACATACCTTACTCTGCGTGCTTCCAGCGCCCTCTCGACCACCAGCGCGGGAAAGAGCACCGAGGGCAACACTCTCGCCCTCGCAGGCTTGATCTTCCAGGTCGTCGTGACGTTTGCCTTCTCCATCGTCTTTGCGGATTACCTGGTCCGGTACTTCCGATCCCAGAGCCGCCTCCGCCAGCAGGGAGCCGGCACTGGAGCAGTCGCCGCAGCAACGGCTGATGATCTCCGGCGCCTCAGGATCTTCACGGCCTTCATGTCCGCGGCGATTCTGCTAATCCTGGCGCGCTGCCTGTACCGCGTGGAGGAGCTGCGCGAGGGGTACCGGGGCGTGATGATGACCAAGGAGTCGCTCTTCATCGGACTCGAGGGCGTGCTGATCGTGCTCGCCGCGTCGTGTCTGCTCGTGGGGAACCCTGGATTTGTGCTCGCCGCGCCTGAGAAGGGGTTGAAGAGCACGGTTCGCAGTGGGAGTGGGGGGACGAGCGAGGGCGGGTTGGAGAAGGTGCAGGTGTGAGAGCGCGGTGGAACATCCCTTCTGACATTATCTCAAGTCCTTACCCACACATATCTCACTAGGTAGCTCGCAAACTCGACAGACTGACTTGACAGAGAATTGCCCAATTGATTCATTGTCACAAGCGAGTATGTACTTACCCCTCCACAATCGCCCGCCTCTTGGCCTGGGGAACCCTGGTCGAGGCTCGTTGCAACTTCCGAGGCTGCAGGGGTTCGTCGACTCGGGAGCATCCCATCCCACTCTGGCCAGGCCAGGCACCCGAACCCCCCGTTTCGCTTTCCAACCCCCCCCCCCCCC
>KQ964258.1:600000-858276 GCA_001566295.1 Microdochium bolleyi
GCATAGGGGCGATGACGAGGTGAAGATCGCTTGGTGAGAGCCTAGACCTCCAGCCGGTGACTTCGATTGTATTTGTAGTCATGGCGATGTCGATTTGATACAGGCCACCGTCTTCTGTGGACGTTCGGACGTCCCCTCTGGTGCAGGCGCGCGTCGCTGAGCAACCTGTCAAACGGGCGATGCTCCTGCCACGCCAGGCACTCGCCCGCCTCCTCCGCATCGCGTCTCTGGAGAATTATTCTCACGTCCAGCTCAGATCGCAAAGAGGCAGTCCTATGCCATCCCCACCTCGACCGTCCACGACACCCGCTTCCATCGGCCATGTCCCCCTTCACTCTCTCGTAAGCACTGCACCATCGACAAAGCCGTGATCTTGATTCCGTCTCGACACCGCTTCAACCTCAAATCCTTCCATCGTCAGGACCAAAAATGGGCCGGTCTGGTCATTCCCGTCGAAGCGGTGCTGGCAGTGGCAGCCACCGCCCCTCGAGGGTCTCCGGCTTCAACTGCAGCTCGACTGCACGGATTAGCACTGGCAAGAATCACCGCGTCCCTGCAACAACCAAGGCAGCCCACAACGCGTCTGTGGACATTCTCGTTGGCGCTGATGCTCAAGATGCCAACCCGGTCGCCGGTCTTGTCTTAGACGGACACTACCACGAGGAGCATGATCAATCCCTCAGCTGGGCCTTTCTGGCACGCAAGGTTCGGTGAGTGGCAACGTCTGGTTTCCTGCTCGGCAACACTCTTCCTGCCTCTTATGCTTTTGTTAATAGACTTCCCTCTTCTGCAGACGCGTCTCGTTCCGCAAGATCTCCCTCGTCCTGTTTCTGTCCATCATCATCTTCGGCAGTGCGTGGATCCTCCACGACGAACATGCTTCGATCATCCAGCCTCTGCCCCGCCCCTTTGTCCCTGATCCCTATGCCCTTGACGAGTACCTGCCTCCAGTCCCTGAGTTGCCCGACTACCTGCAAGCGTCCCGAGAGCCCAGCGGTATCAATGAGATCCAGTGGCTTCGTGACAACACCTACCTGGAGGTTGAGACACTTTCGCCTCGAGCCGTACGATCACTAATTGCAACCCGACCCAAGGCCACGTTCCTCTCCCTGGTCCGCAACTCCGAGCTCGACGATATGATCAGCAGCATCATGCAAGTCGAATCACGCTTCAACGCTGTTGCGATCCACCGATACGACTGGGTGTTCTTCAACAACGAGCCCTTCACCGACCACTTCAAGGCCAGTGTCACAAATTTGACCAGTGGCCGGTGTTTCTTCGAGACAATCCCGGACAAGCATTGGTCCATTCCAGACTGGATCGATAAGTCCCGTTTCGGAGTGGGTCGCGAGTTTCTGGGAAGTATCGGCGTAGGAAAGTCATGGCTCGAGAGCTACCACCACATGTGCAGATGGAACTCGGGCCTCTTCGCGCTGGAAGACCGCCTCGGACAGTACGATTTCTACTGGAGAGTTGAACCAGGTGTAAGTAGCTTGCACTCGGAGCAGAAGTCATAGCCCGCACACTGACCTCAATCCGTAACAGGTACAATTCACCTGCAACATCAACTACGACGTATTCCGCTTTATGAGAGACAACAATAAAGCCTACGGTTTCAACATGGCGATCCTGGACGATGCGAGGTCATTCCCATCGCTTTGGGACCGTACTAAGACATTCCAGACGTTCCACTCCGATATGCTGGACGAAGCTGGTGATATAAAGTGGCTGATGCATACCCCTGAAGAGATGGGCACTAGTCACGTTTTTGCAGGCCTCGAGGGATCCAACACGGCCCAGGAGTACAACAACTGCCAATTCTACTCGAACTTCGAGATCGGGTCCCTGAAGTTCTTCAGAGGCGAGAAGCATCAGGCCTACTTCAACCACCTGGACCGGGCTGGAGGATTCTACTATGAGCGATACGGCGACGCACCAGTTCACACCCTCAGTGTCTCCATGTTTCTGCCCAAGTCTAGCATCTGGTTCTTTCGTGATATCGGGTATGCGCACGGTCTGTGTCAGCAATGCCCTCCTCACGCAGGTGACATGATCCTGGGCCCAGAGATGCAGCGTGCCGAGCACGCCACATACGCCCCAGCCGAGTATCACAGACTAAAGCAGATGGTAGCCAGAGGCGTGAAGCACCAGGAAAGTATCCCAGGACTACAGTGCGGCTGCACCGTGACCACGCTCGACGAGAACTTCACCAAGCTGGTGCCCTTTGAGTCCAAGCAGAGAAAGCCGATCGTCTCTTGCATCCGGCGGTGGTTGGCTAGACTCTACATCCTGCCGAACGTCACCAAGAGACCCCTTGCAGAAGTCATTGCAGCTGGAGGTGATGGATATGGTGGTTGGCTCATCCAGGGTATCGAGAGCAATCCTTTCAGGGAGGGTATCCCGGAGTGATTGGTCGACATGGATGGTGGAATGAGGGAACGGGGCACAAGCTCCAACATTGCAGCCCGACCGCAGACGACTACATCCATGCGGCATGTGGGAATGGAGGAAATCAGTGAAATACGGCTAGTAACCTGCTCTTCTTGGCTCTCTGACAGTCGGCGAGGTCATTGCGCGTAGTATACACTTACTATCCATTCCTTCGACTTCGCAACAAGACAAAAGTCGGCGGTATTAGGCACTGCTGATAGTTCCTACACAATCAAGTAGTCCATGTGCAACATTAATGCTAGCTGAAGTGATCAACTACTCCTCTGCGGCGCAGAACAGAGACGCAACGTGAGAACTATCTACGTGTAGACGCCCGTGGCCATCGAATTCTCCCCGACACCCCGGACACATGAGACATTTGTGACATTTCTAACAAATCCGACTTTTCTATGGGATTGTGCCCAACCTGGATGCCTTATTGCTGGATCATGTTTCTCTATCCATTCCGCATCATGTCTCCGCTCTGTGCCACGACTATCACCGAAGCATAAATGCCATTTTTGCCAGAGAGAAAAGGGAAATTTTCGAACTGGTTTCATGTTGATCGCTGACTGCCTGCCTGCTTAGTCTGCAGTCTCAGGAGTGACGATGGCTGCTGTGACGATTGCGTCTCTCCTGTCGTGGGGACTTCTCGTGGAGTAGAGCGATCACCAGCAAACCAGATTTGCGTGATAAGCCCTCTTTGTCCACGGGTTTTCAGAGGACGCGCCCGGTCCAAGTTATGGGGCAACAGCGATGGATGAAGTCTCCTCCCTGACCGCCTGTATCATGAGGACACCAAGGCCCACCCCAGTCTTCAAGCTCTCCATTTCAGATGGGGGAACCGTATCAGACCCGATTGAGTAGATGGTCTGCCAGCGGCGTGCTAGGCAGTGTTCCGAACAGGAGAGAAGGGGACGGGGTTCTGCTTTCTTGTCATTGGGATTACACAGTTTGCTCATCCTGTGAAGCTGGCGGGCTGGCAAGAAAGGGACCACAAATAAGCAAGAGAATGCGTGTTGTTCACATCCAGTCCTTCCGATACATATACACTAACATTACGGAGTCCTCGTCCGATCTGGTCCAGTTCGCCATGGGTATGATTGGCTGCTGAGGAGCCGAAGCGGTAATAGCGCCCTCTGCTCGGGGCATCCCGACGGCCGGTGACTGTTGAGTTTTGCTCTTCGCATGGCAACAAAGGGCTTGTTCCCTTGCGCCCAGAATGGTAATCCCATGCAATTGTCAGATTAGACTCTCCTACAATTACCCTCCAGAGACGTCCATCTGCAGGTTGCACTTGTTAGACGATGAATGGGCGATCAACATGAAAATTCCCATCCACATGCTGCACACTCACCCGACTTGGATGTGCCCGCCCTCTTCCCCGCATTCCCAAAGTGGAAGTATGCAGGGGCCTACGATGCGAGCTTCCTCGGCATCTTTTTCATGGGCCTTAGAGCTACTTCACCTTGTTCCCAATGACCCTAACTAACGCGATCGACGAGTGATGTGCGAAGGAGAAAGAGGGTTTGTCCAGTGAAATCGCCGCGAATTGGCTCGCGGCCCTCTTACACCTTGGCCTTGGCGTTACGGAGGGAGCAGGTGTTAAGGCGCCTCGGCTCTGGGTTCCATGACCAAGCAGGGGGTTGGGGTGTTTGAGCCGTTTAGCAATGCATGCCGATCTTAGTACGAGACCATTCTCCAGCTGCCAATGTTGCGCGATCTCGCAGGCCCCCCTCGATGGGGTTTAGAAAGCAGGGGTTTCAGCGAGGGTTGTCGTCAGCATTGCCTGAAGCAGTGGCGATGGCCCTTTGGGGTAAGTAGGAAGATCTACTAAGGCGGCGAGAGATGGGCTATATAACGAGGGCCTGTCCATTGCTGTTCGCCATGTCGGAGGGGCTTGGTGTTTAGACGGAAGCCTCGTTGCCCACACGTCTATACACTGTAGCGCCGCATCTACGACGCCCGGTAACGGACACCAATCGACCCAGTCGAATAATCAGTCACGAGAAGAGCAATCACAGAGTCGGCATCCTCACACATACAAAGCAAAATGCGCTTCTCACCGTCGATAATCGTCCTCGGCAGCGCACTTGCCGGCTCAGCCATCGCGACCATCGCCGAGCAGGCACAGCCAGCTCGCATCGCCCGCGGCGTCGAGCCACGCCAGACCGACTCGGCAGGCGGCGGCCTGCAAGACAGCCTCCTGCCGAAACTGCTGGAACTGGCAAACGCCTTCGACCTCGCAGTCTGCATCCCCGGCGCGCTGTCGCTTATCCCGCAGCTGCCGCCAATCCCCACAGGCCTCCTTAACAACGACGTTGTGACGCAGGTGCTTAGCCAGACGACGCTGGCGTCGAACCAGGTCTGCAGCTTCTCGATCACGGGTACGGCTGGCGCCGCAGTGACCAGGTAAGTCGGGACTCTCGCTGCCCGTTCCTGCTCTGTGGCCACATAATGCTTACTGACGCTGATCGCCTCGCCCACCTGTGCAGCTTCCTGCCGACTTGGTACAGCTGGTACGGCAAGCACTCGTCCGACATCCAGTCCATCATCACGCGGTACGGCTGCACGAGCGCGACGAAGCTGGTCCAGACGGTCGAGGCCTACACGACCTGCCCGGCGGTCTCGGGCGCCATCGTGAGCGGCATCACGGCGGCGCCGTCGACGTCGGGCACTAGACCAGCACAGACGAGCGGTTCGAGGACGAGCAGCAGGCCCACGACGAGCTCGACGCCAGCTCCGGCGCCAGGGGCGGCTTCAGGCCAGCAGCAGGCCGGGCTCGTCGGTGCTGTCGCGGCGGTGGCTGGGTTCGCTGGGCTTGTGGTTGTATTGTGAGGGGGGGGGGCTGGAAAGTCGGCAGCGGAAAAGGTTGGATGTCGTTGATGCCGGCTCGTGGATGGCGGGGACCACTGGAGAGGGTGTGTCGATGTGCCCGGGCTGTGTCTGTCAATCGGGTTATGACTACAACAAGGTAGACGACAGGAGAATCCAGAGATCTGGTCAAGGTTGCAACGGTGCTGGCGCTTGCGCAGATGAGGAAGAAACGCAGTTCCAAATCCCGGCCAGTGGAAGAGAAAGGCTCCGCTTGAGACATCTGATCTCGAAGCCTCCCGCCCCCCGCGGGCCATCGCTGAAATCATCGTTGTCCGCCACCACCACAAGTCTGAACTCTCAGTCGGAATGTGATGTGTTCCACTCTGTACTCCACTGGGCAATCTTTCATTGCCTCGGCCGGTGGACCCTTGATGAGACTTGCGCCGCCTGAAAGGCGCGCGTGATGGCGGACGCGTCTCTGGTCCGCGGCCGTCATGCAGAGCGACACGTGGAAAGGGAGATGCAAGTGTCGATTCTAGCGGCTTGCCTCGCATGCTGCCATTCCATGAATAGAGTCATCTATTCGCAATGCGTCGACGACTCGCGCAGGCTGCACGCTGCAGGCATCGAGCGGCAGGTTCCGGGCGCCTCACGACGGCCTCCCTGGCTGCCCCGGTGCGGCCGACAGGCCCCCTGGCCGCTCTGCATCTTCCAAGGTTGTCACTGGCTCCCCCAAGTCATGGTCGCGTCACGAGATAGCCCGGAGGATAGTCTCCTCCCGTGAGCGTCATTCCAGAAACCATGCCCTATTCACTCTTCTCCTCGAGCCATCTGAAGCCACGGCCTTGGGATCACCTGCATCCCCTCGGGCGACAACGGCGGGCGTCTTCCGCCTCTGCCTGCCCAAGGTAATCACGCTAGGGCACACCCCGTCTCCGTAGCTCGCGCCCAGGGCCAGTCTAACTATCGTGAGGCTATCTGGCCGCCCTCATGTAAAACCTCGATTTCATGCTCCCGCGCGCCGTGTCTTGTGTCATGTCTCGTGGGTGATGGTCTGTGTGCTGCGTCGCTCGGCTCGCGTCCAGCTGCCGTTGAGCCCAGCTGTCTCTGCCTGTGCCTCTCGAGTCTCGATCGACGCTTGACTATCGTACATTGTTGCCGTGCGTACCGTACCCAGCTGGACCAGCAGTGCCTGGCAGCGGGCCGCCCACAAGCACATCCCCCCACCATCGTCACCACTACATGCGAGCCGCCGTGCCGCCTCCGCCACTTCTCTGCCCGGCCCGCACACGAGCCCTCCATCGCGGTGGCCTCACCACCGCTGCTCCTGTCCTCTCCCTTGCGACATGCCGCATGCCTCTCTCGTCCCGTCACCTCCGTGACCATCTGGCCATTTACTTATCAGACTGGGCCGGCCCATCCACGCCCTGAGCCCGTCGCCCGCATGGCCGCCGTCTCGCCCCCCGTCGACGGTGACGCCGCGCACCACCCGGACGACATGGCTCTCGACGGCGACCGCCAAAGCTCGCTGGCCGAGTTCGACTCCCTCACCATCGTTGAAGTCCTCGACCAGGACTCCCGCCCTACCTTCGTCATTGATCTTGATCCGGACGAGTCCATCACTGTAGGCGCGTCTCGCATCCTGCCCATCTTCTGCAATGCCTCTCTCCGCTCCCACGAGAAGCTAGCCGATGAGATCCGCGGCAACGGCTCGGGTGATGAGCCTGAGCTTTACGAGGAATTCAGCGCCTGGGCCACGGGCGTCACCAAGTTTGACGACTCCAAGGATGTGTTTCCTCTCTCATTTCTCTTCAACGGCATGCTTTGGACCGGCTCCACGGTCAGGAAGCGGTGGAGACTCATCAGCGGCAACTTGCTCAGTGCCAGCGCGTCAGTTCGCGAAATCCAGCTTCTGGTCGGCGGCACCTCTCCCAAGATGGAGGCCAAGACGCCCAAGCCAGTGAGCAGCCTACCCGCGGACGAGCTTCGCAAGCCTGCCAAGAGCCCGAAAGAAAGTGCAAGCGTGCAGACTCACGCCGCTGAGGCGGGTTCCACTACCACACTATCATCAAACCAGATCGACAAGTCATCTGAGCGAGTAAAGCAGTCTACAGCCCCCACTGCCGAGAGTTCAAGCGATACCGGGACCTCGTCGTCCACGAAGCGCCTGTTCCTCGCATCTCCCGAGAAGGCTGTGGCAGATTGGACGGCAGATGTCACCACAGGCTACCTCACTCCACACATTGATTTCGCCAGAAAATTCGACTGGGGTTCAACTCCTCTTGGTCCTATGAGCAGCTGGTCTAGGGAGTTCCGCCAGATTGTCAACTTGGTCATGAACAACCCGCATCCAGCCTCTCTCTTCTGGGGCCCAGACCTCAATATGCTGTACAACGAGGCCTATGCCAAGGAAGTAGCCGGCAACAAGCATCCCGCTCTCATGGGTACAGGCTTCTCTGGACCATTCTCCGAGCTCTGGGACGCCGTTAGCCCACTATTCGCCGAGTGCGCGCGCACTGGTATCAGCATCCGGAAAGAAGACGACTACCTGCCAATCCACAGACACGGATTCCTTGAAGAGACGTTCTACTCGTGGTCGTGGACGCCGCTCTACGGAGGCACGAAGAAGATCCTGGGCTTCTACAATGCGCCTTTCGAAACAACTCAGGCAGTCTTGCACCACCGAAGGACACAGACAGTCAGCAGAGTAGGCACGGCTGTATCAAGATCCAAGACGCCCAAGCAGTTCTGGAGATTCATCTTGGAGGCCCTGGAGGAGAACCATTTCGACGTGCCATTTGCTCTATTGTATTCTGTTGGAGACGGTTCTGAGGAGGACATGTCCTCCGTTTCGTCCGGAAGCACCATGTCTCGAAGATCCTGCTTCTTTGAAGGTGCCCTCGGCATTCCCGATGGGCACCCGGCTATACCGCGGCAGCTGGACCTTAAGCGCTCTAGTGAAGGATTTGTGCCTGCGTTCCGTGACGCAATGCGCACTAGAGAGCCCACACTGCTCCATACGCGCGACAGTACTTTGCCCGAGGCGCTCCTCGACGGCATCGAATGGCGCGGATTCGGCGATCCCTGCAACGATGCCATCATCTTCCCTGTGCGACCTACCAATGGAGAGATGGTCATGGCATTCCTTCTTATTGGTGTCAATCCGCGCCGGCCATATGATGACGAATACAAGGCCTTCACCACAATACTCAATCGTCAGCTAGCAACATCCCTGGCTTCTTTTATGCTTTGGCAGGAAGAGGTCCGCCGGAGTCGTGATGCTGCCGAGGCAGCTGCACTCGAACAGAAGGAGCTCGAGCAGCAGCTGGCGCTGCAGACGAGCCGTCTGAGACGCATGACTGAGCTTTCGCCTCAGGGGATGCTGCTGCTTGATATTGAGGGCTCGCTGCGTGAGGCCAACGACCGGTACTTCGAGATGACGGGCCACCCGCGGGACCAGACTCACGAGATGTCCTTCCTGGATCAGATAGATCCGCGTAGTATACCTACCGTACAGGAAGGCTGGCGCAAGCTTACAGAGCAGCGTTTGCCCTGGTCGGGAGATGTACTCATGAAGAAGATTCTCGTCCATCCTGTGGATCTTGAAGGCCAGGATATCGATTACTGGGTGTTTCTGGCTGCTATCCCCGACTACGCACCTGATGGGTCCGTCCGCTCCGTCATGGGATCCCTGGTCGATGTGTCAGAAATCAAATGGGCGCAAAGCGTGCAAAACCGCAGGCTGCAAGAAGCCGAGGAGACTCGCAGGCAACAGAATGAGTTCATCGACATCACTTCGCATGAGATGAGAAACCCCCTGAGCGCGATTCTGCAGTGTGCGGATGATATTCTGTCTACACTACAGCCGCACAAGGACGACCAGACACCACCGCCCATTGATGCCGTCCTCGGCTGCCTCGAGGCGGCTCACACGATCTCGATTTGCGTACAGCACCAGAAGTCCATTGTCGATGACATCTTGACAGTGTCCAAGCTGGATTCAAACCTCTTGATGATCACGCCCACGGCCGCCCAGCCTATACAGGTCGTCAAGCGCGCCCTCAAGATGTTCGACCCTGAGCTGCAGGCCAAAGAGATTCAGATGAAATGCGAAGTGCTAGATACCTTCGAGGAGCTCGGTGTCGACTGGGTCATCTTCGATCCCAGCAGGATCCTTCAGATTCTCATTAATCTCGTCACCAACGCGATCAAGTTTACAGCAGCCTCTACCAAACGAGCAATTACTGTGTCGGTTGGCGTTACTCGAGAGGCGCCTCTGTTCAGTGCTATTCCGAACTTCATGTATATTCCTCCGAGGTCGCAGAACTCCGACGTCACCAACGCTGAAGGCTGGGGCGATGGTGAGCAGCTGTTCCTACGATTCAAGGTCCACGACACAGGATGTGGTCTTACTCCGGAGGAGATTAAAGTACTCTTCCAGCGATTCTCGCAGGCGTCCCCGCGCACGCACGCGGTATACGGTGGCAGCGGCTTGGGCTTGTTCATATCCCGCCAACTCGCGGAACTACACGGTGGACAAATCGGAGTGGCATCCGAGGCTCAAAAAGGGAGTGTCTTTGGGTTCTTCATCCAGGTTCGTCGCACGGCACCGCCCGCCGATGCAGCTTCGAGGCCCGTCGATGTGGTTCTGCCTATCGAGAAAGACCTTGGTGGCGGCGACTCTCTGAGCCAACAGATGGCACCGTTGCGCCAAGACCTCGCCGGTTCGACACCCGGCGCCGACCTTGTAGCCTCGAAGGCCCCCGCTCCGTTCGACCCGAAGGATCTCGAGGTGCTCGTGGTCGAGGACAACCTGGTCAACCAGAACGTGCTAGTGAAGCAGCTCCGCAAGCACAAGATGGGCGTGAGCGTGGCCAACGACGGGCTCGAGGCGCTCGCCTTCCTTGAGGGCACGAGCTTCCGCCTGCCAGGCAGTGGCCGTCGCCTGTCCGTCATTCTGATGGATCTGGAGATGCCCAACATGGATGGTTTGACCTGCGTGCGCGAAATCCGCAAGATGCAGGAGTCGGGTGTCATCCAGAGGCACGTGCCCGTCATCGCCGTCACGGCCAATGTGCGCGACGAGCACATCGCCGCGGCCAAGAAGAGTGGCATGGACGATGTCGTGTCGAAGCCCTTCCGAATCCCGGACCTGCTCAAGAAGATCGAGGTTCTCCTCGCAGACATCGCGGCGAGGGAGGAGCCGCAGCTCGCGAAACCGGTCGCGGCGCCGCCGCCAGTGGCGAGCTGGAGCGTCGCGCCGGCCGGGGAGCAGACGATGCAAGCTGCCGAGGGGGCGGTCTAGTCAGGGGGGACGGGCAATCAGCATCCACCACTGCACAAGGTCATCAATTCGGCGCAAGAGAGTCTTCGGATCAATTCGACATGGTTTTATTCCCCCACGGCTCGGGTAAAGGAGTGGATGGAGTTTGGAGTCTTGCTCTTTCATTGTCGTTTCCGACGGGGACGTGTAAATGCACTACTAGTAAGCGTCATGCTCATTGTTCAATTCTCCAAGACTTTATGGATCTGGTATAGATCAGGATCAAGATCAAATTTATATCGCATATTTAGACGAAAAGCATGTAGATATCCTTGGCTGTATGAAATCCGAAAATATTATCTAGACATGATGAACTAGGGCACGCCTCGAGCCTGTGAGAGAGTGCCGGTGACATAGTGCGCGGTCCCGTTTAATGCCATCTGTTCAAGCAAGACACTGTTGCTCGTGTCCTCGGCGCCGCTGAGGACAAGAAGGCGATGTGTTTATCTCGGGTGTCTTTGGCCTGTTCGGAGCAATTCCAACATGTTTCGGCGAATCTCTCCTCCCTTGTCTCTTACAGTCGTGGTGGTTTTCGTCTTCTTTCGTTTGCTTGGTTTCCTTGTTCTTTTCGCCCTTGCTGCATCTCCGCTTCCTTCCCTCGGTGCCTCTTCCTCTGGCTGTGCCTGTTCCTATGCCCTCACTGCTGGTTGACCATGATGGTGGTGCTTTTTCACAACTCAATCTCCCAAAGTCGTCCGCCCCGGAGCTGACGCTGCTGCTGTTGTTGTTGTCTCAGTGAAGCCGCCGCGGGATATCAGAACCGTCCTGCGCCTGCCGACCCTGATCATGGCGGAGCTGCATGTCCTGAATCCCCTGCTCATCGTCACCACGGCTGGCACCACCACCACCGCGGCGGCACTGATGATGGTGCCCGTCGTAGTACGGCGATGGCGGCGGCCGCCGCCTCGGCCTCTGATGGTATTGAGGGAGCAGGGCATGAGGCGACAGCGCGTCGTCGTCGTCGTCGTCGTCGTCGTCGTGATGGCGGGTGTTGTAGGGGTTTTTGTCGCCCAGCCGTCCGTGGCGGTTGGCGGGTTCTGGTTCTGGTCGGCCTGCTGCTGGTGCTGCTCCTGCCATCGTCGTCATTGTCGTCGTTGCGGCGCCATGGTGTTCAGCCCGAGGCTGGAACCAAGGCAGGGAGTCCTGCTGCCTGCCAGGCTCTTTGGCAACCCTCTCGTGGCTGCCGCGGTTGGGCGGAGGGAGGAGGGCTGCGTGGTCCTGCGGGGAGGAGATGAGAGTCCGTTCGCTCTCCAGAGTGTCTCTTCGCTTGCCCCGTCTATCCTTCTGGGCGGTAGCAGCAGCAGCAGCCGCTATTCGGGGGTTGAAGGTAGGTCTGTCAGGGCCATTCGTAGACTCCCACTCAGGATGCAGGTGGGTTGTCGATATCCCCAGGCCGTGCCGCGCTGGTGCCACCCCCGGCCTCCTAGACTGTGGCTGCAACGAAGATGTACTTGTGTATTCCGCTGCGAAGGGCGTACCCTGCTCTAGGTCCGTCGTGAAACGCAGATGATCAGACTCAAACTTGCCCTCGTCGTCTTCGCAGCCCCTCTCATCTCCGCCGTCTGCACATCGCCCTGGCTCCTGCTCCTGCTCCTTCTTCTTCTTCTTGCTGCGGAGGGGTAGGAACAGCGACGATGAGAAAGTCGAGAGCTCGCTGGGCACCTGGGGCGTCAGCCAGGACCTCAGCTCGACCTCGCCGTCGCTGTTCTCCTCCGCCCCGCCGTCAGCGTTATGGTGCTTCTGCTGCACGACGGTGGTGCGCACCACGCGCCGACTCTCCCGGTGTAGCTTCGGCTTACCCCCGTCACTGTCACCGTGCCTGTCGCCAGCCGCAGAGTCGTTAGTAGTCGTGGTCGTCGTTGTCGTTGTCGTGCTGCTGCTGACAACGACGCTGACATCGTTGCCTTTCTTGTAGAGAAAATGCCACCCGAAGAACGCCGAGGAGACGAGCAGCGCCCCCGCCAGTGCGGCCGCGAGGTACGCGTAGCCCCGGGTCCAGTCGTAGACGTGGGCGATGTACGCGTCGACCTCGGCCTGGGAGTGCGTGCCGTCGTAGATCGTGCCAGCCTGGGGGTGCTGCGGATACATTTCTAATCCTGTTTGGTCCGTTCACCCTCGTCCGGGAATCAGTGTCCTCCTTTTCTCCTGTTTATTTGTTGTCTCCTAGATCCCGTAGTTCGAATAACCACACAGCACTTGCCTTGTGGCGTTTAGGCTGATATGAGCTCGTGGTGTGGTTTGCAATGATAAAGAGAACAGGAGCGAGTACTGGTTGTGTTTTATCCAAGGTCAAAATGACAAAGGCACTCGGCTCGATCAACGAAATCCGGGGTTTACCGCCTCGAGGATTTGTTTGCCGTCTCTTCTCTCCATATGACGGTGCGAATATGTTGGTCTCTTTGTCATGGTTCGTGGTTCCACTGAGTCACGAGAGGACGAAGCCTGAGGCCGACAATCTGGTGACACACAGCAGAATCACTGTTGCTAGGCTGGTTTCGATTGTCTCTTTGGGTGTGTGGATAGTGGTGTTCAAGCATTTTACGAATCACTCTGCTCACTGATGAGACTAGTCCTTCATTGGGGTTCTGTGGCAACAGTGTCTGGATCAAAATGTGTTGGTGGGCATCCTCCTCACCCAGTCGCCACCACTGCGAAAGAGGTGAGACTTGGCATGTGTTGTTCCTGAACCTGGCTGTGGAAACAGCCAGTCTTTGGAGGCAAGCCGGAGTTTTCACATTGAGAGGAAACGTGGATGAGCAAAGTTTGCCCCTGCGTGTAGCACAAAAAGTATTTGGAGAGGAAATGGGGGAAAAGAAAAAGAAGTGCTTGCTTTAGACCTGGTTACAGACCGCAGGTGGTGACACAAGTGACTTTCGAAAATAAAAAATACATTTCAATCATTCCCCGGACATTGCGGCCAATCAAGCCCTCGAATATTTGAAGTGACAAGAGAGCGTTTATCAGTTAGAAGACCAGCACAAACAATCTATTCGTGGTAACAATACAATCATTGAGTCGCTCCTGACGCTCGCACTCTCGTCATCAACGGAATCCTGACTCACTGCTGCTGTTGTCAGCCATGACGATCCGCTTGCAATGAAATATACAAGACACAGCAGCATCCCTGAGCCCACCCAATGGCTCACGCCTGGTCTGTGGGAACGTCTTCGGGTAGTCTAAATATCGAACACAGCAGCCGGCATTGGGCAAATGTGCAAGCCTGAAAGGCGTCCGTGACCCTCCCGGCTGCAAACAGGTGCATTTGGACAAGGTCGCTGCCATGCCGGCACGCAGGCATATCGGAAAGCCACAACTTGACTTGTCACGGGTACCGGGCCAGACCAGGGCGCCGCGGGTCATGGGAGACATATCCTCAGTCATGTTTCACCTCGCTTAGATCTTCCTTTCAAGCCTCCAGACGACCGGAGACAACAGTTTGCTACAGTGGAGCCTGCGAGCCAACCTTTCACTCGCACATGAAAGCCCACTGAGACAGAACAAAAACACATTGTGATCGTGGGAAGGACCTTTAGAGGCGGACAAGAGGTACCAGGTCGCACTGCACCGAGCGTGCTTCGGGCAGGCAGGCAGGCACCTCAACAATTCACGTGTAAGGCCAGAAGCCGGGCCTAACAATGAACAATAGTGTCGGGAAAATCTTCGTACCAACCAGGGAATACCCGTTTGTGACAACGCCACCTACGCCTGGAGAACGCCTGGTTGTACAAAAACAAAGAAACTATATCGACAAAATCCACGATGAGGATGTCGACGCCTAGATGCCATGTAGCCTGCGCCGACCTAGTTTCGCAGCAAACTTGCTTTTCCACCCGAAAAGGCGGTTGTTCGACCTTGTCATGCCAGTCACCCATGACCACAAGGCACAGGCAGGTTTTTGCCTTTAGGGCTCGACAGCCATGGCATCGTCGCCATCCTTGTCTTTGCCGGCGGCCTTCTTGCTGCTGCCAGCGGCGGCACCAGCAGTCTCATCCTTGCCTTGCTCCCCGCCCTCATCTTCTTCCTCCTCATCATCTTCGTCGCTCTCGTCATCATCATCTGGGTCCTCAAGCGTGAGGTCCAGAATCCTGGCATACTGTACCGTGATACGCTGCAGTTCTCTGAACTTGCCTGTTGTAGGGGATATCCCGTTAGCCATAGGGTCATCGTAACGTGGAGGGAAATTTTAAGGAAACGCGGTGCAAAAGAACTATGCTTACCAAGAATCATCGCCACCCCCTTCAACAACTCCCTACGGTCCCAGCCACAGACGAACTCGTCCTGACTGAACCAGCCCTTCCTATCGAGCTCAAGCACCTCTTCACCGCCACTGCCATCACTCTTCGGCCTCAGGATACCGCCCAGCAAACTCGAAAGCAGCTCCTCAACCTTCCCTCTCAGCCCCTCCGCGCCAATACGCTTTGCATACATAAGCAGGTACAGCCTGAACTCGTCCTTCGCACCCAGCTGCAGCGCGCCCGAGATGCGGTTTTCTAGATGCGCGATGCTGACGGTCGACTCAAAGCCTTCAAACCCGTCTTTTGATAGTAAGGTCTTGATGATGCGCTGCAGCGTGTACGCGCGGCCCTTAAGCAAGAACTCGCTCGTCGTGTGCCGCTCGAGGAATGGGATGATGCCTGTCGAGACGCTGACCTTTTCTTCGTCGCTGTCGACCTTGGTCTTCTTGGTGTCTGGTAGTTTCGGACCCACAGCCGTAGACTGCAGCGCCGAGAGCGACGAGTCGTTGCTGTTCCAGTACTGGCTGCCCACGGCCCACCAGGACTCGGAGAGGCGCTGCCACGAGAACATGTTCGGCGCATAGTAGTACCCGTCGCCATTGGTCAACGTGACAACAATGTGGCCGTTGGAGTTGAGGTGTGCAGAAGTGACACCCGGCGCGGGCATGGCGCCGTGCGGCTGTAGCGAGTTGATTGCGAGCTCGAGAATGGGGCCCAGCGACACCGGTGGGTGCGGCGACGACAGCGTGTTGATGTTCCAAACATAGCACAGGCCCACGGCAGTAATGCATAGTAGCCATGAGTCGCGGCACTCGAAGATGACGGGCTGCGACTCGAGGACCATGGCGTTGATAAGCCTCCTGCCCGCGGGGGTCCACGTGTATATGCTGCCATCCTCGCATGCGGCCGCCCAGAACTTCTTGTTGCCGGTAACAAGGATGACGGCACGCGGCAGATAGTCCTGCCACAAAAGCGTGCCGCGTTTCGTGGCAGTGATGTGCGACGGGTCTCTCACCGCGACGGGATTCCGCGCCTCCAGCACGACGTTCTCGGGATAACGCGCCACCGCCGCTTCGTCGATGGTGCCCTCTTGGAGCACGCCTCGCTCGAGTGAGCGGACAATATGCGATCTGACCTTCGGCACAGCAAGGCGGACCTGTGATATAGATATCGATGGATTCAGGACAGCTGGCCGCAGGTACTCGGGTGTAGAGACGATGCCGTTCTGGGGCGGCTCCAGGGTTACTGCCTCGAGACCCTCTGCCCCATTTCTGACGATGGGTCGAGGCATCGACGAGGGCTTCCTCGGGCCCGTGTCGTCCTCGTCGTCTGCGTCCAGCGCTATGGCCTTGCGCTTGTTGCCAAGCAGCATAGCAGCGAGCCCACCCTCGGGCAGGCCATCGTATGGCTTGGAAAGGTCCAGTATGCTTTGTGGCGCATCATTCTGTGCGTTCTTCGCCCTTGTCGAGCCAACGAGCTGTGTTTGCGGCAGGGATGACTGTCCTGTGCCTGAAGACGAGATGAGCATGGGCGCGACTCTCTTCTTACCGTCCGCGCCAATGGTGACCCTCGACTTCAGCTCGTTCACCCGCTGTGCCGTCTTGTCTGCCGCTTCCGAGGCTT
Organism: Microdochium bolleyi; assembly: GCA_001566295.1. NCBI lineage: Eukaryota > Fungi > Ascomycota > Sordariomycetes > Xylariales > Microdochiaceae > Microdochium > Microdochium bolleyi. Next base: position 616,429 of record KQ964258.1, read on the forward strand.
TCTCTGCCTCTGCGTCTTTCGACTTCTCCTTTGGTGTGGCTGAGCCACTTGCTGGGGTGTCCTTCGGCGTTGACGCCTCTCTGGATTTTGTGCCGTTAATTGTCGGGCCGTCCTTGGGTAGTGGCTCGAAGTCACCCATAAGGGCTCCCATCCTCGACTCGACACCCTTGCGCTCGCCCTCCTTGCTGTGGTCTTCAAGAAGAAGTCCGTCGACATCCTCAGCGATGCCCATGGCTTTTCGAGAGGCCCCGTACTTGGAGAGCGCCCTGTCGGTCTCTTCCAGATTGGCTACCCATCCTAGCTCTCCGGTCTCAAACTTGGCTACCACGATTGACCCGTCCAGACTAGCTGCAAACAGCGTTTGCCCGTCCGGAGTCCACGCCAGATCTGATATCGACTTGGCAGCCAAGTCCTGTAAGATGACGACAGGTCTTGACGTGTTGGTGTTCCAGACGCTTAGTGTCTTGTCCTGACCGGCCGAGGCTATGACCGTCACCAGGGAAGCCGCAGGAGCGTGGCCATTGGTGGTCCCGTTCTCCGCGGGCTTCTTCGTGTGGAAGAGGCGGGGCGAGAACATGCAGACCTCCGTCGGACCCTCATGACCAATCAAGTTGATCTCACTATCCCACTGTGACCGCTCGATGATAGCAACGGAGCTCACGGGGCCGTTCACGGCGTTGGCGGCAGCGATGTGGTTGCCGTCCGGAGACCACGAGCATCTCCGAAAGTACGTCGTCAGTGGCGAGGACTTGAACGGCGCGCTGATCGTCGTCTCGAGCTGGAAGTTGTTAGCCATATCGTGCTGAGTGGCGTTGGGCGCGGGCGAAGTGAATCGGAAGATCTTGATTGTTCTGTCGTCGCTGGCTGTCGCAAAAAACTTGTTGGCAGGATCGAAAGTGATGCCCTTGACGTGGCTCTGGTGGATCGAGAGGACCTTGAGCTTCTCGAACGTGTGGCCGGACCAGACAACGATCTTCGAGTCCAAACCGACAGACACGAGGATCGAGCCGTCGTGTGACCAGCCGAGATCCTGCACATCGTTGTCGTGTCCGATCAGACGCTTCGTGGTCTTCCAATTCTCGACGGGCGGGGGTTCGTTCGTGCCAAACGTCGCGACAGTTGGGGGCCCGCTCTCTAGCTGGTAGATGCAAATGACCTTATCGTCGGCGCCGGAGGCGAGGTAGCGGCCGTTAGGGGAGAAGCGGACTGAATGGATGGTGCCGAGATGGTGGCTCATGTGGCAGAGCTGACGCGGTTTCGTGTAGGACGGATCGTCGGAGTTGTAGATGGACTCGGTGGACCAGACGCGGACGTGGCCGTCGCCGCCAGCCGTAGCCAGCCTCTTGCCATCGGGCGAAACATGGCAGCTGTAGACTTCGAAGTCCTTTTGTTCGCCTGTTGGCCAGAGGGGTCAGCATGGTCGCGCCGGAGCACGACGAGACAGGAGCGCATTACCTTTATGGCTCAGCCATGAAGGCTTGATTATCCGCATAGTGGCCGGAGGTGCATGCGAGGCGGCAGTCGCATCTCGCACCTACAGATGTGTCGGTGTTGGGTCGAGGTGGTCTTGCGCAGGCAGAGGGCAGAGCTCTAGATCATCACCATCGTGGTTACTGGTAATTATGCGACGTGCATAATCGGGGCCGTTGGCAAGCGAGAGCCCAATTAGTCTGTGCTGCGACACGCGCGCGACGCGGCGTGCTTGGGCGACAGCTCCCGGAGACCCATGTCTTCAATTAAGGGCCTTTTTGGGGGGGGGGGGGGGGGGTTTCCTCTTCTCCAAGTCTGGTCTGCCGTGCTCCACACGCATGACGACAACTCGCAGGCGGTGCTGTCGCAAGCCTCGCAGCCGTGCGTGCGTGCGTGTCCCTGCTCGTGACAGAACTATGAGTTGTACTTGATAATTGCCTCTTGACCTCCTGCGTCTGTGACTCCGATTTTACCCATCTAACTTATAGTTAGCCAGCAAATCGCGCACGCTCTCGTTGACCACGTATTCCCAACTCGTGAGTCCGACCTCGAGACCCGTCCACCGTCGCAGCATCTCTAGAACCAGTACTGACCAACATCGCAGCAACATTCTAACACACCGCCACGAGCATCACAAGCTCCCAGCACACTCACGTTCAACATGACCTGCGACGCTACTCACTCGGCCTGCCCTGTGGACCAAAATGGCCCAGGCAGCGCCGCTTCCTCCACTTTCGAGAACATCGTCAAGCCCGCGGGCCCCAAATCAAAGTGCATCGAGTGCGGCGACTACGAATGCTGCTGCATTCCTTGCACTGTCATGTAGACAATCTGAGCCCTGATGCGGAGAATGGTTCCTCGCCGTGATTCGGCTAGACACGATCTCATTCGTAACGAAGAAATGATACATTTGGACTCCCTGAATTCCATGTGCGCCTCGTGAAATGCATCGCCATACCCTTGCGCCGGCAATATTGATGATCGCTTCATAATGACTGCCTCCCCTGTGTCGATCGGCTCCCGCTGTGTGTTCGTCACCGAAGCCAGGCGATGACTATATTGTTTCCTCCAGCACGCCGCCCCATATCTCATCACTATCTGCCATCCACGCTGGTTTCTTACTTGCCGTCTTATTCTGAACGTTCATAAGCCTGGGCTCGTCTAACTGTGTCGACTCGTCCTCGACCTTGAGACTACCCAGGCCTTCGAGCACGCGTTCGACCTTTTCTTTCGCATCGCGGATGGCATTCGTCTCGGCTCGCGTGCGGTCCAGCGTCGCCTGCATCATCGAGATCAAGGACTCTCGCGCCTGGTGGGGCCGGTACTCGTTAATGAGGTGGTGGAAATTGTAGAACAGGTCGCGGAGATCCAGGATCTTGTCGTTCGCCTATACCAAGCAATGTGTTAAAAACTTGTCAGTCATGCACTGTCGCCCAGAAGAAAGCCACTATGCACGACAGGCAGAGAAAGCCACGAACCTCGGCAGGATTGATCGACAGCACTCCCGTGAGTTCCAAGAAGTTGAGCAGCAGACTCTTCGCCAGCCGCTTCATGACGAGCGCCCTGTCAAAGTGCTTGCCGTCCTGGTCGCGCTCCTCTTGGTTTGGCACGAGCCTGCGGATCTCGGTGCCGTCGAGCGAGGGCAGCTCGTCCGCGAGCTGGTAGTTTGCGCCGAACACGCGCCACCGTCCGTCCGCGGGCTCGGCTGGCGGCTGCAGGTTGCGCAGCTCTCGTGGCAGGCCCTCGAGGCGGATGCTCTGGACGGCTGTTGCATCTGTAACGTTGTCGGACTCGGCGCGGTCGCGGCGCAGCTGCTCGATACGCTCGATGGCGGATGGTGTGAAGTCCTTCCAGAAGAAGGGCGGCGGCGGCCATGTCGAGCGCGACACGGCAGCCTGGTCATCGTCGTCGTCCATGGCGGGAGGTAGGCCTGGTGCGGAGGTTGTCGCCGGGCAGAAGGGAGTCTGGGTGACTTCTCAAATCCTAAAGCGAAGGCATCCACACTCTTGGAGCTGGCCCTGGAGCTATGCCCGTTCCTGGTGTTTAGTGCTTGCGGGTCCTGTTTGACGGTCACGGCAGGCCAGTCCTTGAGCCACTTGGGCAGCAGTCCCCTGTGCACCTCGCTTGAGCACAAAGAGTGTTGGCGTGAGCGTCTGTAAGCCCAATGATTGCCAGCACTCGCAGACAATTGTATCTCCTCCAGCATTGAAACTGTTTCGTGTACGGAGGGAACCAGACATTCCCTCAGGTGAGCTGCAGGCACGCCGACCCACCTTCAAGGTACAGTACGTACGGGGACCGAGTACGCGGGGCAGCGTGCGGCTGCAACCTGGACTGGCGCTGGCGCCCACTGACACGGCTCCTGCCCAGCCAACCACTGGCAGCTTGAGTTCGAAGCTAGTCCTGCCGTGTAAGCTCCAGGATCGGGACATGGGTGATGACGGGAGTCTCTCCTCGTCCTTCGCTTTTCTCAACCACCCTGCCCGTCTTCTTTCTCCTCGTGTCTTGCCCTCGGCACTTGCCAGCCTTTGAATAGTCTATCCAACTTCATCCAGCCATCGAAGAACTATCAATTGACTCCAACGCGCGTCCAATTGGTCACTACACTCGACCCCGAGGCCCTCCCCTTCCGCGAACCGCAGACGACACAATGGCCGACGCCCGCGCCCTGCTCCGGGCGCACCGCTCAGAGAACAGAATACAACACCCCCAGGCGGCGTACTCGGACGCCGGGAAGCTCCTGTGCAAGCTCTGCCACGAGCACATCAGATCAGAGTCGCTCTGGGACACGCACACGAAGAGCAGCAACCACCAGACCAAACTCCGAGCGCTGCAGCAACAACAGGCGCAAGCCGAGTCAACAAACGCCTCCAGCGGCAAGCGGAAACTCGACGACGTCAATAATGACGACGAAGATATGCAGGATGCCACCACTGCCGCTGAGTCCAGTGACGCCACCGCGCAAATCGCGAAGCGGAGCAAGACCAGTCAAGAGAACAACGGCACGCAGAGGACGAGGGAGAAAACGATAAGTCCTCCGCTTCCGACGCGGAGGACGTCAAACACACCCATCCAGGGTGTCGAGATCGCGATCCCTTCGCGGCCCGCGACGCCGCTCGCCAGGTCAGACTCGGCCACGTCGACACCCAACATCGCGATATCGAGCAGCAGGTCACCGCTGATCAGTATCGAGGGTTCCGCGGCGACAGGATCGAGTACGGCAGGCGCTGCGAAGGGGGGGCCAATAAGTACAGAGGCGCTGCAGCTGCCCTCGCATGGCGTGTCCAGAGCAGCATCCGTCTCGTCGACAGCCGTACAGCCCCCGACGCCCGCGAACGAGCGAGCTGCGATACCGGGGCCGACGACGAACTCTGCCGCGGCATCCGCAGTCGATGAGTCGGAGTGGGCTGCCTTCGAGGCCGAGCTTGCGGAAGACGACAAGCCCACCGATACAGCCGCAGCACCCGCTCCCACATCAGCTTACGTCGACGCCACGATCTCAGCACCCGCGATGACAAAGGCCGAGCTCGACGCTCGGTCACAAGAAGAGATAAACGAGCATCGTAAGCAGCTCCTGGATGCGCAGATCGCCGGGGAGAAGGAGGATGCGGCGCGCGCGCTCGAGGACGAGTTCGACGAGATGGAGGAACTCGAGGGGCGCGTCAAGAGGCTCAAAGAGAGGAGGGAGCAGCTGCGGAGGGGCAGCGTGGCGGCGACGGCGGGGAGCAATTCGGACAAACCAATGGGAACGATACCGACAACAGGCGGGTCTGGTGGTGGCAGCAAAGCCGCGATGGCTGCCGATGGCAAAGAAAATGGAGCCGCGGAGGCTGATGACGATGACGACGAAGAAGATGAAGAGGATGAAGAGGATGACGAATGGGATGGATTCCGTTTCCGTGCCTGAGTTCGACAACGAGGGCCAGTGTACATACGACGAATGGCCCGAGTTTCCCGGACGCCGGAGTGGAATTTGCTTCACGCTCGAGGGGGACAGTACTGAGCGTCGACCGCAACAAAAATTGATGCGTCTGAAGCACCCAGCATTTTCATCTTGTGCACAATCCGTTTTTTGTATACTATATTAATATGTGCTTTAGTCGAGCGATTTCAAGCATATTGGGCCAAGAACTGCCCGGAACAATCACACAATGTTGCGGCACTTGGGACGCGGCGGGTCTCTCCAGTATGGGGAAGCAACATTCATTGATGCCCTGTAACTCTAAGAAGCAGATGGTCCTGTACACAAGTGCTGCATGGCCACCCTTTCATTTGTCTCCGAAGGTACAACAGACAATTCTTGAACTAACTTTCCAGCGACACACTCACAAACACACACACACGCCACGCCACAAACGGCACTCATCGCCACTCAAAGATTGTGCTCTCAGTGTCAGCCGTCACCACTGTCCTGGCGTCCAGGTCCTTGTGGTACGGCCCGCCCATCATCGGCGCTCCGATGACCGGGCCGCTGCCACGCGAGCTGGCTCGCGACATGGGCCGCGGGTTCGACGGCAGGCCGATCCTGGAGCTGGACCGGTTCAGCGCGGGCTCGGGCACGACGGTCGACCCGTAGAAGTCCTGGGATGGTGAGAGCCTCTTTGACTGCTGCGACAAGGGCCGGGTGTCGAAAGACATGGCATCGCTGTTGTTGTTGTTCTTCTCCTGCCACGGCTGGGCGCGCATCACGTAGTCGCCGCCACCGACGGACTGACGGGTGTCCAGCATCGGCGGCGGATACTGCGGTGTCGGCACGATCGAGGGCATCGCGCCCTGGGCGGCCATGGGCTGCGAGCGGGCCGCCTCCGGGTCCTTCTCGCCCAGCGCGGTCTTCCTCCTGCCCCGGAGGCGGAACCACCAGAACGCCGCGCCGGCCGCGACGACGGCGATGACAACCCACACGGCGATGGCGGCCTGCGCGCCGGGGCTGAGCCTCGAGGCCGTCCCGCCCGCGCCGCTGCCGTCGTTGGCGGGCGCGGGCATCACGGTCTGCCCCGTCGCCGGGTCGATCGTTCCCTGTACCGGGACCGAGGCGACGGGCAGCCCGCCGATGCCGCCGTTGTTCTGGCTGTCCTTGCTCTCCTCGCCGTTCTTGGTGCTGGTCTCGCTGTCCGAGGACTTTGAGGAGTCGAGAGACTCCGCGCTGCCCACGGAGGAGTCTGAGGATTCTGACCCGTCATCGTCTTCCTCCTCAGATCCTGGCGCGGGCGCGGGCGCGGCACCGGCATTGCCATTGTTGTTGTTGTTGTTCGGGGGAGGAGCGTCCTGGGTCTGCCGGGCCAGGAAGTTGTTGAGGGCTTCCTCGGGGAGCCAGACGTCGCCTGCCGTCGCTGCCGCCGCGGAGGCACCCTGCAGCCATGCTGCCGTGCTGATGAACTTTGCTACCCGCCCTGCGTTGATGGTGCTGGGGAAACGGTAGGCCATGGTTTTTTATTGTTGTTGCTGTGAGTTCAGAGAGCAGTGGTTGTGACTGCTGTTCCCTCCCTTTGATGGTATTGTTGTGTATGGTCAAGGTCGTATCTTCCAGGGCCTTTCCTCTTCTATCAAGATGAGTCGTTACCCCTGGAACGTCTGGAAAGAGTGACTACCTTCTCCTCGGGGAGAACGTTGAAGAATTAAGCAAGCAAAGTAGTGCAAAATGAGAACTGGAACCGGGATCCGGAAAACGAGTACCGCCTGGGCACTGGAGTAGGTGAAGCGAAGGTCGTTGTCGCCAGGAGCAACGTGCAGAATGGAGAGAGCGACAATAAAGTTCCGGTCGAAACAAAACGGACAGCCAAGAAAGAGGATATTGGTAGAGGCAGAGTAGGAGAAGGCCAAGAGGACATGTTTTCAAGAGAGGGCTGGCCTGTCTTCCTTGCTCTCGACGAGAATGGGGTCCGACAGCACGGGGGCGGCTGATGATACCGGCGGCTCCCGGAGCCGCATGGAGGGCAGAAATTCGAGCATGGCCGGGGGTGGGCGATCAGCAGTCACCGCCAAGGCGTAGCAGAAGTCGACGATGGTCGTCGATGCGGCTGTGTGAAGGCGAAGGTCTTGTTTCAAGGAGGCCCACTGGGCCACTGCACTGTATCTTGGCCAAAGGAGCATGGGTGCAGCAGGGAGCCCTTTCCCGTCGGAGGCATCCTATAAGTCGTCCGTCCTATCACCAAATACAAGCTTACATTTTAAGGCACACAAGCTTAACTGCCCCAAGCCTCAGATGGGCCATGTCCATCCCAGCGAGAAAAGTGGATGCACATGTTTCACCAAAGCAGACCTCCCGAGTTCCTGTTCCGCGCCGACATTCCTGTGCCGCATGTGAGCTCACCGATCGCGTCACGATGCCACGACTGCACTTGTGCCACGATTTGACGTTCGACTGTACCTTTCCAACTGCATCAATCGAGCTAGTGCATGCAGCTGGCCGTGGAAAGCATTCTGGTCGTCCTCCCCGATACCCACGATGTGGTGGAGCATGCAACAGCAGCACGCCGACCCCCCTGCCGCTCTTCAGACAACAGGCACAACGCCAAGCTCCAGCCCCGACGCTGTCTGTTTCGACTCGGGCCCCCCACGACATCATCGCCACCCAGTCCGGTCTTGCTGCGCATGACCATCCAAGAATAAACCCCCGAGAGCCCTACAGAAATTGGCGCTGGTCGGCAATGTAGTCTCGCCGCCGAAAACGCCGCCCGCTTGGTTTTGCCGTGGCTGAGGAGGCAGGGATGGCACGCTCATCCCCCAGGGCCCCGAGGGGCCCTCTTCCAACCTGGAGATATCAGGCACGCGACCTACTGCCCTATCGAGCTGCAGCCCGGTACACCACCTCCCGGGGTCCTTTTGTGTCGTATCGCAGGGCTTTGCGGGTCACGACTGAGGCTGATTCGTGCCTGTCGATCATGATGCGGTGGCCAGCTGGACGGTGCCGCCGTCGGCAAGGGCCCTGGACCACGCATCACTTTCCCGCAGGTGGTACAGGCCACTCCTCGAGGTAGGAACATATCACACATCGGGGCAGCCTCTGTGCACGACATCTGGACACAAAGCAAAGTCTACGTGCGCAGCGCAGTCCGGTCAAGAAAGACTCCTTTCATTGTGCTGTCTCGAACTCGGCCGGTAATGGATAACCACAAGCCAATTTGATCCTGTGATGCCGGCATCCTGTCGTCACTGCTCACTCGTCTGCCCCTTTCTTCGCGGCAACCTCCTTCTCCTCGTTGATGATCCGCCAGTTCTTCTGCAGCCCGCGCCTGTCTCTCCACGCCGTCACGTCGCGCTCGACGATCTTAAGCATCTCGTCCCTCCAGCCACCCTCAGTATCTTGTCTCCACCCCATCTTGCCGCCGTACTTCCAGCTGAGCAGGTGCTCGGCCCGGGCACCACCGTGGCCGCCTTTGTCACTGCTGTTCTGGCCGGCCGGCGGAGCGCGGAGTAGTCCAAGAGCCACGTCGACCTGGTCCGGCAGGTCGTCGACGGCATAGAACACCACCGCAGAGCACTTCCCGCAGAAATATCGCTGCACGTCAGGAGAGCTGGCATACAGTCTGAGCGTGCCGAGACGAGGATCTCGCTCGGCCTCGTCCGCAAGAACAGCCTTCTTCAACTCCGCTGTTGACTTTGGCAATCCCCTGCCCTCCTCCCCATCCTGCTGCTGCTTCTGCCCTGTCGCCGCATTGTTGCCCTTCGCAAAGGCAATATGCCTCAGCTGGTAGAACGTCCAGTGGAAAATGTCCACCCCAGACACCAGCCGGCACGAGTCGCACACGTCGAACGACGCGATGGGCTTGTTGCTGTGCGGGTCAACGATCCGCGGGAGCTGGGCTCTTGGCATCTGCGAGAACTCCCTGCTGGCCGCGGACGCGAGCAGTTCTAGGTCGACACCACCGCACCTGCACCGGACGGGGATCGTGATGTCATCGTCGTCTTGTTGTTGTTGTTGTTGTGCCTGTTTGTCCTGTGTTAATGACAAGTCCTTGGTCGCCGCCGACAGGTCTTCGAGGGCCGACGGAGAAGTCGTAATCGGGGGCCAGTCCTCAGCCTGCGGGATCTCGTCGCTCTCCAGTCTCCGTCCGAGCCAGCGGCGCGAGGTAGCGAACTTGCAGCCGCCAGCACTTGCCCTACCACCATCCTCGCTGTCCCGAGTGTAGTTCAGCGTTCTCAGCCACGGCGATGCCCCACCATCCCTTGTGTCCCCGAGGAACATGTGATGCGTCCACGCCACCAGCGGTCCACCGCCCGGGACCTGCACGTTGGGCAGGGCGCCCGTGAACACGCCAAACGACGACGGCTCTCCTTTAGCCTCTGCATCGCTGCCCCGCGGCTTCTCCTCGAAGAACAGCGTCGACCCGCACGTCCCGCAGAACAGGATGGTGATTAGATCCGAGAAGGCGTACCGGGCCAGGCTGCTTGCATTCCTGACCTCTCCCGGGTCGCCGGGCCACGGCGCGTCGCTGGCGTACAGAGCGCCGGTGCTGTAGCGGCACGAGTCGCAGTGGCATGTCGTCGCCTTGAGCGGCAGGGAGGACACAGGGACTGAGGGGGCCGTGAAGGTGTGCTGGCGGCAGAGACAGGCAATTGCTATGCTGATGGTCTGGTCTGTGGAAGAGTCGCTGGATTGTGCCATTGTTGCGGTCGTGAAGGAAGTGGTGCCCGTGTTTATGGTGATGACTGGTGAGCTGCCCTGCTGTTGATCTTCCGTGCTGCGAGAGGTTCGTGAAGATGATCTTGAGCTTCAGATGTTGTCGGTAGTGCTGGCGGCCAGCTTTTATGGAGACGAATCACTCTTCGCAATCTCACAAAAAGTCCGCCGGGAAAGACCTGGGCAGCTCAGCGTTTTTGTAAACGTGAATTGTTCGCTGTGTTCAGCTGCACTTCTTGCACAAGGGACTCAGCAAGCCGTGCCTCCCCCCCACTTGCCCAGATCACAATTGGAGACGGCTGACGGAAGTCCCCATCTTACGCCTTTCGTACGACGAGCGGGTTCTTCACGGGTTACATAATTGCCACCAGAAATGACAAAATTAGGGCGTCCCCAGGAGAGGGACGTTGTTAGCAGACCCTCGTCAAACGATCGATCCCGCGCAGGCGAAACTCCGGATGGTCGCAATTGCTCATTGGGCGTAAGACCAGTCACTGTGAATCTGGGGAAGGAGTTATCGCGACGCAGGTACCACTGACGTCATTCCGGAGCTGGAGCACATGTATCCCGCCATTGGGGTGTACTGTCTCGCTTGGATGAAAGCCTGTGCAACATAAGGTTTCTAAGGTACGTAGCATCGCGAGCTCTGGGGGACGAATGGCCACGATTGTGTTGACTCTGGTTGTCAGAGCGCCTTGGTGCGACGCCAGTATCACAGCCCGAAGCTGCGAACAACCCTCTGTCAAGTGGCATGGACCGTCGCAAGCTACTGGACCTCGACATCCCCCAATGAATGTTCCCCCCAGCGCACAGCAGCCGTCATCCATTACCTTTGCATATTCGCGATCCTCGCCCTCACCCAGGCGCTGTAGCCTGCAAACATGCCCACACCCGCTTCCTCCCACCTCCCGCACACCCTGGCGAGCGTTTGGTACCGCTCGACCAAGTAACCTGCAACCTCCTCGGGCTTCCTCTTCTTCTCCAGCTCGCAGGCAACGGCGTGGCCGACCTTGCTGACGCACACGACGCACAGGTATGGCGGCTGCCGCACGTCCTCAGCCACGCTCGCCGTGCCCTGCATCAGGCACGCCGCGTACACGCAGTGGGCCAGCCCAAGGCAGTGCCCGAGCTCGTGAGCGGCCGTGCGCGCAAGGCGGGAGAACCATAGGCCTTGGAGCTGGCGTCTGACGTCATCGTCGCTAGCCGTCGTTGTCGTTTTTGGTCGTTGTGCCGTGGTGGCGGTGGCGGCAGCAGCGATGGCGAGGCGTAAAGGGCCCGGGGCCGAGGGCTGCTTTCGGCTCCGCGCTGTTAATGCTGCTGCTTTCCTGGTGGGTATCTTGATCCCCTCAGCCCTGCACAGCTTGTCCAGGTACGCCTTGCAGTGCGACGCCGGCCACATGTGCGCGCGGTCGATGCCCGCGTGCTCGTCAAGCGCCGGGTGGTACCGGGCGGTCTGTACGACGCAGACGCGGCTGCCGCCGTACGCGCGGCCACAGCAGAAGTCGTCCTCTTCGCTCTCGTACAGGTCGTGGTCGACGAGAAGCAGGATCGCGTACGCGTCGGCGGGGAGCATCGCGAGAGCCGCGTCGAGGATGTCTTCGAGGTTGAGCTGTGCCTCGAAGATGCCGTCGGGACAAGGGCGGGCGCGGATCCGCGTGCAGTTGTCTTTCGCCGCCAGGCCGATGTAGGATATATCCTTTGCTGTGTCATTGTGGTCGATCTCGTCGGCCCAGCGGACGAATCGAAGCCTCTGAGGAAAAGGCTTTACCTGCATGCCATGGTAGAAGGCACCCAGGAAGCCAATGACATCTTCAGCTTGGGGTGGCTGTGGCGTCTCTCCAGTTGCGTCGTGCTGCCCGGCTGCACACCTGATCTCTGTCCAAGCCTCGATGTGCTTCGCCTCCGGAGTGACTCGAGGCGCAGCAGCTACATACAATACATTGCGTCTCTTTGTTGGCTTGTTCCGCTCCTTCATCCCGAGCCACTCGTGGAAAGCCTGACCTTCCTCGTCCGGCTCGTACGCAAGTTCGTCCCCGGGCAAGATCAACGGCGCAGGGAAGAATGATGAGAATTCCTCCGCAGCAGCCTGCGTGGAATTGGGATCAGAATAGGGATTTTCCCCAGAGGCGACTGCCGCGGCGAGGACCTCACCGGCGGACACTGGCTCGAACCCGACGCGAGTGGCACACGCGGATGGCTCGAGCTGGATGGTCGCGTGTTGACATGGCTTTGGCTGTGCGGGCATCCTGGAAGATTCGAAGCTGAGATTTATTTTGGGCAGTGTTGAAGTTCGAACCGGCGTGGTCCGGGGAGGTATCGTTCGCAGCTGCGTGTGAAGCGGGGGTCGGAGATCCCCAAAGCTCGAGGTTATTCCGGAAGACGCAGCGTCGTCTCAAAGCGTGCTTCGCGTAGTCCAAGTCGGATATTTGTATCTGCGCCACCTCTCAGTCCCATGTGCTAGCAGGTAAGGCTTCCATAGAGTATTCTTCGCTAGACGCATCGCCTCACGGAACACCGAAGATGCTGAGGACCCACCGTATAGTCGCGCACAGCAATCCGCTTGATGGCGAATGCAGCAGAATGTTGTCGATAACAACACTCTCGGCATTGTACGGGCGTAGGATGACAGCCCGGAGAAGTCGTCAGCACCAAGTCTCCAGGATACAAATTGTCCGCCATGGTCCCGCTCTAGGCAGAAGCACGCTGCGCCCGCAGCGTTCACAGGCACCCACTAGATGAACGTGAAGTGCCGTGAATCGAGGCGTATAGTCGTTCTATAGCCTAGCCTGTCAAGCAAATACGCGTTGTAGCATTCCTCCTTTCGAGGCTATAGTAATGATCTCAATGTTGGCGGCCGTGCGCTGTCGACGACGTATAGCTCATGACGCACAATCTGTCGAGTTCGAGATCCAGGGTGGCCGCTGGCGCATTTGTGGCAAAGCGGGTGTTCCTGCGCTCTTGGACGGCATGTTGGCTCGACGTCGGGTTGACCTTGACCGAGGGCGACGTTGTCGTCTTCTGGCCCTGCGAATGAAGGGTTGAACAACTATAGCCGAAGGTTCCGTTAGGGTCGCTTTTTCGATATAGCTCGTCGCGAGCGTCGTGGCTTGTTCGTCATGCGTGGAGAGATCGCTAGCAGAATATTTCCAGAAGCCATTGCTTCTGGCTCTGAGGACGTTTGGGGCCAGGAGGAAGGAACGGCGAAGGCGTGGATTGGGTCCCCGATTATGAACATGCGCTCTGTGCAGGCACTTAGTGCGAGCAGGCAATATCCATTTGGGCCAATCCTGGAGTGGGCTTCGGTGCACACGTCCCAGAGCGAAGCCGGTCAGCTCCCAGCTCGCCGCCGGGGTTTTGTTAACTTTCCTAATACGGACTCTACTTACCGTCTATACAGCCTCCCTGGGTGATGAATTGCACGCCAAGCAGAGGCAAGATACGGTCCGAGACATACTTCAACAATAGCATATTCGTATACCATGTCTCAGGCATCAAGTTAACTCGTGCCGGTGCCGCCAGCGTCAAGGGTTGGCTTGCGAGTGGTGGTCAGCTCTGGGTGACATTCTATTGGGCAGGAGAGGACGTTATGCTCCCACAAAAAGATGCACTACAAGAGGTCCAGTCCTGCAGGCTGTTGAGAGGCCAAGTCAGGGGTGGCCCAGCAGTGCGATGGCGTCTTGGACTAGTTTGTCTGCACATGGCCCGAGAACGATGCCCGAAGGACAACGACGGTGGCAACAGACAAACTCCGGAGACCACGACCTGGTCAAGGGAAGATGAAGACCCGGCATAATCGGAATATGCCTCAAAATGGCCCTGACGAGCCATGCGTATAGACCGCGTCATCGCTTGAAGTGCGCGACACTGTTGATCGACGTGGCCACGCCGAAGCACCTGCGCGCTGTCGGGGGCTCATAACGAGGAGTGAGTAGCAAGCACAATGGGCACACTGAGAGCCCACACTGCAGGCCTTCGCTCGGAATACCTCGGCGCGAGATCAGTGCTGGGGTCTGAAGCAAGCCACCTGATGCGACGAGCCGTGCGCTAACATACCTTTGGGATGAGGTCTTGGCTGCGAAGGTCTCGTTCACTAAAACCACATTAGCTGTCCAGGCGTCCAGCATCGTGCACAGCCCGTTGCAAAATGACCTGTTCTCACAGACATTTGAAGTACTCGAAGCAAGACGATAACAATGAGGGCACTTGTAAGCTGTCAACGGCAGGACTGGTTTTGGAGCCAGGGGGCTCAGACAGGTTGAGCTGCGAAGCTCCGGCTTCTGCAGGTGACACGGTCGTCTGTGCGGGGACGGAAGACAGACCGTAGCCTCACTGTCGTGCTGCGAGGCACATGGAGGGTGTCCCACATGGACTTGATCGTGAGTGCACACCTGGAGTGTCTGTACGTAGTAAATGCACGGTTTGTCCCGTCGGCACATGCGGATGACGTGGACGGGCTCTTGTCGGTCTGCTGCGGAAGTGGGCGCGGAAAGTCTTGCCAGCAACATCCGAGGTTCCTGTCTCTCGGCGGCACTTGGAAGGCCTGCCTCGTCTGCCTTGCAGTCTTCCCGCTCCCTGCTGGCGAGGGGCTCCCTATTGCTGCGTATGACTGATGACTAGGCCACGAAAGAGCAAGGTTCGTTGTCCCAGCAGTCTGGTTGTGCGACCAACAGCGGGACGGGCCTTGAGAACCTTGACCCTTGGCGCTTCTAGCGTCGCGAAGTCTGAGGTTTCGGCGCACTGTCTGGCGTCTCCATGCATCACGAGGTCGGCATTGGCACAGTGCGGCCCAGGCGTGTCTCCCATGACATTTATGCCGGTGGATACCGCCTGCCGGGACTGGCCACCCCGGACTGCACCACTGTCGGGTGTGACCCGTTGTTTGCTGCATCACAACAACACTTCCGCAGTGACGTCGCACCTCAGAATTCGAGACTCCGCGGTCGAGAGCGCGTCACCGGGTCTTCGCTGCCACAGCTGCGCTCAACACGGCCGTCATCAACGGGTGTTCAGCCGCACGACAATGCGACAGTAGCCCCTGGCCAGCGAAAGCGCAGCTCCAGCCGTCCATCGCGCCGGTCTTCCTCATGTCCCGAGACATCTGAACCTGACCGACGAGCAGACCCGTCCAACACCCCAACTCTATACATTCCTTTCTTTTCCTTTCATAATGGGCATCTGCGCATCGTGCCTGGGCCGGCGCGGGGAGGACACCTACGACGAGGTAGGTCATATCACACGCGATGCGAGCGCGAATGAGCTTGCCTCTGACAGCCTGCCTAGGACGACCTCTCGCGTCTTCTCGCGGACGAAGCAAACAGCAATCAGTACGGCAGCTTCGGCGACCAGCACATGAGTGCGCAACAAGACCCTCTCGAATCCCAGCGCGAGACTGAAGCCCTGCAGAGAGTAGTGGCTCGTACGTCCAAGTATGTACCGATCACGTCCTGTCCCCTGCAAGAAAGCAAGACATAGAGCTCTGGATAGGTTGCTGACCCTGCAAATAGCAATCTTGTGGATGTCTTCGAGGTCGTCCCGCAGGAAGCGCAAAGATCGCACCCGGCGTTGCTCTCCGGGCAAGACATGCGCGTAGCCCGCTACCAGAACATCCTTTCCAAACTTTCTCCCGACGATGGCAGCGATGGGATCGATTCCGCAGACGTCAGCTACGAATGGACCGTCAACGACGATGACGATAACATCGAGCTCCAGTATGGACAGACGACCATCAAAGAGGCCGGCGGGCCCCTTGTAGGGACCTTTGCAGATGCGGCAAAGGCCATAGCTTAATCCGTGCACCCCCCCTACAGACTCAGGCTCACAACTTGTCAATTTTGTGCCTTGTCTCTCAAACTGTATCTTCGCGACCTGAGTTCGACATGAAGCAAATCGTGAGAGTTGCTGGCAGCAAAGCCGCCAATGTCCAAAACTTTCGCTCGATGCGTGATCTGCTTTGCTGTCTACGACACGGCCGGCCACTGGGGCGTGTCATGAGCACTGATGGACCGACCGTTCCTGGTTGGTCTCAACGACTGATGGTAGACCTCCTAATGTGACGATAAACAAACATCTACGCGACTCCCTGCCACAACATCTGGTACACTTATCCACGAGATCATCACCGAACTTAGCACAAAGCATTACGCGCATCGTGCGCGCCCTTTGTTTCATGGCACGAAGTACGACCGCCATCCTTTGAGTTGCCGGATCCTCGAACGCCAGGGTGCGGACCTTGGAGCCATCCATGCATCGGTTCTGCATGAGATGGGACGCGACTGGATCAGGCCATGCACAGTGCCCCAAGCTACTCCAATGAGTCCCTGGCTTTTTACTGCCCATGCTCAGAAGGCCCATTGACTCGGAGCCACGTGCCTGGCTGCCCCCTCACGGGCACGACTAATTTCGGGTGGGCGTCATCAGGATCCCGTTGAAGAATTCAGGGCTCGCCTGGCATTAGCTTCAAGTAGCCTTCCACCTCGCATTGGTTGCCTGGCTCTCGGGTGGCCTCACTCCCCAATCCAGCCACCCCGGCACGCACCGTTTTCGGTGAATTGCCCGCATGGCATTGGTCTACGAGCATGATGAGCGGCATGGCAGACGGACTGACTATGAATTGAGCCTGTCAAGCCCCTCGACAGGCATGATCCTAGGACCGACGAGACGGGAGTCTGTGCGCTTCTTTGACAATGGCCAGCGGGGACGACGGCTGAAGCCGCTCGATTGGCGTGACACATCGCTGCTAGCTGTCCCCAGCAGTCATGGGATAGCCTGTGGGCTGTCCGCTGGACACCGCCTGGCCTGCTGTTCTCGAAAGCTCCCTGCCGGGCATGACACATTTCAATCCTCCTCGGCCACCGCGACAAGAATGGCGTCTTCCTGTTGAGGCGATGCTCTCCTTCAGAAGACATCTTCAGCCGGTCCGTGTTGCTCAGTTTCCATCCTGTGGTTCGGACGTTGCCCTGCAACATCGGGACGGGTCATCAGGGAATCCTTCTTGGCTGCCCAGTAGCTTGTAGCAGTCTCCGGCCGCGGGTCTACGTCGCGTCCCGCTTGGGGGTGTTCAAGTGACAGTGGCAGTGTTCCTGAACCCTGGGGCAGGCCGCCCTGACGCACGCTGGCTCTCGCCCAGCCCTTGTGCACTCGGCGGTGTGTTAAGAACACTCGCTCACCATGAGCCGATCTCTGTGCAAGCCTGGTCGCTGACGAAGCTAGTAAGATATGTTGCCTCTGGAGTTTATGTCACCCATCGGGTTGAATTTCATGAACGATAAATTTTCGATGGTATCAGCTTGCCCCTAGCGGGCGTCCAGTTTCCAACCACAGAAAGCCTCCATGCGCCAGAAGAGATCCCCAAACGAGAAAAAAACAGAAAGGATCCTGGGAGACACTCCCTAACTCAACAAGAGCCCACACCCAGATCGCCAGCAGCTCCAGTGGCCCCTTCCAATTCCAGGTGCGCCCTCTACATGGCCACTTCCAGCCCGCCGCAGGAGAAAGAACGCTCGCATCCGGACCGGCCATCCAAGGGTGACTGTGTCAAGACGGAATCATCCCATGTTCTCCCTCCTGCCCATCTGGGTGACCTCGTTGTGCTCTGCAATCAATTGCGTCCACTCATCGTGAATCTTCGCCGCGTCCGCCTCGGCCGCTTCGTAGTTTGCCCACTGCGACGAGTCATTCTTCCATCGATCCATGTCGTTGGCCTTCTTTTGATACTTTCGTTGCTTCTTGTCGATGGCATCGCAGACTTTGCACTGCGTGCCGGCCTTTTTCGACTCGTACACGAGCTTCAGGCCACACGTCTCCCCTGTCCGGTACTCCTTGTGGCACTGCATCCTGAAGCGGTCCCATTTCCAGTACCCGCACTCCCATGTTCTTTGGTCATAGAAGCACATTGCGTCGGTTCTCTCGCAGGCGACACAAAATATCTTGAGCTCGGCTGGCCTGTGTCTCGTCGATTTCGTCTTGGAGGCGCACTCGGGTTTCGCTGAATCTGGAGTGAGTACATTCCTCGTGTGAGCACTGATCTTTCCAGACTTTTCATCGTGGTAATGGGGCAAGGTGGACGTGCTCCGAAGCACAGGATACACAAATGCACAGCGACATACCTTCCTAGCGTCAGGTTTGAGCTTGCGCCACAGGCCGCAGCAGGTTGACTGGTATTGTGAGTTTGATGGAGCGTCTTCGACAATGTTCGTGCTCTGTCCCACTCGGCCAGCTTCGGAGAGGTCAGCGGGCTGTATGTCGTACTCTCTATGACTGCCTTTGACACACGGCCTCAGGAAGATTCGTGGATAGAGTCGAGCGTGATGACCAAGTCTTATATACAGTCTTCCCTTCCTTGCTTGTTCCAGGACGGTAACACTGATATAAACATCTTGTCACCAGCACGCGGGAAGCAGATGCAGTCGGCCGCTCAACGCATGACTACCCGACGGCGGTGCAATGACAACCTGCGTTGGATCGCAAGTATTCTCGTAAGTCTCGAGCATGTACCTCGGGTCTGGGGAAAGCAGTGAAGCGGACGAGAACATGCCTGGCACCGATATGGGGGTCCCGTCACAACAAGACCCATCCCGTCATTGGGGTTGCATGGCAGCAGAATAACGCACACGCACACATCTGCCCAACTTGTCATAGACCCCCTTTTTCGGCCAAAATCAACTGGCCGTGTGCCACGTCGACGACAGTCTCGCAAGCCGGACTTCAACCTTCAACAGTGAGCAGCACCCCCCCGACCCCCTGTATCCGCCTGACGTACATCATGCCTCTGCCGGGAGCACGGTAGTCATGCTGCAGGGCCGAAGAACCAGTGGCCCAGGGATTGCAGGCCAGATGGCACTCGCCTACAGCACGATCTGGCAAGGGACGTGCCAGCTTGACCACAAAAGCGGCCCTCGAGCCCAACGGGCCTCACGATTGGGCCACCACTCGGGAGTCGACCGTTTCTCCAGCAGAGCAAAGGCATGCAGTACACTCCTTCCTCCGTTCTCTCTATCGACACCCACTTTCATGAGCTGAAACACGAGGCCACAGTCTCTGGCCTCTGCTCCCACTCGGCCGCCCCAAATCGCAGCACTCTCACAAAGCGACCGCACGGCGAAGTCAGCACAAGTCAGGGGCATGCAACATCGGCACTCGAAGAGTTCAAGACAAGTGACAAGGGCCCCAGGTCGCTTTTGACATGCATGCATTCTGCAAACACCCCGTCTGATGCGCCACCAGTTGCAGCACTTGACTTGTTCTCGAACAAAACCCTGGATCCCGGACGCTGCATGCACGGCTGCCGTTTCTTTTGATTTGCTAGGGTCAGGGCAAGTGCAGTCCACCGCAGGCCCTGCCTGCTTCAGCCTTTGTGCATTCCATTCTCCAGACTGCAGACTGCAGACTGCACATCTACCGGGCTTCAAGATTTACCACGTACACCGCGGTGCACCATCCCTTGCACAAGCGGCCAGCCATTGTCTACACCACCACCCTTACAGTGTATCGAGTGCATCGCCGAGCTCACAAACAAGCCAGCCGATATGACGTCGGTCGGAACATGGCCAACCTGGTCCTGCACTGCTTGTCTGAAGGCCTCTTCAACAGGACCACCGCTGCAGATGCTGCTCTGAAGGGGTGTGGTTCTAACAGCTACCGTTGAGATCGGCTTTAATTTCCTCGAGTCACGCCTCTCCCGGCTTACTGCTTCGGTCCGGACCGGTGTAGCTTCAAAAGAACCTCCCCAAGCGTGCTGAGCATGTCTCGGTGGCAGGTGCAACAGAGTCTTGCCCCGGATGAATAGGCCTGAGACATGCATGAAGATTTTCCCAGCCTCGCTGCATAGCCGCGAGTCCCGAAAAATCTCCCGCCGTGGAGAGGCGCATACAATAATGAACTTTCGGAGACTCTCACCCCGAGGTCATGGACTCGTGGGCCCATGATTTCCGTCTCCTAAAAGTTGCCGAGATAACAAACTTCGGCAGAAGGCTTACCCGTCCTTCCGCTACCTCCAAGCTGCCTGGGTTCGCCACCATGCAGAGAGAAGAACAAAATCATAGAGGCACATAGACACGAGGACCCCAAGCGGGCTTGTAAATGCTGTGTACCGCCACCAAGAGGCTGCTGTGGCCATTCCAGACAAAGAACATTGACCACCCCGTGCAGCTAGCCGGGTGCTTGCGTAATTCTCCGGCCGAGGACAACTTGTCCCATGCCACTGCATGAGACTCACCTGGACCTTTTTCAGTCCAGCGTTTTTAGTTGCCCATGGAGTTCGGAAAGTGTCCAGTCCCTTTAGCATCCTCACTCCACAAGGTACTCTGTTGGCTGCTGGCTGCTCAGGGGCCCATGAAACGATCGACTACTCCAGAGCGGCAGAAGCAAGATCTGTCTCACCAGCGTCTACCTTCGAGATCGCTGGCAAGGAACACACGACGGAGTGCTCAGAGCGCAGTGGCTCATGGTGAACTGTACCTCTGGCTGCAAAGTCACGAGAGCACAAAGTAACGCAAGATTCGGCACCGGCCCATCACCATGCATCATCACCGATGCTTGGAGAAAGAAAGCCCACAGAGGGTGTGACAATATATCACACAGACCCTTTCAGTCTCACACCCAAGAAGCCACACACACGCCCACCCACTCGCACAGACAGCCCACGAACCCCCTTCCCTCGCCGCGGTGCGACCCTGGTAGGCGCGCCATCCAGGGAAATTCTTCAACGGCTGCCCTCTCGCCAAGTCATCCCCGGCGAAGCATGCGAGTGGGCATGGACATGTACGTCGTGCGTATGGGTGACGGCGCAGCGCAGCTTGCTCCGCAGCGAGGCACACACACCTGACGGACGCATCCACACACACACACACACACACATACACCACATGCCCCAGCGACTTCAAAGGAAACGGCAACGGCTTACGGCGGCTGGATGCAGCGAGCAGTGTTCTACAGCAGTAACTCTAGCCATGCTAGGTCCCCGTTGAAGCTCAACAAAACGTCCTTGTCCGTCTATACCGAACGGTGGTGGCACCACCGTCTCGGGAAATTTTACGTGTGAGACATAACGGGCCTTGCGTACGCGTCTGGCTTGATACCGTGACCCCTGCATGTCTGGCAGGTATCACAAGACATGTGAGGCAAATGGAAGAGCCATAGAGGCAGACATGTAGGACAACACACACTTGACAGCTGCAAGCTGCCGTATGCCAGGCGTCCGCCTCCACTTCTCTGCTGGTCTGTAAGTTGACGTGCAACTTTTGGAGCAATGTGTAATGTGAAGGGTACTTATCTCATCCTGGCCATATCAAGATCGGGCCAGGGGGCCGCACCTCCGTCTTCGCGCGGTGCGTGCGTACGGCAGCGGCGGCGGCGGCTACAGCGGCGGGTCTAGATGCGGTACATGGGGAATGGAAATGCAAAGGGCGAACACGCAACACACGTGGAGTAGACGTGTCTTTCCTTGCTTTTTCAGATGGCCAGCTGTCATACGCGTGCTCAATTTCTTGTGCATACATGACATGACGGCTGTGTTGGTCCCTGGATCCTGGTATAGTCGCAACGCGACTAGGGTGGTGGTTCACATGGGCTGAAGAACCACGCCACGCCGATCTCCGACCAGTGGAGAGAGGATGAAAACGAACCCACATTCCGAAAACAACCAAAGCTGCCGGGCGACTGATTTAGCGTACTTGTGGACTTTACAGTTCGCGAGGCGATGGGGAGGCCGCAGGAGAGCCGGCCAAGTGAGCAAGGCCGCCGTCCTTTGCGGCGCCTCTAGCTCGCGCGTATGGCGCCTCTGCCATTTGGGCAATCCCTTCCGGACTCACCATCACCGGGTCCGTTTGGCCTCTTTTCCCGGGCGTCTTTACAACATTAGGCGCCACTGCTGGCCTGGTCTGCTGCGACCGCGTCTTGGGAGCACCCCGTCTGCTTTGCCACATTGTCGACGCCCAACGAGGAGGAGTTCATGCGGGCCGGGGGGCGAGGGGGGGTCTGGCTGCATCAGCTGCGGCCGTTGTGACGACCGGCCATGCCTTTCCCCTGAAGCTTCTGACAAACAAAAAGGACGTGGCTCGATGCATTCCTGGTTCGCTGATCCATGGAAGGGCAACGCTATAGGTTCTCGACAAAGTCGCTGTTCTGGCTGGTATGGCCACTGACCTACACACAACCTAGTGTGTATGTGTGTGTTGGTCTAGCTGCGCGGGGATTACCGCTACCCCATAGCGCTTCTGCTCTCCTACCTGCTGGACGAATCTGCGCATGCTAGCCGTCGAGCTTCGACAGACTCAGTCAGGAAAATTACCCTTCGGGATAGCTACCATCGTACTGCGGTCTGCGAGGTTGTTGCCTGCCAATTGATATATACCAGGCTTTGTCACTAGAGCCGGGGGTAATTTCTCCTAATCATTTCTGCTTGATAGAGAGATGCGGGTTCGTCCTTGATGCGTCCCACCAATGCCCCGTTAGCTAGATTTCTTTTTCGAAATATGGACCTCAGTGTCTCGGGTTCCCCCACGCTGAGCAAGAGCGCTGCCTCGAGCTACGTGAGATGCAGAAGATGCTGCGTTGTTTCGTTCTAAGTGGTCGCCTCGCTGTCTATCACAGGAAGAGATGCCCATAGTGTAGTCCAATATAGCATACACAAAGGTGTAAAGAAGGTGTGCGTCAGGCAGCCGAAGACCGCTTGACTCGACGAGTTTTTCGGTGAAGTGCATGGGATTCAGTCGTGTGGCCATGATGCGAGAACAGGGGGCCAGCAATTTGCTGGCGGCTTGATTGGTGTCTTGCTTGGTGAGGGAGAACATAGCAGCAGGTGATGACATGTGGCTGAGAGCTCCTGCGCCCCTGGATTTAGGCATACTGACTCGACTAACACTCTGCGTCGTCACTGAGTGTGAAGGGTGTGGCTCTAGACAACGAACCCTTGTCTTAACATCAGATGGCTGCGAAGCAAGGGGGCCAAGCGCTTGGGATGCTCCTGATGAGCTGCTCGTGGATCTACTGGTCGATGGCTCAATCTGGTTTGTGTCTCATCCCGACGTCAGGTGCTTGCTTGTTAGCGGCCCGTTCCGTGTTTCTCAATTTCGTCAGCGATAAGACAGGCCATGCTGTTCATCGCCCATTGAAACATCCAAAAACGATGTAGACGTGTTCAGGATCGCGATAGTAATAATGAGAGCTGAAGCAGCCTTTGCGGTCTAGCAACTCCAGGATGGCACAATCCATACTCCCACTGGCATGAAATTGTGAGATGGAACGGTATCATCCGTGAAATTAAGATAGAGTGGCACAATAATCAGAGCTTCGGCGTACATCGACACTCGTCGATAGCTAAAGACATCGTGCTATTGTTCCTGGTCTGGGTTGGCTCTCCAGGAAAGAAACCACCGAGCATCAGCTCCTACTGGGTCTTGTCTTGACCGAGACTTGGCGTCTACCACCTGAGCATCATGCCCCACCTGCAGCGATTTCGTGCCTGCTGCTTGCTGTTGCAACCTCGACAAGGATCCAGGATGTTCGGTGTGCGATGGGATCCCCTGCTGAGGTGTGTTGAGTGGAGAAGAGTGTTGCACTCCGGATAGGCCTCGCGTCTGAGTCGCAACGGCTTTCTTTCCTTCTTCTATCCCAAAGCCGAGAGTGAAGACTCTCAAGCAGCCTCAGTGCTCCTGCCGTGCCAGCCGGGCTTAGTAGCGGAGTACAACCTGGCAAGCTGGCGCAGCCTGAGACTCTCGTCATCGTGCAATGCATGGTAGTTGTTCTCGACCATCTCATTGGCTGAGATGGAGAGGAGCCCCATATTAAGAACGTGCTTGGTGCGGCCTATAGTCGCGGGCCACCCTTTTGTGGTGGTGCAAGAAGGACAATCACTTGAGGCGTTCTTGTGATCTGGTGTTTGCTTCCCAGCTTGACCCATCATCGAGGGTTACTGTTGTGGCTTTCGAACAGAACTAAGTCTCTTCTACTGGCTGTGAGGCTGTGGCTCGAGAGTATAGTGTTCCAACTCGGGTGCATCGGTACGCTTAGGTTTGGGGCAGTCAGAGGTCGCTTATGTCCGTGGCCATGGCACGAGTGATAAGATGCGTTCATGGAGCCTCACTATTTGCCAGGAATCAATCATGCTCGAGGGGCAAGTATTGTTTGTCCTGACCTTGGGAATTGGCGGAAAACGTTCTAGTTCACGAGGTGAGACATAGTGACGTAGCCACGCATCAAAGCAGCTTACATATCGCTCTCCCCGTCGGAGAGAAGTTCAAGGCCATCCTGTCCGAGATGGATATCTTGAGAAACCTGTCTAATATTGTGCGCAGGTGGGCTTCGTGGGTGGGTTTGTTGCGAGGCGCGGAACGGCCTCGAAGGCAAAAGCGGAACTGCCGGGATCACTGACAGTGTGCGCGGATCAAGTGGTAGATTCGCTGTCAAGGCAATCGACCGGTTGCAACGTGTTCGCAGTATGGCATGCAGGCGTGCCATCCTTGCTCCTCCACTGTGGTGCCGTTGGTCCCCCGCGGCTCAGGCCGAGACCGTCTTACACGTCACTCGATCAAAGTCCCGGGGATCCTGGCCCTGCTCCTGCGAGCATGTAGTCTTATGTCAGGAACGCTGGTTTGGGCTGCACGCAAGGCGGAATGTGATTGATGCACTATGGCCGCATGCAATGCTGCAGGTCGATATGTTCCGGGGCTGCGTTGAAGAAGCCGGGGTGAAAATCGCATGGAGCAGCAATGCCGTCTTGGGGGACACGTATTTCCAACCAAGCCATGGCCAGTGCCATGGAGGACAGTTCAGACGCACATGTGGGAGCACCGAAGGAGCAGAATTGATGCAGGCGAATCGTCAAGGCCTGTTTCTGGCCCTTGAAGCTCTCAGGGGTCGTCACGGACTTTGTGCTGGTGGTCGACTGGCAGATGGCCCGTGCGACGAGACGACAGCCAACAACATGGGGCTCAAGCCGGATGGACTACCCGAGGTAGGGGTGCAGAAGATGTTTGCTGTCTGGCTTGATCAGGTTGGGCTTTGGCCCGACCAACAGGCGCCCTTGTCCACTACCCCAACGTGTTCGTGGGGGCCCTGTTCCGGGTGTGTCAAGACTTTAGAGGAACTGGCGAATTTCTGGAATCGTTCCGACAGGGCTCGCCGGGCACTCTGGGCAAAGGTTCCAGGGACGGCGGCCTGATGAGCTGGTGTGACGAGGCCGTCTTGTTGGCGCGCGCTTCTGTACCGCGCCGGCTGTGGGGCATTGGGTCAACGCACATCCGGATCCGGCTATGCACGTAATCTGCAGTGGCCAGGACTGTCATGGCTTGCGAGTTTGTCATTGGGATGATCGGGTGCTTTGATGGACGAAACGAGGGCACGTTGGGTTGGCAATTGCTGGTCGGTCGCATCTTTGCTTTCTGCCCCGACACACAATGGCTTGATCTTGAAGACCGGGCAGCCAAGTGCTGAAGTCGCGCCTTCCTCAGCAAAGCAACAACGACCGAGGGCGTGATTACATAATGCAAGTGCCCTCGAGACCGCGTCACGCGGCAAGTCGCTGGCAGTCCGGTTCAGGACTGAAAGGACGTCCATGTAACGATGCTCTCGGTTCACTGAGCATCCTGGAAGCGGGCGCGTGGCCGGCCTCGATCTAGGTCACAAAGACGAGTCGTTGTGCGTGGGAGCAAGCAACTGCTCGAGTCACATGTATCTCAAACAATGGGCAAGGGAGGAGGTGGTGCCTGGCCTCGTGACGTCGCCCGGTGCCTCCAAGTTCCAGCCCAAGCCCAGAAACCTCGCAAGGCTGCCTCTGTAACCCCTGCCTCATCAACTTCATCCTCATCGCCTGCCTCGCCTCTCTCTTCCTAAGACTCCTCCGTCCTGTGAATTTCCCGGACCGCAGCTGCATACCCGCCCAAGCACGCCCTGAGTGCCAGCTCGTCTCCCTGGCGCATTGCACTCTTCTGCGCCACCTCCTCGCGACACCAGACACATCACCAGGTGTCATCGGGCCACCTCCCGCTGTCGTCTCTTCGTCACACTCCGCCCACGCAGCAGGACCCCTGGCGGCAGCGACCGCCCACTCCTGCCAGCTCAAGGGTCCGTCGATCCTAGATCCTGGATCCCAGATCATCGTACCTCGAGTATCCCCATCCAGGCCAGCAACTCGTCTCGCCCCTGCAACATCTCGCATCTCGCATCTCGCATCTTCGAGCTCTTTGAGTTGCGCCCGTGGTCATGTCTCCGTCATCAGCAAAGCTCCGTGGAGCCATGACGGCGCAGCGACCCCCGAACTCTGACCTTGCTGTCTCTGCAGCCCACACAACGCAGCCTGGCACGCTGTCGCTGCAAGCATCTCGCGACCCGAACCCACACGGTACCTCACAGGCACAAGAAGGGACTGAGCTGCCGGCCACGACAGATACATGTTTTGATGCCCAATTCTCGTCATATCTTGTACGGCTGGCCAGCACAGCAGGGAAGCCCCAGGTCCCAGTGACCGCCCATGACGGAAGCTTCAGCATCTCCTCATTCGCGAGGTCTGTCGAAGGCGATGTCGTGCTCAAGCCCGGGAGGCGTGGCATGCCCTATCCCCGACTGCTGTCATCGCCAGACCTAGACAATATGCCGAATGAGATACTGACGCACATCTTCAGCTATCTCGACGTTTGTGACTTACTGACAACCTCTCGGGTATGTATCAACACTTTATTTTGCTGCAGACGTCAAGTAGGGGGATTCCTCCGCTTTTCCTTGCCCTGCACACTCTGGAATTGCAGCATGAGCACAAATATTGTGCTTGCCTACGAAAGGTTCACAATATCCCCAAGGACGAAAATATTGAGATACTGAAAGGCTGTGATCTTGAAGGGTGCATGGCCATCGAAGACATCAAAATTGTGGCTCGATTCCACGGACGCCATCAAGGACGCACCTGTGACTCAGCGAATACCTTGAACTATCCTCGACAACAAGGCGTTGCTCGGATACTCCAAGCCATCAAGCTTCTAAGAAGATGCTAACTTACAGCTGCTGCAGACTAGCCACCACTTTCGCTCGCTGTCGCTTCAACCGATCTTGCATGCTTTGCGCCTCCAGTATGTCAGAACTGCGCTACCTCCGCTCCTTACGTCGCCCTCGCGACCGACCCTTGCCGAGCTAATCGCCCGCCACATCGTGCTCACAAACACGACGCTGGCGTCACGTCGTCTCGGCCACAACCTCGTCGCGATCCGCCTGTCTCGACGCCTTCCCTATCGTCCGTCAGCCGAGACGCTCGTACAGCGTGGTGTCCTCCCGCCCGAGTGCGTCGAGGGAACTGTCGCGCCAGGGCTGGTGGCCCGCAAGAGAGCTGTGGAGAGGGAGAAGCTCAAGGATGGACTCCGGCGCTGGATCGGCGGGGCGTGGCGCGGCGAGGTCCGAGAGAGGGGAGAAGGTGTTAGAAGGTGCGACGAGAGGCTGGGAACTGGTCGAGTCTGGCGACTTCGCAAGTTCTGGGAGCGCGTCGCGGGCGGCGAGCCGGTAGCTTGACGACACGAAGCCACGGCCACTCTCGGCAAGAAGTCGAGTTGCCCAACAGGTTTGTTTTGAAACATCATTTCGGGAGCCAGTAGTCTTTGTTAATTACACAGTAGCGTGGGCGTTAGCAGTGTTCTGTAATTCAGCTTCGCAATAGCTCTTGATTTGTCAGATACAATATCACAATCATGATTCTGTGATACCCTCCGGTGAAAATGCTGCAGAATGCTAAGCGCTGTGCTGGAAGGCCAGTGTGATCCCGGCAGAATACATCGACTCTCAACGCCATAAAACTGCCATTGCGCTTTGATTACTGGTAATTCCATTTTCAGCTCTTCGGCTTGCGGCAAGGATCCCATCTCATGCTAGTAGTTCCTATTTTCGCAACTTATCATCAGGAGGCGAATGAATGATGATTCATTAGGCTGACAAGCTCAGGTGCCCTATCCCGCATTTTACATGATGACCTCGTTGGCAACGTCCTGTAACAGTGTTAGCATGGTACAGGATCTACTAGCACTCAATTGCTCCTAAGCCAAGGGAGTTACTTACCCGCTTGAGCTCCTTGAAGGGCAGGCAGACGCAATTCTGGACGCGGACCTCGTCGCCGACGCCAGTCTCCTTGCCGAGGATGGTGATGCTCTGGACCTTGACACCATTCTTGATGATGCTGGTGGTGTGGCTGGTGACGGGTGTCGGCGTGCCCTCGACACGGGCCCAGGCGCCAACGCGGCTGTTCCAGCCAACAATCGAGTACAGCACGCAGGCGTCGTGCTTGATCTCGGCGTCCTCGAGCACGATGGACTCCTTTACGCGAACTCCCGGGCCGATGACAGCGCGGGGACCGATGGAGACGTTGGGACCCAGCTTGGCAGTCGGGTCGACCTGCGCAGTGGGGTGGATGAAGACGGGCGCGATGATGTTGGCAGACGGCTTCGCGAGCTCCTCAGAGCCCGTCTGCGCGGCCTTTTGCAGGTACAGTGCGTTGGCGGGGACCGCAGAACCGGCTGTCTTGATCTGCCGCCAGAAGTCCTTGGTCTCGTACACGTAGAACTGCTTGCTGTCGGCCATGTCGCCGAGGATGTCCTGCTCGAGGCGAATGACCTCGTTCTTCTTCTCCTCATCGTCGTCGTCGGCGGCCATGAAACTGGATTCCAGGTTCTCAGAGGACGGGTAGGAGACCAGGCGGGGGCGCTCGGTCCTCCGCTTGATGGCCGTCCTGATGCTGGGAAAGATGGCCTCAGTGCTGAAGAGATAGACGCCGCAGTTAATAAGGTTCGAGATGTGGCTTTCAGGCTTCTCGACATAGTGGAGGACCCGACGCGAATGCTGGTCGGACACGATGCAGCCAAAGTTGCTCGCGGCGTCCTCGCTGACCCGCGTGCCCAGAATGACGGCCTCAGCGTCCCGGTCGTCGAAGAGCTGGGCCATTTCGTTGAGCGGGAACGAGCAGCAGACGTCTGAGTTGAGGACGAAGATGCGATCGGGACGGCCCTTGAGGATGGCGTCGCGGAAGTGGTACAGGCCTCCGGCCGTGCCGAGAGCCTGGTATTCGCGGAGGTACTTGATGGGAAGGTTCGGGAACTCGGAGGCGGAGTCCTTGATGAAGTCTCTGAAGACAGACTCGTCGTAGTATCCGATCATGATGACTTCTTGGATCGACGGGACCTTGGCAATGGCCGTCAGGCAGTGCCAGACAATCGGGTGACCGGCGACATCGAAGAGAGGCTGCGGAGGAGCAAGAGTTCGATCAGCTGCTTGAACGTCATGGCTGCTAATAGTTATGCCAGCAAGATTTGGCAGCGGTGATGGGCGGCTGGGGAACCAGCGAAGTACTGCTCACCTTGGGGACGTCAAGTGAGAGAGGGCGGAACCGAGTGCCTCTGGAAGGACCACCGACCTATCACCGAGACATTAGTACATCTAGTCAAGCATCTGCGAAAGCAGCTTAATGAGAGGCAGCTGGCAGGGCAGAGCTGCTCAGTGCCTGTCATTGCCAACGCTGGTATCAACAAGATCGACG
Organism: Microdochium bolleyi; assembly: GCA_001566295.1. Lineage (NCBI taxonomy): Eukaryota > Fungi > Ascomycota > Sordariomycetes > Xylariales > Microdochiaceae > Microdochium > Microdochium bolleyi. The sequence continues at coordinate 646,020 of KQ964258.1, forward strand.
TTGCATACCAGGATGATGGCCTTGGTGCCCTTGCCAGCGCCGGCGCCGGCCTTCTCGCGGACGGGAACCTGAAGCCCAGGCATCGTGGAGGCTGTATCGTGGTGCTGGATTCCGACTCGTTGATGTCGTTGCGGGCAGGTAGAGTCCGATGAAGCTTGTCTCCGAGATATTCTGGAAGAACTCAGTTGAAAGAAAAGGGGTCTTGGTGAGGCAGTTCTTCAAGATTGTCGGCACCCGAAAGTTCGCTAACAAGGTGTCTCCTTTGTCGTGGCTTCGAGGCGGCCGGGCGGTGAGGGGCCAATAGCTTGCCACCAATTCAGGGTACATGCTGGCCCGCCTCCCTGTCGACGACATGCTGCCCCGCCTATGAGGCTACTGGTGGTGTCCCCAGGGGACCCCACCTTGCAAGGACCAATATCACCATCGTATCACAAGATGCTTGACAGGGGTCCATGGTTCGGGCACAGGATATGCTCAACTTCGAACGGGGAGCAGTCAGTCAAGGACCAGCGTGTCTCAACGGCTGACCAGACGTATGGAAGCTCGGGATACAGGGACAATGGTTCAACACCTCACGGCATTGGAGGGCATGGACTCCATTTCACTGGATCGCCATTCATGTCGTTTCACTTGATTATCATCTAGTGGTCTATCCTCAAGCCGTCTATGACTTGTGTTCCGCTCAGACTCTACTTATCTTCCGCGCTCTCGTCCTTTGCCAGGTCATGCTCCTTCAATAAAGCGGTGATTTCGTCAGCACTCCAGAGTCTGTGGTAGATCTTGCCATCCTTGGTCTGGCCAACAGTTGCGAACTCGACTATAGAGCAGGGATGTTAGTTTCAAGAGTCCTGGTGTGTTCTTCGCGATGGGGACTTACGCTTCTCGCTACTCAGCTTGGTGGAGTCCATTGTCTTGCTGAGCACCTTGACAGCCATGCCGCAGGCCTCCTTGAGTGTACAATCCTCCTTGTAGTCCTGCTTGAGCAAGCTTGAAGCACTAGCGTTGTTTGCACCAACACTTGTAGCCTTCCAGCCGCCGTAGTTCCCCGAGGGGTTGCTGAGGTAGAGCTGGAACTGTCTTTGTTGATCCCAGCCAGCATAGATGAACGAGACACCGAACGGCCGGAGTCCTCCGTGTTGGGTATATCCTTGCTTGAGATCACATAGCCTTCGCACGAGCTGTTCGCAGGGAATGTCTTCGTTGTACGTCAGGAGGTACTTCTGGGCGGCTTGTCGGGCGTAGTTGATGAGGATGTTGGCGTCGGCGGTCATGCCCGCTACGGCGCAGATCATGTTGCTGTTGGGAAACAGTTAGTAACTGCGAGTGACCCTATGCCTGCATGAACATCGCATGCCAGGCGAGATGACATACTCATTGAGGATGTAGAGCTTCTCAGCCGACGTGTCCTGCTCTAGCAGTTTGGATGTGACCTTGCGCTCGGCAGCGAGTACTATGCCGTCCTTCGCAAGGATGCCGATCGCTGTTCCAGCGTGTGAGATGGCCTCAAGGGCATATTCGACCTGATAAAGCCGTCCCTCAGGGGAGAAGATGGTAGTCTAGCCACGCATGTCAATTGCGTCTTCTTTGCAAACCTGGGAAACGTCGTGATCACGTACTCTTGAATCGTAGCGGCGAGACATGATGCTGGGGCGTGGGTGGCCACGCGAGTTCGCTTTTCGGATGGGAAGAGGTGAGGCACAGAGGACCTTGATTGAAGGTTGAAAAAGCCGCGGGTGGTCGTAAGAGCGCTTCGCAATCGTGGTCGCACGTCCTTGGCTGTGGATGGGGGTTGATGTGTTGATGGAGCATCCCGCTTGATGCTCACTTCATGTGCATCACCCACCAAGACTGCCGACGCAATCCCACCTGGAGCTAGGCAGAGCTCCAAGACGTGTACCGCTGCGAGCTCCCGTGGCCCAAGCTCGGGCCTTCAGCGAAGCGGGGCACCCTGGCCGCAATTGGAAGCCGATGATGACTCAGCAGCTGTCGTTCGTGAAGCCCGCCTGCCTGCCAGAGCTTACCTACGCGAGGTAGCCTGCAAGAGCAACCAATGCCCCCGCACTGCTGGTTCCATGGTTTGTTCGTGCTGCAAACTCCGCAGAACGGGCGCACCCGCCTCCCTCCACTGCTTGACCCAGCCAGCCATCGAGAGAGGTGCTCCCACCCAGCTCCTGCCTTCTACACCACCCAGCTCGCCACTGTCGCCATCCGGATCTCGAGAGTGCGTGGGCGCTTGATTGCGCGCACATTTCCGTCTCCTCTGCGACGCCCTCGTGCACTGGCAGCCCTCGACGCCTGGGCCGGTTCTTGCAGCCTCTGATATACCGATCTCGGCACGGGACACGCGCGCCAGCGACAAGCACAGTGCCGCAAACCTGGTCTTCCACCTCATTAAACCCTGTCGCGTTGCGCAAATCCTCGTCGCGTCCTCGGATCTGACCGTCGCCTCGCGTCTCCTCCACCTACATACCACCTTCTCCTCACCAACGAGACAGCTCGCAAGGCCCGTTTCTTCCGCTTCTCGGCTCACTGCGATTCTTGATCGCAAGGAGGATTGGAACAGGCCGTGATTATCCTTTCGAGGACGTTGGTGCTCTGATAGCTTGCATCATCTCTACCAGGCCATAGTTGAATTGCGATCACGTAGATGCCATGATTGCCTGAAGTCTACGCGCTGCACCCTTCCACTCCCTTCAGCACACGAAGTAGTAGTAATCCGGTGTGTCAACGATCTTTGTACGCTGCACCGGCAACTCCACGCGGTAGCGACACCAGGAAACACTTGTCGCATCGTCCACACAAACCACTACGAGGCTGGCCACGCACGACGGCAGCGCTCGGTGACGACGACACGGGGAGAAAGAGTTAACAATATGTCTGGTAAGCACTACAATCTTTCCTGTCCTCAGTATCTGTCTGGCCTAGCCACCGCAAACTCCGGCTCCCAGCAACTGGAGTGGCTTATTCTCCAGACGGTGCATACCGTCCGTTTCGATCGGTATAGGAACGAGATCACATCTTCGTCCTGCGATTACGATGCTGACTTATCCAAATCACTCAGAGCCGGAACCGCGTCGATCCGTTAGAGCTACGAAAGGACAGCACACAAAGGCCTTCGACGAACTAGGCGACGGACCAGACATGAAGAAGCGTCAGACGAAGAAAGGCGGCAAGAGGTCGGCCCAGAAGGAGGAAGCTCAGGACGAAGACGAGGAAGTCATACGCTGTATCTGCGGCGCGACGACGCAAGACGACGACGATGCGAACGAGCCATGGATCGCCTGTGACAAGTGCGGCGCGTGGCAGCACAATGTCTGTGTCGGCATGAGCGTCTTCACAGAGGACTTGACCAAGGACTACTTCTGCGAGCAGTGCGCCCCTGACGACCATGCCGAGACTCTAGAGGCTATTGCGAAAGGGGAAAAGCCGTGGATAGAGCGACGGCAGAAGTACGAGGATGACAAGAAGAAGAAAAAGGGCAAGAAGGGCAAGGGCAAGCGCGTCAGTGATGGGCGCGAGAAGGACCAAGGACGATCGTCGCCAGAGACTGCCTCGGCCACGAACAAGAACAAACTATCGCCGACGCCGGACATCAAGAAGGAGGATGTTTCCCAGGAACCTGCTGCGGCTTCTTCCAAGGGCAAGCGGAAGTCTCGCGACCATTCGCAAGGCCCGCAAACCAAGGTCCAGAAGATTAACGAAATGCCGGCAGTCCCGGCACCCACGTACCCTCCTTACACGCCACCCGAAGATCTCGTCGGCGCCATTGCTGAGCTAGAATCTGTCCGACAACAGAAGGCTAAGGCTCTTCTGAAGTCGCTTGATGTCGCTCTTGAGCAAGCAGAGAGGAAAGGGTTGTACAAGATGCCCGCTGACACCACCAAGAAGGCAGTCACAGAGCGTCTTGCCATTGAGATCGAACACGCCTTTCACAATGCCCACGGTACTAACGCGGGTGCTGCAGCGCAGCTGAGGACACTGGTCTTTAATCTCAAAGGCAATGTGGATCTGTCCGCGCAATTGTTCAACAGGACGCTTCCCCCACCCTCTTTCGTCGTCATGACGGGCGAGGAGCTTGCGAATAAGGAATTGCAGAAAGAGAACGCCGAGCTCAAGGCCCGCGCTGAGAAGCAGTCGATATTGCTGCAGGACGAGGGTCCACGGATGAGAAGGACACACAAAGGAGACGAGGTGGTGGAAGGTGACTCTTACACAACCGCAACAGAGGAGGCGCCATCAGCATTGCGCCGACCGGATGCTATGGATGTGGACACCAACGAAACCGAGCCCAATGAGAAGGCCAAGACGCCAGGCGCACCTCTTCGAGTGGACACAAACGCGGCATCGACCTCCAACAAGCAGCAGCAGAACTTCGATATCGGCAAAGTGTTCAACAGCGTACGCTCTCCTACAGCTTCCCACCAGCGCAGGCAGTCCACGCAAGTGCAATCCGCTGGACCAGGTGAAGATGCGGATGTCGATCGCCTGCTCAAGGATGGCACTGAGTCGCCGCCGTACTCTCCCACCGAGAACATCGACCCAGATGTCGTATGGAGTGGCCCCTTGGTTATGACAAATATTGCAGATGTCTCGGTATCAGCCAAGCACGTTGGTGGTGCTGATCTGAAGAAGGCGAAGGACATTGAGTGGACCGACTTGATCCCTAGTGTCCTGACTGTTGCAGGCCGCATCCCCGAGGACAAGGCGATTCCATACCTCCTCGCAATGCGGTACAACAACCAGATCGACCTTATTTTCACCAGCCTCACGCCCTCAAACATGGGCGACGAGATCGCCAAGAAACAGTTCACCGAGGTCATCACATACTTCCAGTCTAAGAGGCGGTATGGTGTCGTGGGAGACAAGAAGCTCGGCAATGTCCGGGACACTTACCTTATCCCCATAGCAGAAGGCGATGGCCCCTTGCCCGACCCCGTCCTGAATATTGTTGACCACAAGATTCCGCTGAAGCGCACCGAGCCTATGCTCCTAATGGTGTTTGTTTTCCGCGACGAGAAACAGGCCCAGATCCCGCTGGACCAGCAGAAGGCGGAGCTGCAGAGTGGGAGCCCGACGGCTAGCAGCGATCAGAGCACGCCGGCACCGCATCGCCACTCCATTGCACCTGCACCAGGATACTCGCCGGCAACACCGCAAGCGCCGCAAGGTCCGATGAGTGGTGTACACCCAACACCGCCTCCGCAGTACTCCCAGACGCCAGTACCACCCCCGACAATCCCGGGCCAGCATCAGCAGCAGCATCAACAGCCTCATCACGCGGCTCCTCAGCATCAACAGCAGCAGCAGCAGCAACAACAGCACGCCCCTCCTCATCGTCCTCCGCAGCCCCAACAGCCCCAGCACCCAGTAGGCCGGCCGGCTATTGCGCCGCACGACCCCAACGCGGCGGCTATGCGCGCTGCACAGGCCGAGGGCGAGCGGAAGGCCCGGGAGGTGCTGGGTGAGCTGTTTCTGAGCGCGACTGTGACGTTCCTCCTCCCCCATGCCGCCAGGATGAAGGAAGGCGAGTGGAACGCCGTGAAGCGCTGCCTGGAGCGCGACCCGCGGGCACGAGACGACCTCCCCTTACTTAGTAAGCTGCTCACAGAGGAAGGCAATAACGCCCGACAGGCCGGCCAGCAACAGCAGCAACAACAACAACAACAACAGCAGCAGCAGCAGCAGCAAGGAAGTACCGCAACGCCTCAGGGCGTCCAAAAGACGATGGCTTCCGCTACGGCGAGGCAGTCGAGCCCGGCCGGGCCTCGTCCTAATGTGCCACATCAGCAGCAAACGCAAGTCATGCATGGCAAGCAACAAGGGCACCCTCCTCCTCCGCAGCAACAACAGGGACATGGACAACAGCAGCAGCAAGCCCACGCAACGGCTTCTCGCGGACCACAGTCACAAACGGGGTCGGTGCAAGGGCAGCAGCAATCACCACCGCCACAACAGCAGCAACAGCCGCAACAGGCACAACAGGCAGCACCGTCGCAGCCGAAAGCATGAGCAATCATTCACTGTGGAGAGGAACAGTCTCCACGAGTTCAGTGGACTAAGGACCAGTGCATAATGAGATGTATTGCATTGTGAGCTCCTAGTCGTTCATGGCCCATGGCTGTAGGGACATTCCAAAAAGCTCTGCTGGTACTTACCCGTCGACACAGTTGCTCGACTCATCAGTAACGATGGCGGTGAGCGCGCACAAGTCGACGGCTCTAGGGAATAGAAGAGTCCACGGGGCCCCCATCGCTCGTCCTAGCCAGTGGACCACGCGGTGGCGCACAATCGTAGATGTAAGAGGCTTGAGAGTTAATCGCGGAGATAAAACACCATTGCATGCAAAATAAGAAAAAAGCTTATCTTGGTGCTATGCCATCTAGACTCGGTGGGCGAGGTCCCTACTTGACTCATCTCGCACTGCCAGGCCGTATGACTCGAATTGTGAACGACTCTGTCTTGTGGATACTGCGCACATGTCCTGCTTGGTGGCAAAGAGCGGCTGTGCGCCCTTTGTAGTTGACAGGCTACCATCAGGCTGGCTTGTCTCCCTCCGCAGGTCTGGTCGACTGGCTGCGGCGTGGCCGAAGGGCTCGAAGGTCACAGTAGCAGTAACGGCCAGAGGGGTGGGAATGGAAGCTTTGAGCGTAGCCAGATCCGGCGTTTGGCTCTTCGCAGTGTACCGAGTCCGCCCCTTCCTCGACAGCGCCGTGACACGCTTGGCACCCCCAGGTAGACGTAAGTTTCCTTTGTCCCGATTTTGAGTTGGCCCATGGTCTGAATCGACTCGAGGGCGAGGGGGGTTCCGAATGGGAAAGATGATTTTCGCCTTGGTGCTGAGACCCACAGTATAAGGGGAGGCGAGCTGCAGGGGCCGATCGACGATGCGTAGGTTAATAAGTCCCCGTGAGACCAGGTGGATGTGAATCGAAGCTAGCCTGCAAGCTTAAATCGTGGACCCCGGTTTGTTTGTGGCTTAAATTCTCCGTCCGGGAATGTACTTTAAGGTGCGTTCATGGCGGGTCCGGGGGGGACGAGAGATTGATGACTCGCTCTGTGTATTTGGAATACTGGCAGACAGCAGCATTTGATGCGCTTAGCTGATGAATCACGAAGAACTGTGCGAGCACGGTGTTGGGATCTTTGACGTTGGCGAGGTGGTCACTGCCATACTTCCATCCGCGGTCGTGCCCATTGACGACGATAGCGGTCGAAACCGTGTTTGCCTCGAGAGTGCCGGCACGAGTGGTGAGGCTAATGACGTGCTCTCGCCATCATGATGGCAGCCGATGCTGGCCAAGCAGTACGATGCTGGCCAAGCAATACGTTGAAACGCTTGCCCATGGCGGGTCGGGCGATGCATTCACCATGCACTTTCTGTTTCCCGGCCGGATTCACTCCCGCACAAGTTTGCATGGAGCAGCTTCCGCAGACGGGTGCCGTCAGTGCTCATGACTGTCTCAACATTTCCGGTGTGGAGCGCCAGAAATCTAGAGCTCGCAGCAGTTCAATGCATCATGCATGATGTCAAAAGAATCGCGTTGACGTCTAGGATCGAGTACCGAGTCCGGACATCAGTGGTCGGTGCCATCGATATGTGGGTTGGGGAGGACGGCATGTGGGCAGGTTGGCATGGGACTGCAATCGATCATTGCCCGGCCGACCGGCGCTGGGCAGCCGACGATGCGGAAACAGATCCGCCGAAGCTTTGTGGGCATGATGTCGGTGTTGAGACATGACGAGCCATCGACGACAAGAACCGAGACGGGCGGCTCCCACTTGACTGGTTGCGGCCGAGGTGCGGGAGGTGACAGGCTCTGGGCCCTGCAGGCGCAGCGCCCGGCGGAAGCCACCCCGCGCCCATGCCAAACCTTGGTGTGCCTGCATTCAGAGCCACCTCCTGTCCCCGTGACTCGGGCAACCTCACGTTCGGGACTTCCCGAGGTTCTCACCTCCCACGATCTGGCACACTGCCGCTCCACGGGCCCCTCGCCTCCCTCTACCGAGACTCAGAGCGCCTCCCGACGCCATCGTGACCCTTCCCCGGCGGCCTCCCGGTTCTGGTCTGAAACACGACTGGCAGTGACAAGGCATCAACGATCATCCATAGAACTGGCTGGTTCTTTCTTTGGGATTACGCATATATACAACATATGTAATTACGCTATGTCATTTGTCAACGTACACGGCCGCAACGCCTACCGCCGACACTAGGCTCCTACTCCACCAGAAAAGAGCATCTGCTTGTGAATCCTACAGCAAAGTGGCAATCATGGCAGCAGCGCCCAACATGATTGCTGCCCAGCGAGCCTCACCACTGGCCGGTGTCGCGCCGCTCACGGTGGCAAAGACCAGTGGTGCTGTCGAGTTCCCGGCCGGATACGTTGGCTTGCTGGTTGTCCCTCCAGCTCCCGAGGCTGCATCGTCGTCATCACACTGCGCTGCGCACGCCGAGTTGCTCGCAAAGGGTGTCCTGTCCTGCGGGTAGGTCATTGTCTCGACGACGACTGCACCGTTGCCTCCCTGGTTCGCGGCATGAGTGCACGCCGTGCATGTCGCCACCGAGATCGTGAAGCCAAACGGGACGTCCGTGGCCGATGCGAACCGCGGCAGGTTCGACACACCAACGTACGTCTCCGTCACCGTGTATGTCTGTTCGATGAAGCCTGGCTTGTCGCTGCCGACGGCGCTCTTTTGCCCAGGGCAAAATGCTGGGAAAGAGGTGACAAATGTGCTCTTTGCTGTGCAGGTGTCGCAACCACACGAGATGCACTCCGGCATCGTGTACGATACGTGGCCGGAAGTCGGGTTTGCGCTATCTCCAGGCGCGTAGTCTGGTATGCCAGTCATTGTGTTGTGAGGCGGCTGATCAGCGTCCACGCATTGTGTGACATAGTATGACGTGAAGACGAGCTGCTGTGCACAGGCCAGTCGAGAGGCTGCCCCTAGGAGCAGGAGCAGGCCTCGAGTGCGCATTTGGTTGTGTGGTTTCATTGTGTCGAGAAGCCAGCAGGGTGGAATGTCTGCACTGGCACGGAGCAACGGGAATTTGCGTTCAACTGACCGGGCCGGCCGCTCCTCTCTTAAAAGTCTAGACGATGGCGCGGGGACAGGCCGCCTGCCATATATGCATCGGCGCAGGCATGGCACTTGGCAAGATCCGGACCTGTTCCCAAGCGCTGATGAACATCACGATCGTACTCTCCGAACAAGATGGCAAACAAGGTTTCCACACGAAATGGCCCTAGACCGCGGCTAGGTGAGTTTAATTTCTCGTGGTCTGGCCGGCCTACGAACCCGGATCAAATTCCTGGAATGCTGCGTGACAGCAGTTTTGGGTAGGTTGTCCTTAGCGCCCGGCCTGTTCTTCACCAATCTGTTTCCGGATGTTGCCTTTCCCATCAATCCACCCATTTCCGCTTTGGGATGTCTCAGATCGCCACTCTTGGATCGAGCACTAACACGACCTATTGTTGTCAGTCTAGACCTGGGTGACAGGCGCGGGCCGGCGTCATGGGGCAATACGGGCATGATGGCTGTCGATGTGCTTTAAGGGCTTCCTGACACATCCACGTCTACCATTACGCCTCCTGTTTGAACCCTTATGCCAATATTTCTCCGCAACACCAACCTTACGCCGCTGTGAGATCCTCAATCAAGCCCTCATGTCGGTTGTTGTGCGGAACAGCTGACATGAGACTATCACTCGCTGTAATAACCTCCCTCCTGCATGGCTGCTTCGGCCATGGAGTGGAGGGACCCATCTTCAGAAGAAATGATGTTGATTTACTCCAGGAGGCATATCGCCGCTCACTTCAGGAGCACAAGCCGGTTTGTTTTGGTTACATGACAACCGTTCTGGCTACCATCAGCCCAGGACAAGCAACTTCACCCGCAGGAGGATCGACTCTGCCTGCTGGCAATGGTGAGAATTCTGTGCCTTTGGAAGCTGGTGAAACATAGCTGACATATTGAGCAGGCACAGGCCAATGCACAGTAGCAACCGTAATAACGATAACACAAACGACGACAGTCGCCCCTGCGACCAATTCGGGGACGACACCTACTGGTACCCTTACGCCAATCATTCTCAGTATCGAACTTATAAACACACCGACAGCAGTGCCAAAGGCTCGCGCCGCACCGATCTGGAAGTTCTGGGATCGCAGACAGGCAGCACCAGTCTCTACCGCCGACCTTGGTTTCGTCGGAGACAGCAGCGACCCGAATCCCAAAGGATGTAGCGACGCCTTCGAGTACATCCTTGACGACGGCCAGCTCCTGCACGTCTCGAGCCCGGCCAATGGGCTCTCTGTGGACCCGGGCGTGGCCCTTATCAATGTGCCCGCCGCACAGTCTGGTTCGATCGTGACGTTCTTCTCGATCGTGAATTCTCGGCTTCGGTGGACGGACAGCTCTTTCTACAATGACAGAGCGCGTTTCTGCCAGGCTGCTGATGGAACAGTCTTTGCTTCGTTCGTGCTGAACGGCTTCCCTGCGGGCTGTGTGCCTGTTAACCTTGTCACTTACTCTGGTATGATTTTGACACCTGATTTTCCGACGTCTTCTTAGAACACAGTGACTGACAACTCACTACTTGGTAGCTCAAGCCTGTGTCAACAACCAGATCGCCCCCAACTCCCAGATCAACCCGCCGCCCAACACCAACACCGATAACAACGGCGGCGGTGGCGTGACATCTGGTCAGCCCGGCGGATCTCCCAGTGAGACCGGCGGTGCTGGTGGTACTGCTGGCAGCGGTGGTGCGGGTCCCGTCGTCCCTGGCCAGACCGGCGGCAACCCTGGTAGCCCCGGAGGCACAGGAGCCCCCGGCGGTGGCACTGGTGGTACTGATGCTCCCGGTGGTGGTACCGAAGGATCTGGTGGCACTGGCGCCCCTGGCGGCGGCACCGGCGGCGGATCCAACCCTACAGGCCAACCAGGCGGCGGTACCGGTGGAAGCCCCGGAGGAGGCACGGGCGATGGTGGTGCTCCTGGAGGTGGTACAGGAGCTCCCGGAGGAGGCACCGGTGGCGGTGATGGTGGCAACCCTGGCGTTCCCGGCACTGGCGGAAACACCGGCGCCCCTGGTCCTCCTATCACGAACACGGGAGCCCCGAATCCGCAGCCGACTGGGAACCCCAATCCAAACCCCAACCCCAACCCCAACCCGAATCCTGATCCTAACCCGGATCCGAACCCCGATCCCAACCCCAATCCGGATCCTAATCCTAACCCGAATCCCAACCCCAATCCTAACCCGAATCCCACGCTAACTGATGGCACAGGTACCTCACCCGGTGGTGGTGGTGGCGGCGGCGGTGGAGGGGATGGTGGGAACTCGGGAGGAGCTGGTCCTACTCTCCCTGGCGGCCCCGGAACCGTCACCATTACAACTGGAGACGGCGGTGATGGCGGCGGTGGCGGTGGTGGTGGTGGTGGCGACGGAGGCGGCACTGGCCAACCCCAGCCTACAAACCCGGGCCAAGTGACCGTGACTGTCACTACAGGCAATGGCGGCGGAGGAGGAGGTGGTGGTGGTGGTGGCGGTGGAGGCGGTACTACAAACACTGGCGGAGGTGGTCCGCCCATCAATGGCCCCTCGACCGTCACAGTCACTACCGGCAATACTGGCGGCGAGCAGACTACAAATACTGGCGGCGGAGGCCCCCCTGTTAACAGCCCTACCGGCACCAACACCGGCCCGGTCACTGTCACAGTCACAACCGGAAACACCAGCACCAGAGGCCAGCAGACCACAAACACTGGAGGAGGCGGCCCAACTGTCGGGCCCATAGAGTCCTCGAGCGCTTCTGGATTCTCTAGCGGCATAGTCGGTCCGACATTCCTTTCGAGTTCTTCCAGCTCCGTCTCAAACAGCGGCGGAGGTGGCCCGACTATCGGACCTATAGAGTCCTCGAGCTCTTCTTCCAGACTCTCTAGCTCGTCGAGCAGCAGAGTGTCTAGCTCTCTGTCAAACAGCGGTGGCGGTGGCCCAACTATCGGACCGATCGAATCCTCGAGCGCTTCTTCTGGATTCTCCAGCGGCACAGTCGGACCAACGTTCCTCTCGAGCTCTTCCAGCTCTCTGTCGAACAGCGGTGGCGGTGGCCCAACTATCCCTACCGGGCCTATCGTCACCTCAAGTTCCTCTTCAGGCTTCTCGTCCGGCTCGGTTGGCCCAACCTTCCTTTCAAGCTCATCGACCAGTGGAGAATCAAGCTCTCTTTCGAACAGCGGTGGCGGTGGTCCGACTATCGGGCCCATCCTCAGTTCCACTTCCACTTCAGGCTTCTCTTCTGGCTCGATTGACCCGACCTTCCTCTCGAGCTCCTCGAGCAGCGAGGTCTCCAGCAGCGGGGTATCGAGCTCTTTTTCGAACAGCGGTGGCGGTGGTCCGACCATCCCTACGGGCCCTGCTATCACGAGCTCTTCTTCAGGCTTGTCAAGCGCCTCGAGTGACTTTGCTTCGCTCTCAAGCTCTTTGAGCAGCGGGCTGTCTAGCTCCCTGTCGAACAGCGGTGGCGGTGGTCCGACCATCCCTACCGGCCCTGCTATCACGAGCTCTTCTTCAGGCTTGTCAAGCGCCTCGAGTGACTTTGCTTCGCTCTCAAGCTCTTTGAGCAGCGGGCTGTCTAGCTCCCTGTCGAACAGCGGTGGTGGTGGTCCGACCATCCCTACAGGCCCTATCGCCACTTCGAGCTCTTCTTCCGGCTTCTCCAGCGGCTCTATCGATCCCACATTTTTGTCAGGGTCCTCTACCTCCTCGAGCATCGCGAGTTTCAGCTCGTCAGAGTTACTTAGCTCGTCTGCCACGACAAACAGCGGCGGTGGCTTCCCAAATATCAGCCCGTCGCTATCGACCTCGTCATTGTCGTCGTCATTGTCGTCTACAGCTTCTAGCAGCAGCGTCTCGAGCTCCGGCTCCTCGGGCTTCTCCAGCGGCTCCGTGCTGCCGACCTTTGCTTCTGAGAGTGGTTCTTCCTCCGCGAGCAGCAGTAGCATCTTGACCAACTCTGGAGGTGGTGGTCCAATCATCAGCCCGTCGTCGAGCCTGGAGATACCGTCCTCTTCGTTGGCTGCTTCCTTGAGCACTGGGATCTCTTCTGCCTCGTCTTCGGATGTATCCTCGAGCTCCTCTGGCCTATCTTCAGCCTCAGCATCAGCCTCGGACAGCGCATCTTCCTCCGCGAGCAGCAGCAGCATCTTGACGAACTCTGGAGGTGGTGGTCCCAGCATCGTGTCACCATCTCTCAGCTCTTCCTCCTTGGCGTTGAGCACCGAGAGTTCGAGTGTGTCAAGCGGGTTCTCGAGCGGCTCTGTTCTGCCGACTGCCATTACCAGCAGCAGCAGTGCCATTTCTTCATCTGAGTCTCAGAGTGGCTCGTCCTTGCCGAGCATCAGCAGCAGCTTCACCAATTCTGGCGGCGGTGGTCCGGTCATCAGCCCGTCGTCGAGTCTGGAAATTCCGTCGTCTTCTTCGCTGGCTGCTTCCTTGAGCTCTGTAAGCACCTCGTCTGTTCTGAGCTCCGAGTCAGTAGATATCTCTAGCTCCGTGCCAACAAGCGACTTGGTCTCGAGCTCTGCCATCAGCTCATCCGCTATTGAGGTATCCTCCTCGGCTATCCTCAGTAGCGAGCCCGCATTCTCCAGCACGAGCACTATTAGTTCCAGCGCATCTAACAGTGGCGATGGTTTCCCTGGCATTTCCTCACCGGCCATTTCAGAAGCTTCATCATCTGCTAGCAGCAGCGTCAGCTCTTTGCCAACCAGCGAGTTAGTCTCGAGCTCTGCCATCAGCTCCTCCGCTGTTGAGATATCGTCCTCGGCTATCTCCAGTAGCGAGCTCACATCCTCCAGCAGCAGCAGTGTTAGCTCGAGCGCGTCCAACAGTGGCGACGGCTTCCCTGGCATTTCCTCGCTGGCGACCTCGGAGACTTCATCATCTGCCATCAGCAGCATCAGCTCCATCTCTACTAGCGAGTTAGTCTCGAGCTCTGCCATCAGCTCCTCCGCTGTTGAGATATCGTCCCCGGCTATCTCCAGTAGCGACCTTACATCCTCCAGCAGCGATAGTGTCAGCTCCAGCGCGTCTAACAGTGGCGACGGCTTTCCTGGCATTTCCTCGCTGGCGACCTCGGAGACTTCATCGATCGCTAGCAGCATCAGCTCGAGCCCGAGCGAGTCCAGCGGATTCTCCAGTGGCTCCATCCTGCCAACCGCAGCCTCGGACAGCTCGATCATCTCGTCCGCTGTATCATCCGGCTCAGAAGTCGTTTCGAGCTTTGAGAGCAGCAGCGGAAGCACGTCTGCCAGCTCTGAGTCATCACTGGTAGTGTCGACTTCCGCCTTCGAGAGTTCCGTTTCAGCAAGCAGCTCCGCGCAGTCATCCTCTGCAGAGAGCAGCTCAGCCACGACAAACTCTGGTGACCCCGGCCCTGCCATCTCGCCTATTCCTTCGTCGACACTCCCGATCTCGGAGAGCTCTTCAGCCAGCTCCGAGGCGTCGAGCTTGGCCACGTCTAGCGCAGAGGTCAGCTCTTCTGCGAGCTTGTCGGCAAGCTTGGACGTGTCGAGCTCAGCTATCTTGAGTAGTGAGGCAACCTCGTCTATCTCCAACAGTGTGGAGAGCTCATCGGTGGCTGCTTCAAGCACCGAACAGAGCAGCTCCGCGTCGAACACCGGCGACGGCTTCCCTGCCATCTCGTCCCCAGCCATCTCCTCCACCCAGGGATCAAGCTCAGCAAGCTCATCTGTGGAGTCGAGCTCAGATGTCTCGAGCACTGGAGCTAGTTCGTCGTCTATCTCTAGCAGCGCCGGGAGCTCAGCGGTGTCGAGCAGCGTGGTGTCTTCTACAGCGGCCAGTTCGAGTGGAGTGAGCAGCTCTGCCGTCTCGAGCAGTGAAAGTGCATCGTCCACAAGCTCGGCCTCAGCGGGGAGCGCGTCGTCCTCGTCCGCAGCGAGCTCAGTGTCATCAGCAGCCACTTCGAGCCAGGCAAGCAGCACTACAAACAGTGGCGGCGGCTTCCCTGCTGTTTCGCCATCTAGCTCAGTTGCCAGCAGCTTTGCGTCTTCTTCAAGCTTCGTCTCGTCTTCGTCATCAACCAGGAGCTCGAGCACGGTCTCCAGCTCCGCCCAGTCCAGCGGTACGTCTACCAGTGATTTCCAGTCATCAAGTGATGGTCCTTTCAGCAATGTGCTCTCTAGTGAGTCCAGCACTGCGCTATCAACTTCCATTCTATCCTCTGTGATCGAAACATCCTCAGTCCTTTCCCCACTTTTGCCTTCCTCCTCCTCCCAGTCTTCCGACGTTTCCCTTGCAGGGACTAGCATCACTTCATCGAGCGATGCACAAAGCTCTTCAGCATCATCCGCGACAAGCTCTGCCGAATCTGCGACTTCGGCCTCCTCGAGAGCGAGTATCAGCAGCATTTTCAGCTCCCAGTTCAGCTCGGACTCTTCATCGCTTTCGACCGTTGAGCTCACGACCTCGGCACCTATTTTGTCATCAAGCAGCGCTTCAACCACAGAACCACCTTCAATATCGAGTTCTGTGTCGAGTCCCGTCTCAAGCCTTCCAGCGGAATCTTCATCAAGCTCGCTTGTTTCGCAGCTGACCTCGCAATTGGCTTCCGTGGCCGAGACCTCGACTTCAAGTCTGTCCGATGCAACAGCCTCCTCCATTACTTCGACAAGCATTTCCACAGACTCGCAGAGCGCTTCATCATCGTTGGAAACCTCCGTAGGAGCGTCCACCAGCGTTAGCTTGAGTGTCACTTCTACTTCCAACACCGAGTCTTCGCAATCTGGAAGCTTGGCAATTACAGAAGTACCAGAGTCTCTGTCGACCTCGACCCTCGCTTTCGAAAGCTCTTCGGGTGCAGAGGAGTCTAGCAGCTCATTCTCAACTTCTGCTGCTATCACGTCCAGTGTGTCTTCAGACACAGCTGTCAATAGCTTTACCGCAGTGTCGCCAAGCCTGGAATTCTCAGATTCCTCGAGCAGTTCAGCCTCAGTATCTGGCGTAGAGACTCAATCCAGCACAGAACAAGTCTCTGATGCTACAATCTCATCGTCTTCACTTGCTAGTTTGTCCGGCAGCAGCGGGTTCGCCACATTCGTTTCCACATCATCCGTTGTATCATCAGAGCAAAGCTCTGTGGCAACTACTTCCGTGGCAAGTAGCCCTTCGCAGAGCTCGTCCGAGGCCTTGAGCTCTTCGATTTCTGTCGCCAGCGATACGCAAAGTAGCAATTCCGGTTTCTCGTCGTTAGAAGAGGCATCTAGCAGCTCGGATTCGTCAGCGGGCACGTCTAATTCTGAAGCACCATCGTCCAATATAAGTTCTACGATCTTGATCTCAAGCACTTCAGAAATCGGCTCCACCCCTAGCCTCACGTCCTCCGCATCTGGGTCGGCCACAGAAGTCGCAGCAACATCCCAGTCGGGCATATCATCTGAGGTTTCAGCTAGCTTCGCAAGCGAGAATTCTACGAGTCTTGGCAGTTCAACAAGCCTTGAAACCAGCAGCATTGTGAGCGAGTCTACAACTACAGCAAGCCCATCCTCATCGGGACAGACCGGCAGTGATGTGAGCATGGAAAGCACTGCAAGCTCAACCTTCCAAACGGAAAGCTCCACGGGCATATCTACGCCCTCGTCGTTCACTTTGTCAGCCGAGTCTTCGACCAGCAGCAGGCCCTCCTCCTTCGAAACCCCTATCAGCCTCAGTCTGGCCACAAGTGAGACATCAAATGTCTCACAAGCAGCCACGAGTTCGTCAGCCGAGTCAGCTTCGAGTGACGCCAGCGATACCTCAAGCATTGGAACTAGCTCCACACTGGGCCCGGTTGGTTCAACTGCAAGCTTGGATTTTAGCAGTTCTACGACGGAGTCCCCGTCCAGCGTTGCAAGTACGATCCCAAGCTCGACCGCGGCTTCAGCTACGGAGTTGGCCAGCTCGTCTTCGAGTATTCAGTCGTCGACCAGCATCTCTGGGCTAGCATCCGCACAAGCTTCCACGGAGTCTCCCACCAGTTCACAAGCAAGCACGACATCATCACCGAGCTCTTCGCGAACCCAGACATCAACCTCCTCGATCAGAACCACTAGTTCCTCTGCAAGCACCTCTCCCAGTTCCTCCTCCGAATCATCCTCTACATCTTCCAGCGTAAATTCCAGCACCAAAGTTGCGGCCACATCTGACAAATCTATCACAGGCTCAACTACTTCAGGAGCGTCTAGCACCAGGACATCTTCTGCCGGAACTTTCTCTGCGTCCTACGTTACAAGCACACAGTTTGGAGCTGCCGTGTCCGCCCCGACCACACGCACTGTCTCCCAGACAGCCTCGAACGCGCCAGGAACCGTCATCGTCGAGATTCCTGCCAGTTATGTCACGAGGACCCAGTTTGGAGGCTCTACTTCAACTGTTCGGACTGTCTCCCAGACGGGCTCGGCCCCTGGTACGGTGGTCGTAGAGCTACCAGCGAGCTACGTGACGGTTACCCAGTTCGGTGGAACAGCTTCTACCGAGAACACCCGCACCATCTCGCAGACGGGTACAGCGCCAGGCACTGTGGTCGTCGAAGTCCCTGCTCGCTTCGTGACCAGCACATTGTACACTGGCTCAAGCGCCACGACTCGGACGGTTTCGCAGACGGACACCGCGCCAGGCGTGGTAGTAGTCGAGCAGCCACAGAGCTATGTCACCACCACGAGGTTTGGTGGTTCCGTGGGCACTACTCAGACCATTCCCCAGACGAATACCGCTCCTGGCACAGTCATTGTCGATAACGCTGCTAGCTACGTCACAGCTACGCGCTACGGAGCCACGACCGCGGGTACTACCACTATATCACAAAGTGATAGTCAACCTGGCACAGTGGTTGTCAATGTGCCCGCGAGTTACGCTACAAGTACGCAATACGGTGCCACTGGCTCCGTCGCCGCCACACGGACTATCTCTCAGACAGACGGATCTCCTGGAACCGTGGTCGTCGACCTACCAGCCAGCTATGTGACCAGCACTGTCTTTGGTGGCACTACTGATGCTACAACCACCATCTCGCAGACTGGTCCCGCACCGGGAGTTGTTGTCGTACAGCGCCTGGGCAGATACGTCACAAGGACTATATTCACCGGCTCGGTCGCGACAACCACAACGGTGTCCCAGACTGACGACAACCCTGGAACCATCATCGTGCAGAACGCTGCAGTTTACATCACCAGCACACAGTTCGCTGCTTCGGGTTCTGTCGCGACGACTGAGACCATCACGCAGACCGACAGCGCGGCTGGGACCGTGGTCGTTAAGCTACCTGCCAGCTATGTCACCTCTGTCATCTTCGGCGCATCTGCAGCGCGGACAACTACCATTTCACAGACAGATGCGGCTCCAGGCACGGTCATCGTCGAGTACGAAGGCAGCTATGCCACGACGACTCAGTTCGTGACTGGATCAAGCGGAGGCACCAGGACCATTACGCCGACTGGAACAGGACTTGGCACAGTTATCGTTCAACAGCCACAGTCATTTGTTACCAGCACTCGTTTTGGTGCTGTCTCAGGCTCCGTGGCTTCAACGACCACGATTCCCCAGACTGACGCCGCACCCGGCACTGTCCTGGTCGACGTTCCAGGCAACTATGTCACTACGACTGTCTTCGGCGCAACAGCAGATAACACGAGGACTGTGCTGCAGTCTGGCACTGAAGCTGGAACGGTCTTTGTCGACGTCCAGGGCAGCTATGTCACAACCACCCAGTTTGTCACGGGGTCAGCTGGTCTCACGACAACTATCTCCCAGAGTAACTCTGCCCCAGGCACGGTCGTTGTCGAACAGCCAGCAGCCTACGCCACGAGCACCCGATACGGCGCAGCCGTATCTGAGCCTACAACCACCACTGTCTCACAGACCAATTCAGGAGCGCCGGGCACTGTCATCGTGCAGTTGCCAGCGTCTTACATCACCTCGACGGCCTACGGTGCCACTGGCTCAGTCGCAACTACTCGGACAGTCTCCCAGACAGGGTCAGAGCCCGGCGTTGTGGTTGTCGAGCTTCCTGGCTCGTATGCTACCTCGACTGCCTACGGCGCCACCGGTCCCGTGGCCACTACACGGACTATCTCGCAGAGCGACGGTGCACCAGGCACCGTCGTCGTTGAGTTGCCGGCTTCCTATGTCACATCGACAGCTTTTGGCGCGACTGGATCCGTGGCCACAACTCGAACGGTATCACAGACTGGTCCCCAGCCCGGCCTCGTTGTTGTCGAGCTTCCGGCTTCCTATGCTACCTCGACCGCCTACGGAGCGACTGCCTCCCAGGCCACTACGCGCACAATCTCTCAGACCAACGCGGCCCAAGGTACTGTCGTCGTGGAGCTGCCAGCTTCGTATGCTACTTCCACAGCCTACGGCGCTACTGGTTCTGTAGCTACTACCCGCACGATCTCGCAGACAGACGGTGCCCCCGGCACAATTGTCGTGGAACTGCCAGCCTCGTACGTGACGTCGACTGTCTTTGGTGCGACTGGCTCTGCCGCCACAACGCGGACACTCTCCCAGACGGGTCCGGCACCAGGCGTCGTTGTTGTCGAGCTCCCAGCTTCTTACGCGACGTCTACCGCGTATGGAGCTACCGCTTCCCAGGCCACCACGAGGACCATCTCGCAAACAGATGCGGCGCAAGGAACAGTGGTCGTCGAGCTCCCCGCTTCGTATGCGACTTCGACTGCATTCGGCGCGTCAGTGTCAGCTGCCACCACAAGGACCATCGCACAGACGGGTGCGGCTCAAGGCACGGTGATCGTGGATCTGCCCGCCTCTTACGTGACTTCAACTGCCTTCGGCGCCAGCGGTTCAGTTGCCCGGACCACTACCATCGCTCAGACCGATGGCAGCCCAGGCACGGTTGTGGTGATCTTGCCCGCATCCTACGCCACTTCAACAGTCTTTGGAGCTTCTACTGCCGCTACGCGCACAGTCTCTCAAAGTGATGGAGCACCAGGAACGGTCATCGTGGACATTCCTGCTTCTTATGTGACATCAACAGCATTTGGCGGGACCGGATCTGCAGCAACAACCAGAACAATCTCCCAAACAAACAACGCCCCAGGGACCGTGATTGTCGACCTGCCAGCATCATATGTCACCTCGACCGCATTTGGTGGCACCGGCTCTGCGCCGGCTACCCGCACAATCTCGCAGACTGACGGCGCGCAGGGGACTGTTGTTGTTGATCTTCCAGCCTCTTATGTCACAGTCACCCAATTTGGCGCGCCAGGGTCGACTGCGACGACGAGGACCATTTCGCAGACGAACTCTGCCCCTGGAACCGTCGTTATTCAAGTCCCTGCAAGCTTCGTCACAAGCACACTGTATGGTGGATCTGTTGACACCACGAGAACTATCTCGCAGACCGACGCTTCCCCTGGTGTTGTTGTGGTTGAAGAGTCTGCTCGATTCGTGACAAGCACCGCCTTCGGATACACTGGCTCTGCAGTCACAACCACGACCGTCTCCAGGACCAATTCGGCGCCGGGTACCGTCATTGTCCGCCTGCCGGCCAGCTATCTTACATCAACGCAGTATGGAGCTACAGGCTCCGTTCGCGCAACAAGCACAATCTCGCAGACAGATGGCTCACCTGGTGTCGTAGTTGTTCAAGAGCCTGCTAGTTACGCGACAAGCACCCAGTACGGAGCTACTGGCTCGGTGTTAACCACCAGAACCATTTCGCAGACCGACCAGCAGCCAGGAACTGCTGTTGTGGAGTTGCCTGCAAGCTACATCACGACCACACAGTATGGCGCTACGGAATCTTCGACAACAACTACTACCGCCTCCCAGACTGGTCCTTCGCCTGGTAGAGTCATCGTCAAGGCCCCTGCCAGATATGCGATTATCACGAGATACGGTGGTACGGGCTCGGTGATGACCACAACTACTATTTCCCAGACCGACTCGCAAGAGGGCACAATCATCGTCGAAATGCCCGCGAGCTATGTCACGAGCACACAGTTTGGTGGTACCAACACTGCTATGCAGACGACTACTGTGTCTCAGACTGATCCCCAGCCGGGAGTCATTATAGTGCAGGTGCCAGGGAGTTATGTCACAACCACGCGTTTTGCGGCGACTGGTCCAAGCCCGACAACCACCACCGTCAGCCAGACCGATGCAGCGCCTGGAACCGTCCTCGTCGAGCTTCCCGCTAGTTATGTCACCAGCGCCCAGTATGGATACACAGGCAGTGTGGCCGTTACCAGCACCATCTCACAATCGGATGCAGCTCCTGGCACAGTCATTATCAAATATCCCGGAAACTACGCAACATCGACCAGGTTCACCACCGGCACCCAGGGTGCAACCACAACGATAACGCCAACAGGAACCGGGTTGGGAACGGTCATCATCGATCAGCCCGCCACGTATGTCACGAGCAGCCGATATGGTGGTTCCATCTCAGTTACCACTACAGTTCCCCAGACAGACGGAGCACCCGGAACTGTCATCGTGCAGGTGCCGGGCGATTTCGTCACCAGCACCCGTTTTGGAGGCACTCGGTCAGAAGTTTACACCACTACGGTGCCTCAGACAGATTCTAACCCTGCTACGGTCGTTGTCGAGCTGCCGGCTAGCTACGTAACCAGCACGCAATTTGGAGCCACCGGATCAGTTGCGAGGACAAGGACAGTCTCACAGACAGATGGCAGCCCAGGCACGGTCGTGGTCGAACTGCCAGCAAGTTACGCCACGAGCACCCGCTATGGTGGCACTGGCACGGCACCGTCCACCACGACAGTGTCACAGACAGGTTCTGGACCCGGTGTTGTCATCGTCGACCAGCCGGCCAGCTACTTCACGAGCACTCAATATGGAGCCACGGCATCAGCAGCGACAACTCGGACACTGTCGCAGACAGGCCCCGAGCAAGGCACTGTCGTTGTCGATCTACCTGCGAGTTACGTCACAAGTACTGTCTTTGGCGGGAGCGCTTCCGTGCCCACCACCAGAACAGTTGCACAATCCAACGCTGCGCCTGGCACAGTCGTTGTTGAGCTACCAGCTAGTTACGCAGCCAGCACTCGTTATGGCGGAACAGGGTCGGTTGCAAGAACTCAGACGATTTCGCAGTCTGATGGTGCTCCTGGCACTATCATTGTCGAGCTCCCCGCTAGCTATATCACTAGCACCGTCTTTGGCGGAACCGCTTCTGCGGCCACGACGAGGACTGTGTCGCAGACAGGGCCATCACCGGGCGCCGTCATCGTCGAACTACCAGCCAGTTACGCGGCCAGTACTCGTTATGGCGGCACGGGCTCGGTCGCAACAACGGAGACCATCTCGCAGTCGAATGACGCGCCGGGGACGCTCATCGTCAACCTCCCTGCTAGTTATGCCACCTCCACGCAGTTCGGCGCGACCGAATCTGCGGCTACGACCACAACTGTCTCTCAGACAGGCCCAGCACCAGGTGTCGTTATCGTAAAGCAGCCTGCGAGCTACGTCACCACTACAAACTTTGGTGGAACTGTCGCCTCGGCAGCCACCCGTACCGTGTCACAGAGCAACGATGCTCCTGGCACAGTCATCGTCGACTTGCCTGCTAGCTATGTCACCACCACAAGATTTGGAGCAAGCACAGCAGCGACCAATACCGTTTCGCAGAGTGGTTCGGCTCCTGGAACCGTCGTCGTCGACGTTCCTGCCAGCTATGCGACCTCAACGCGTTTCGGCGCTGCGGGCTCAGTTGCAACTACCACCACGGTATCGCAGACTGGAGCCCAGCCCGGAACAGTCGTTGTCATTCTCCCAGCTAGCTACGCGACGACTACCAGATATGGTGCTTCTGCAGCTGCCACGTCGACTGTTTCACAGACAGGCGAGCAGCAGGGCACTGTTGTCGTAGACATTCCAGCTAGCTATGCGACCTCGACGAGGTTTGGTGCGAGCGGGTCAGTTGCCACTACAACAACCGTCTCGCAGACTGGTGCGCAACCAGGCACTATTGTCGTGATCCTCCCTGCCAGCTATGCAACTTCGACCAGGTTCGGCGGCTCGGTGGCTGGCACCTCGACGATTTCGCAGACTGGCCAAGAACCTGGTACAGTAGTTGTTGATGTCGCCGCCAGTTATGCAACATCCACCCAGTTTGGTGCTACCGGATCTGTGGCTACAACGACAACTATCTCTCAGACCGGAAACCAGCCAGGCACAGTGGTCGTCATTCTCCCTGCCAGCTACGCGACTTCCACCCGATTTGGCGGTTCTGTTGCAGCTACTTCCACGATCTCACAGACCGGTAACCAGCCTGGCACCGTCGTCGTTGATGTCGCTGCCAGTTATGCCACCTCGACACGATTTGGCGCCACGAGAGCTTCCGCGACTACCGAAACTGTCTCGCAGACTGATAACAGCCCTGGAACTGTCATCGTCGAGCTGCCTGCAAGTTACGTGACCAGCACCGTCTTCGGAGCCTCTGGTTCGGTGGCCACCACACGCACACTGTCCCAGACCGGCCCAGCAGCAGGCACTGTGGTGGTTGAGCAGCCTGCGAGTTACGTCACAAGCAGCCGCTTTGGGGGCTCTGCTGCCGCGACCACCACTGTGGCGCAGACAGACGCCGCCCCCGGGACCGTCATCGTCGACGTATCAGCTAGCTATGTTACTCTCACGCAGTTCATCGCTGGCAACAGTGCAACCACGATCACTTTATCGCAAACAGGCCCAGCGCCGGGTACAGTCATCATCCAGGATCCTGCCAGTTATGTGACCTCTACCCAGTTCGTCAATGATGCTACAGCGACGACGACAACCATTTCACAGAGCGGCACAGCCCCTGGAACGGTTGTGGTGAAACAGCCCCAGAGCTTCGTCACGTCGACTCAATATGGCGGCTCTACACAGAGAACCACGACAATCTCACAGACCAACTCTCAGGCTGGAACAGTACTGATTGAGTTGCCTGCCAGCTACCTGACCCGGACGCAATACGGCGCAACCGGCTCCGTGGCACTTACGAGAACAGTCTCCCAAACAGATTCGGCGCCAGGCACTGTTGTAGTTGAACTCCCTGCCAGTTACTTTACCAGCACACAGTTCGGCTACACTGGTGAGGCCACGATTACCTCGACAGTCTCCCAAACGAACGCCGCTCCCGGGACCATCGTCGTTCTTCTACCCGCCAGCTACTTCACCAGTACACAATATGGCGGCACGAACACCGCACCGATCACAAGAACTGTTGCTTCTCAGACAGACGCGGCGCCAGGCACCAAGATCCTGGAGCTCCCCGCAAGCTACGTGACCAGCGTCCGCTTTGGCGGGACCGGATCTGTTGCGGAGACCACGACTGTCTCGCAGACCAATGCTTCACCTGGAACTGTAATCATTGTGTACGCTGGCCAGTATGCAACGACCACGCGCTACATCACCGGCTCATCTGGCACTACAACCACTCTCACCCAGACCGGTACAGAACTCGGTACTGTTATTGTGGACCAGCCACAGAGCCTGATCACATCTACCCAGTACGGTGCTTCTGGCGCTGGCAGGACAACGACTGTGCCTCAGTCTGGCCAAGAGCCCGGCACAGTCATTGTGGTTGTCCCTGGAAGCTACGTCACAAGCACTCAGTTTGGAGCGACAGGGGCATCGCCAACGACGACCACTGTTGCCCAAACAGGTCCGGCGCCCGGAACTGTCATTGTGGCACTACCAGCTTCGTACATCACCTCTACGAGGTTTGGCGCCGCTGGTTCGGCCGCAAGCACGACCACGGTATCTCAAACTGGCGGAAGTCCAGGCACTGTGATCGTCAACTTGCCAGCTTCGTTCGTCACGAGAACACAGTATGGCGGTAGTGTTGCCACAACGGCGACCATATCACAGACAGATGCTGCACCAGGCACCGTCGTGGTCGGCGTGGCTGCCAGCTATGTCACAAGCACCGTGTTCGGCGCATCTGCGCCCGCGACGAGGACTGTCTCGCAGAGCAATGCTGAGGCGGGCACCGTTATCATTGACGTGCCTGCCAGCTACATTACCAGCACTGTCTATGGTGCTTCTGCAGCTGCTACACGGACAGTCTCCCAGACCAACACCGCCGCTGGGACCGTTATTGTCGACATTCCTGCCAGTTACGTCACCAGTACCGTCTTCGGAGCCTCTGCTGGTGCAACACGGACTGTCTCGCAAAGCAATGCTCAAGCCGGCACCGTCATCGTCGACGTTCCAGCTAGCTACGTCACCAGCACTGTCTTTGGACGGCCTTCGTCTGCTACGACAACAATCTCGCAGAGCAACACCGCTCCCGGCACCGTCGTCATCGATGTGCCTGCCAGCTACGCAACCAGCACCCGCTTCGGCGGCACAGGCAGCGTGGCGGCCACCAGCACCATCTCGCAGACTGACGCCGCCCCCGGCACACTTGTCGTGCAGCTCCCTGCCAGCTACATCACTAGTACCCAGTTTGGAGCTCCTGTGTCAGAGGCAACAACACAGACAGTTTCGCAGACCGACGCATCACCCGGCACAGTCCTCGTGCGGTTCCCAGGAAGCTACGTCACGACGACGCAGTACGTCACTGGAGCTGCCGGCACAACTACGACTGTCTCTCAGACCGGCTCGGAGCGCGGAACGGTCATTATCCAGCAACCGCAGAGCTTGGTCACCTCCACCAAGTATGGAGCCTCAGCGGCGGCCACGAGCACCATCTCACAGACCAACACCAATCCCGGTACCGTGGTTGTTGACGTCCCCGCCAGCTACATCACGAGCACCCAGTTCGGAGCCGCAGGCTCTGCGACAGGCACAAGCACGATCTCGCAGACAGACGCTGCGCCCGGGACTGTGGTGGTGGTCTTGCCCGGCAGCTATCTCACCACGACACAATATGTCACCGGCTCTGTGGCCACGACCACAACTGCTTCGCAGACGGGCCCGAGTCCAGGAACTATCATTGTACAGCTCCCTCGCAGCTACGTCACCAGGACCCAGTTTGGCGCTGCCGGCTCCGTCACCACGACATCGACCATTGAGCAGACCGACGGGTCACCCGGCACAGTTGTCGTCGTGCTCCCCGCTAGTTACGCCACCTCGACCAGATATGGCGGTTCCGCGGCGACCACTGAGACTGTCTCGCAAACCGGCGCAGCGCCCGGCACCGTCATTGTTGGCGTTGCTGCCAGCTACGCAACATCTACGAGATTTGGCGGTTCGACTGCGGGCACGCAGACCATCTCGCAAACCGACGGCGCACCCGGTACCGTCATTGTCGATCTCGCCGCAAGCTACGTGACCACCACGAGGTTCGGGGCAGCTTCTGGCAACACCGCCACAGTCTCACAAACGAATGAGGCGCCCGGCACTGTCCAGATCGACGTGCCGGCCAGTTATGCAACCACGACGCGGTTTGGGCAGTCGGCTGCAGCGACGACGACGGTGTCCCAGACAGGCACGGCGCCAGGTACCATTGTGGTCGATGTTGCTGCAAGCTACGTGACGACGACGAGGTTTGGCCAGCCAAGCTCGGCCACGCAGACGGTCTCGCAGTCGAACACGGCCCCTGGCACCGTAATCATCGACGTGCCAGCAAGCTACGCCACTTCGACTCGCTTCGGAGCTACAGCGGCAGCAACGACAACGGTGTCGCAGACTGGTGCTGCGCCAGGCACTGTTGTCGTCGACGTCGCTGCCAGCTACGTAACAACAACCAGGTTTGGCCGCCCAAGCTCAGCAACCTCGACCCAGTCGCAATCAGACGCGGCGCCCGGCACGGTCTACATCGACGTGCCGGCCAGTTACGCCACATCTACCCGGTTTGGCAATTCGGCCGCCGCGACGACTACAATTCCTCAGTCTGACGCCGCGCCTGGCACTATCGTGGTAGACGTCGCTGCTAGCTATGTAACAACCACGCGTTACGGACGCCCGAGCGCGGCAACGTCGACGGTTTCGCAGTCCAACACGGCCCCCGGCACGGTTTTCGTCGACGTGCCCGCCAGCTATGCCACCTCTACACGGTTTGGCGGCTCCAACGCTGCCACCACCACGGTCTCGCAGTCTGACGCCGCCCCTGGAACCGTCCTGGTCGACGTTGCTGCCAGTTACATTACGACATCCCGCTTTGGACGGCCTAGCGCAGCTACGTCAACAGTGTCCCAGTCTAACACAGCCCCTGGCACCGTCATCGTCGATGTCCCAGCCAGTTATGCTACCTCTACAAGGTTCGGCGGCGCAGGCGCGGCCACGACGACAGTGTCACAGTCCGACGCGGCACCGGGTACAGTCTTGGTCGATGTTGCTGCTAGTTACGTGACCACGACTAGATTTGGACAGTCCACCGCCAACACCAGGACTGTCTCACAAAGCAACACTGCTCCAGGCACAGTTGTCGTGGATGTACCCGCGAGTTACGTCACCAGCACCGCCTTCGGTCGGTCGGTTGCCACCACCCGCACCATTTCGCAGACAGATTCTGGACCCGGCACGGTTGTTGTCGAGCTGGCTGCCAGCTACATCACGTCCACGCAGTACGGCGGAAGTGGCTCAGTCACGGCAACAAGCACAATCGCACAGACTGATGCTGCTCCTGGTACCGTTGTTGTCCAGGTTCCTGGCAACTATGTCACCACGACGCGTTTCTACTCGGGTGCTGCTTTGACGACGACAACAGTGTCCCAGACAGACCCCGCGGCAGGAACTGTCGTTGTTCAGATCCCGTCGACCTATGTCACTTCGACGCGCTATGTTGTCGGTGGCCAGGCCACGACCACGACGATTACACAGACAGGCACCGAGCCAGGCACCATCATTATTCTCGATCCGGCGAGCTATGTCACTACCACACGCTACGTCACTGGAACATCTGCAGGCACGACAACACTTACGCAGACGAACCCGAGTGTGCCTGGTACAGTCGTTGTGGTTCAGCCCGCCACGTACGTGACATCCACGCAATTTGTCACGGCCTCTGTGGAGACAACAACCACGGTCTCCCAGGTCGATGGCAACCCCGGCACCGTCATCATCCAGCGTCCGGCCCGATATGCCACAAGCACCCAATATGGAGCGGCTTCCGCTGGGACGACTACGGTCCAGCAGACCGCAAGCGACGCTCCAGGCACAGTCATCGTACAGGTGCCGGCGAGCTATGTCACCTCCACCCAGTTCGGCGGCTCTGTTGCGACCACCACGACGGCCTCCCAGACGGGCGAAGGCCCCGGCACAATCATCGTACAGGTGGCGGCCAGCTACGTCACCTCCACAAGATTTGGTCAACCAGCGGCCGCCACCTCCACCGTATCGCAGACCGATGGCGCTCCTGGTACGGTGCTCGTGGATATTCCTGGAAGCTACGTCACGACAACGCAATTCATCACCGGTCCTGCCGGTTCGACGACGACCTTCTCGCAGACTGGTCCTTCTCCAGGCACGGTGCTTATCCAGGTCCCGGCAAGCTACATTACGACCACCAGATTCGGCGGGTCTGTTGGAGCGACGACTACCGTTTCCCAGACCGGGCCATCCCCTGGCACAGTCGTGGTTGACGTTGCTGCCAGCTATGTTACGTCGACGATCTACGGCCGGCCCTCAGCTGCCACCTCCACAATCAGTCAGAGCAATGCGGCTCCTGGAACTGTCCTGGTGGACGTCCCGGCTAGCTATGTCACTTCCACGGTCTTTGGCGCACAGTCTGCGGCAACCACGACTGTTAGCCAGAGCAACACAGCTCCCGGAACCGTCGTAGTGCAGCTCCCAGGCAGCTACGCGACTACTACACGCTTCGGCGCAACTGCTGGTGCGACGTCAACAATCTCCCAGACCGGCCCTTCACCAGGCACAATCGTGGTGGATGTCCCTGCTAGCTATGTCACCTCGACTCAGTTCGGCGGGCCTACGCCTACGACGACCACTGTCAGCCAAAGCGACGCAGCACCGGGCACCGTTGTCGTCGGAGTCGCTGCTAGCTACGTCACCACTACCCGCTTTGGAGCAACGACTGCTGCGACATCGACCAAGTCCCAGACGGATCAGGCACCTGGCACCGTGTTCGTGGATGTACCAGCTAGCTATGTCACAACCACGCGCTTCGGAGCCGCTGCGTCAGCCACATCTACAGTGTCCCAGACTGGAGCATCGCCGGGTACGGTTATTGTTGACGTGCCAGCCAGCTATGTCACTACCACCCGTTTCGGTGCGGCGACTGGGGCGACGTCCACAGTCTCCCAGAGCGGTCCGGGCCCCGGCACCGTCCAGGTCGACGTGCCAGCTAGCTACATCACCACCACGCGCTTTGGTGCCACCGCCGCAGCAACATCGACAGCCTCCCAGACAGGCCCATCTGCAGGAACCGTCTACGTGGATGTGCCTGCCAGTTACGTCACCACCACGCGCTTTGGAGCTTCAGCGGCAGCAACTTCAACGGCGCCGCAGACTGGGCCATTGGCCGGTACCGTCTTTGTCGATGTCGCTGGAAGCTATGTCACTACTACACGCTTCGGCGCAGTGACAGGTGCCACTTCAACAGCATTCCAAACGGGGCCATCCGCCGGCACGGTCTTCGTGGACGTCCCTGCAAGCTATATCACGACAACTCGCTTTGGTGCAACGACCGCTGCGACTTCGACAGCGTCCCAGACTGGCGAGTCGCCGGGCACTATCTTCGTTGACGTTCCGGGCAGTTACGTAACTACGACGCGCTTTGGTGCTGCTACAGCGACAACATCGACGGCATCTCAGACAGGACCATCGGCGGGCACGATCTTCGTCGATATCCCTGCCAGCTATGTCACAACTACGCGCTTTGGGGCCGCAGCTGCTGCAACATCAACGGCATCTCAAACTGGGCCGTCGGCGGGCACGATCTTTGTTGACGTCCCTGCTAGCTATGTTACCACTACACGCTTTGGGCAAGCGGCCGCTGCAACTTCGACCGTGTCACAAACAGGACCGTCTCCCGGAACCATCGTTGTCGACGTGCCTGCCAGCTACGTCACCTCGACTCAGTTTGGTGCTCAGGTCGGGGCAACGACTACGGTTAGCCAGACTGATCCAGCACCGGGCACAGTCATCGTGGCCCTGGCTGGTAGCTATGTGACCACCACGGTCTATGGAGCTACAACAGCGGCCACTTCGACCGTATCACAGACGGGCCCATCGCCAGGTACAGTTGTTATCCAGGTACCAGCAAGTTACGTGACCTCTACTGTCTTCGGCGCTTCGGATTCTGCAGTCACAACCGTGTCTCAGACTGGCCCAGCGCCGGGTACAGTCGTGGTAAATGTACCGGCTAGCTATGTCACGAGCACGCAGTTCGGCGGCTCTATTGCGACAACGACCACCGTATCGCAAACTGGTCCAGCAGCAGGCACCGTCATCGTCAGACCTGCTGCCAGTTACGTCACCACAACACAATTCGGGGCTGCTTCTGGCACGACCACGACTGTGTCACAGACTGGGGCCTCCCCAGGGACCATCGTCGTTCAGGTACCCGCTAGCTATATTACCTCGACGCAATACGGTGCTTCAGTCGATACGACGACCACTGTCTCGCAAACTGGAGCGTCCGCAGGGACTGTACTGGTCAAGGTCGCTGCAAGCTACGTAACAACAACTCGCTTCGGCGCAAGCGCCGGCGTGACGACGACGGTATCGCAGACTGGACCATCCCCGGGTACTGTACAGGTCGACGTCCCGGCCAGCTATGTGACGACAACCCAATATGGCAGGTCTGGCGCAACCACAACAACCGTTTCTCAGACAGGCCCAGCGCCAGGTACCATTATCGTACAACCAGACGCCAGCTATGTGACATTGACTCAGTACGGCGGCTCCGTCGGAG
This sequence comes from Microdochium bolleyi, assembly GCA_001566295.1. Classification (NCBI taxonomy): domain Eukaryota; kingdom Fungi; phylum Ascomycota; class Sordariomycetes; order Xylariales; family Microdochiaceae; genus Microdochium; species Microdochium bolleyi. The sequence goes on from KQ964258.1 coordinate 676,868, forward strand.
AGACCACGACAGTCTCGCAGACAGATCCGGCACCAGGCACGGTTATCGTCCGACCTGGTGCTAGTTACGTCACAACAACCCAGTACGGAGGGTCCGTCGCAGCCACAACGACTGTTTCTCAGACTGGACCGTCGCCCGGGACCGTTGTTGTCCAGCCCGCTGCCAGCTATGCTACGTCCACCCGGTATGGCGGCTCTGCGGCAACAACTACCACTGTCTCTCAGACTGGGCCTCAGCCAGGCACCATCATTGTCCAGCCGGCAGCCAGTTACGCAACCTCCACCCAATATGGCGGCAGCGTGGCAACAACAAACACCATCTCGCAGACTGGACCAGATCCTGGCACAATCGTTGTCGTACAGGCAGCTAGCTACATTACAACCACGCAGTATGGCGCAAGCGTGGCTGGTACAACGACAGTCTCTCAGACCGGGCCCTCGCCTGGCACCGTGGTTATCCGGCCCGCGGCGAGCTACCAGACATCTACGCAATATGGCGGTGCCGCAGATGGTACAACAACAATCCCCCAGAGCGACGCAGCACCGGGCACAGTGATAGTGCGACCAGCAGCCAGCTACGTAACCACAACTCAATATGGTGCCTCCGCGGCAGCTACTACTACTGCTTCTCAGACTGGCCCGTCACCAGGCACCGTCTTCGTCCAGGTGGCAGCATCATACATCACATCAACCCAGTATGGCGGCTCTGTGGCTGCGACCAACACTATTTCTCAGACAGGGCCGTCTCCAGGCACCGTGGTTGTTCAAGTCGCTGCAAGCTACGTCACGGTCACCAGATTTGGGCAGCCCACTGGCGCCACGACGACAATTTCACAGACTGGAACAGCCCCTGGCACGGTTCTGCTCGACATTGAGGGCTTCTATGTCACCTCGACCAGGTACGGACAGTCGACCTTCACCACCACGACTGTCTCCCAGACAGGCACGCAAGCTGGCACCGTTATTGTGCAGCTGACAGCTACCTATGTCACATCTACACAATACGGCGCCGCCTCTGGTGAAGTCACAACTGTGCCGCAGACCGATGCCAACCCCGGTACCGTTCTGGTTAGGGTGCAGGGTTCCTATGTCACGACGACTCGATATGGCGCGACGGCGGCGGCCACCACCACCGTTTCGCAGACTGGCCCGTCGGCAGGAACCGTCGTCGTGGATGTGCCCGCCTCCTATGTAACCTCGACGCAGTTTGGACGTACTACGGCAGCCACAAGCACCGTGTCTCAGACGGGCACGGCTCCTGGGACCGTTATCATACAGGTGCCTGCGTCTTACGTCACCACTACACGCTTTGGTGCGGCTTCGGCAGCATCGAGTACTGCTTCGCAGACAGGAACAGCCCCTGGGACCGTGTTCATCGACGTGCCGGCTTCCTATGTTACCTCGACACAATTCGGTCAAAGTGCTGCGGCCACGAACACTATCTCTCAGAGCGATACCGCGCCAGGGACGGTCATTGTCCAAGCCCCAGCTTCGTATGTGACTACGACGAGATTCGGGGCAACCACGGCCGCCGTCAGCACCGCCTCTCAGACTGGAACCGCACCTGGAACTGTGTTCGTCGACGTTCCAGCTTCCTACATCACCACCACTCGCTTTGGGGCTTCGGCCGCGGCAATCAGCACCGCTTCGCAAACGGGGCCATCGCCTGGAACCGTGTACATTGACGTACCAGCATCGTACCGGACGACGACGCGCTTTGGCGCAACGACTGCTGCGACAAGTACTGCGTCGCAGACAGGCCAAGCACCGGGGACCATTTACGTTGATGTCCCTGCATCGTACGTCACGACAACCCGTTTTGGCCAGTCCGCAGCGACCACGACCACTATCTCGCAGACTGGAACCGCCCCTGGGACCATTGAGGTTGACATTCCGGCTTCGTACGTCACGACCACGAGGTTCGGCCGTCCAGCGGCAGCGACCAGCACTTTCTCGCAAACTGGTACTGCCCCGGGAACAATTCAAGTCGATGTACCGGCCTCATACATTACAACGACTCGCTTCGGCCAGTCAGCAGCGGCCACGAGCACCTTCTCGCAAACAGATGCGGCTCCTGGGACCATCCAGGTCGATGTGCCAGCTTCTTACATCACGACAACCCGTTTCGGTCAGCCCAGCGCTGCGACTAGCACCTTCTCGCAGACCGGTACCGCCCCAGGGACGGTCCAGGTCGACGTCCCTGCCTCATATGTCACAACGACAAGATTTGGTGCTGCGGCAGGCGCTACAAGCACCGTTTCGCAGACTGGTACAGCACCCGGAACTGTTGCGGTCGATATCCCAGCGTCGTATGTCACAACTACGAGGTTCGGCCAGCCCAGCGCCGCGACCAGCACTTTCTCGCAGACCGGTACTGCGCCAGGTACAGTCCGGGTGGACGTTCCTGGTTCATATGTCACGACTACTAGGTTTGGTGCCACATCTGGTGCTACCAGCACGATCTCGCAGACGGATACTGCCCCTGGCACGGTGGTTGTTCAACTGCCAGCCAGCTATGTGACCTCCACGCAATTCGGCCGCGCAAGCGGCACGACTTTCACGGTGCCTCAGAGCGACTCTGCGCCAGGTACCGTCATCGTGGGCCCGCCAGCGTCATATGTTACCACGACATCCTTTGGCGCTACCACGGCCGCTACGAGCACGATTTCGCAGAGCGATGGTGCTCCTGGTACTGTCGTGGTCCAAGTCCCTGCCACCTATGTGACCTCGATACAATTTGGGCAGCCCGCAAGCACTACGACAACAGTATCGCAGACCAACAATGCCCCGGGTACAGTCATTATTGGGGTTCCCGCATCGTACGTCACCACGACGAGATTTGGAGCTTCCACGGCTGCGACCAGCACAATCTCGCAGACTGGCTCTGCACCAGGTACAGTTGTGGTGCAGGTCCCGGCCAGCTATGTCACATCGACGCGGTTCGGACAGGCAAGCGGAACCACCTTCACCGTGGCTCAGAGCAACAGTGCTCCAGGTACCGTTGTCGTTGGTCTTCCAGCGTCGTACGTCACCAGCACAGTATACGGGCAGCCATCCTCTGCAACGTCTACTATCTCGCAGTCTGCGTCCGAGCCTGGTACCGTCATCATCAACCTGCCCGCCAGCTACGTCACTTCAACCCAGTTCGGCCGGGCCAGCGGTACAGTCCTCACCATTTCCCAGAGCGACCAGAATCCAGGCACGGTCATCATCCAGCCCGCGGCAAGCTACATCACCAGCACCCAATTTGGTGCGACCACTGCGGCCACGAGCACAGTCTCTCAAACAGGTCCATCACCTGGTACCGTTATTGTCCAGGTGCCTGCCAGTTACGTGACGTCGACACAGTTTGGTGCCGTAGGAGCCGCGACCACTACTGTCTCTCAGACGGCCACAGCTCCCGGCACAGTTGTTGTCGCGGTGCCCGCTTCGTATGTCACCTCAAGTCGTTATGGAGCCTCCTTGGCAAGTACCACCACCGTGTCCCAGTCCAACGCAGCTGCCGGTACTGTCATTGTCGATGTGCCTGCATCCTACGTGACGTCGACCCGCTTCGGCCAGGCTAGCGGCACCACGTTCACCGTGCCTCAAAGCGACCAGAACCCAGGCACGGTTATTGTGCAGCCCCAAGCAAGCTACGTCACGACCACCCAGTACGGCAGTGCTGCGGCGCTTACAACTGTCTCGCAGACCGATGCCTCACCTGGCACCGTTGTCGTTGGAGTACAAGCAAGCTACGTGACCACGACGCAGTACGGAGCCACCACGGCGGCTGTCTCGACGATTTCGCAGTCGAACAGCGCGCCGGGCACTGTCGTGATCCAGGTCCCTGCCAGTTACATCACCTCTACAAGATTCGGCAGATCATCCGCAGCCACCTCGACTATCTCGCAGACGTTTACTGCGCCAGGTACAGTGTTCATTGATGTGCCCGCCAGTTACGTGACCTCCACCCGCTTTGGTGCTGCCTCGAGTGCTACTACGACCATATCGCAGACCTTCACTGCTCCAGGGACCATACTCGTCGACGTGCCAGCCAGCTACGTCACCACGACAAGATATGGCCGGGCATCATCAGCAATCTCGACTGCCTCACAGACATTCACTGATCCCGGTACAGTATATGTCGATGTGCCTGCGAGCTACATTACGTCGACGCAATTTGGGGCTGCCTCGGCGGCAACTTCGACAATACCACAATCAGATTCTGCTCCGGGAACAGTCGTGGTCCAGGCGCCCGCCAGCTACGTGACTACAACACAGTACGGCACTGGACAAGGTCGTTCAACAACGACCTTTGCGCAGACCAACGCCGCGGCTGGCACGGTCGTCATCAACCAACCCGCCTCCTACATCACATCGACTCGCTACGCGGTCGGAAGCGCGGCCACGACGACCACGATTCCGCAGACTAACCCGCAGCCCGGTACTGTCATCATCCAGCAGTCGGCCACATTCATCACCACGACTCAGTACGGACAGTCTGCCGCCGGCACGACCACAATTGCGCAGACCGATCCTGCTCCTGGTACCGTAGTTATCTCCGTCCCGGCCAGCTACGTCACCTCTACTCGATTCGTTGCTGCCTCAGCCGCCACGACCCAGACGATCCCGCAGAGCGGGCCTTCTCCGGGTACTGTCATTATCCAGACTCCTGCCAGCTACGTGACCTCGACGCAATATGTGGCCGCCAACTCCGCCACTACAACGACTGTGTCGCAGACAGCCGGAGGCACTCCCGGTACTATCATCGTACAGCAGCCAGCGTCTTACGTGACGTCGACAATATACTTCACGACTGGTGCTGCTGGCACGACGACAGTCTCGCAGACCGACCCGGCACCTGGCACGGTTATTATCCGAACTTCGGCAAGATATGTGACTGTAACGACCAACGGCCTCAACAGCGTTGGCACGAGTACCACGACCGTCGCCCCTTCAGGAACTGTACAAGGCACAATCATTGTGCAGACTCCGGCCAGCTACGTCACAACAACCAGGGCATACAGCGGAACAGTCACGACAACGACGACAGTGCTACCCAGCGGCACCGCCCCGGGTACTCTGCTCGTCCAGACACCGGTGCCCACTATCGCGTGTGACCAGAACGGCTACCTCATCCTCGCCACGACCCTATACCGTGTCAACGTCAACACCGGTGCAACGACGCTCATCAGTAGCACTGTCGGTGATGGCCGTGGTATCAACGCCATTGGGTTCCACCCGACAGAGAATGTCATCTATGGTGCCATCGGCAGTGGCTCGGTGGTCAACCTCATCCGCTTCGGTGCAGATGGTACTTCTCAGGTCCTGGGCAACCTCGGTGTGACAGCCACTATCACAACGGGAGACATTGACGACAAGCTCCAGTGGTATGCATCATCATTCGGCAGCACGTGGTTGCAAGTCGATCTCAACCCCAACTCAGCGACCTACCAGCAGAAGGTCGGAGAAGGCACAATACCTGCATTGGCGACCCTCGGGCTCGGCAACATCATTGATTGGGCATTTGTGCCAGGTGCCGGGCCGTACATGTTTGGCGTCACCAAGCCCACAGTGGGCACAAACCCGGTGCTGGTACGCTTCGACACAGGTCCCTCCAAGTCGCTTACCGTCGTCACAACATACTTCTCGATCAGCGGTACGCAGACCTGGGGTGCGGCCTACTCTGGTTCTGATGGGTTCCTGTATGCGTCCGACAACGGCACAGGAGACATCTATAGGTTCAACGTGCCGGCCGTTGGCGGCGTGGGCACGGCCACCAGGCTCTCTTCCGGCCCGGCCGGTAACAGCAACGACGGCGCCCGCTGCCACAGCTACTAAGAGCACCTGACGCCGTGGGCGTCTCTATTTGCACTTTTTGTCCTTTGTCACAGAACACACACATGTCACCGAATGACGCCGACTTTCTTTCCTCATTTCTGTCAATCTGTTTAATTAGCTTCTCTTCTTTCCCCAGGAAGCGGCATGGCCGTCCGCATTGCCAACCTGGCCTGGCCCGACAGACCATGTGACGGCTATGTCTGCCATTTGAGTGGGTGTATTTGTACACAAACATGCCTGGTTTTCAGACTGGGTGTTTTACATACGTTCTGGCGAAAATATCTCCTTTGTAAAGTTTTCACTGTTTTCATCTTTCAATCCACTACAGGCAACAATACAATACCTTGTCACGTTTAAGACATTGATGTGCTTCGGTGATCATGGCTGGTTCACTGTGACTCCCAGTGATTGTGACAAGCGGGCATATGTTTGCTGTTCTTACTGCAGTTCACGATGTGCTTTGCTTCTTAGGGAAAGCACGTCCACACACAACAATACCAGAGCTGAGCTGCTTCAATGTATGCGCGCGTTCCCCGCTCTTCCTCTAAATTACAGTACCACTGGCTGGACTGTCGTCTTCCTTCTTGTTGTGCTGTCATCAGTGTTGCTAATCCGCTATCTCCTTTTCCTCTGGGCTTGCTCCACGTCCTGCTCAACGTATGACCTGCGGTGTGCGTGACGAAGATTATCAATGACTACAACCATTGAGGTAATGTGCGTATCCTCAAGTGCAACCGGGGTGTCTAGAAGGGGACCTTTACACTTTTGCCCCTTGGATCATGAGACTGAGTCGAGCCGGACAGCAGATAATGAAATCCCGAAGGTAGATCCTGGGTTCACTATATAAATCCCACGCAGCGTATATCTTGATTTCGTGTCCAGATATACAGTCGAAATTTGTTTCATATAAAAGTAAAAAACCAACAAAAACCACAGAGCGAAAACATCCAAGGATTGGAAGTAAACTCGGAAGCTGGTGGCAATACTAGGTCTTACTTCATCAAGCACAAGACCAGGACACGGCCAAGGTCCCGCGGTGGTCTCGCGAAGTTGCGGTCCTGCTTCTCCTCGAAGGTCAAAGGCACCATGAGAGGTTGTTGACGCTGTGAGAACGCTGCGAGAACAGGCGCGGGCCGGACCCACTCGGCCGGAGCTTTTCTGGCAGAGCAGGCCGGCGAGTGGAGCCCACGTCGCCCGCCTCGCGCCGTGCGCACACGTCCACGCGATGCCGCAATGATGATGTCAGGCTCCCCGTTGCGGACATCACCACAGAGCTTTCCACGGGCCTTGCTCCGCTGCCTTCAGGACGATGCTGATCATGCGGGAATCCGATAACGAGGGGTCTGGCTTATCAGCGGGTTTCTGGCTGGCGGCGAACAGCGAGAACCCCGCTGGTTTCGTCATAGGGTGCTTGTACTTAAAGTGCTGCCCAGACCAGACTGCCTGGGCTGGACCTGCTGTCGACACTTTACAGACAATCAACAACAACTTCCTTCTACGCGTCCAATCACCAAAGTGACGATATATCCTAGCTTTCCAAAGCATCCAAATCTTTACACCAATCAAATCCACACACACACAAGATGCCCGAAGGCCGCCAGTCCCCCCCTCCCGAGAGCCAGTCTGGCCGCCAGATGAACGATGTGCCCGGCTCGGGCCAGGGCGTCGACGATGCCAGCAACAAGGAGAGCACCAACAGCGATCAGCTCAAGGTACGATGAACCAACACCCCATCCCTTTTCTTCCTCTTGGTCTTGACGTAGGCGCTCGAATTGTTCTTGCTGACCGCGGCGGCGTGATGGGACAGAACCTCGAGTCCAACCCCTCGGAAGGCCCCATGGACAAGTCACTGAAGGAGAAGTTCAGCAAGACCCAGGAGCCGTCGACGGGCAGTAACTAGACGGGATGACGGGGGAAATGGGAGACCACGCTCCATGCAGATTTGCTTGCTCAAGGAAACGGGTCTAATAATGAGAAATAATGACAAACCAACTTGCCAATCCAATGAAGAGACACACTGCGTGGTCTCGGTCAAGTGAAAGGTCGTGAGCATGGCCATTCTATGGTGAAATGTGGGCACCGCCATGCCTTCCGGTTGTGCCCACCCAACGCCCCAACGCCCCAGGGGTCGCAACCCCGCACAGCCGCCAGGGTCTCTCAGTCGCTTCAGTCGCTGGTCCGGCCGTCACTCTCCTCGAACGCGCTCTCTAACTCGACGACACGGCTGTCTCTTGCTCCTCCACGTCGATGCCATCCCCAGAAGTCCTTGCCGTTGCAGCCCTGCCCGCCAGCTACTCACGCAGTCGTTGACTGCACCTCCCTGCGACCGCCACGATGCCGGACCTCAACTCGATCCCCCCGTCGCCCTCGAGGTCCCGACGACCAACAGGCACGAGCATCTCGGCCGCATCGCCAACGTCCATCAACATTCTGCCCTCGAACCAACAAGCCGTCAATGCCACATCCAACTCGTCCCTCCCCTCGCCAGCCCTGCCGGCCGCCCACGGGCAGGACGGCACCGGCACAGCAGCAACAGCAGCAGCAGCAGGCGGACCCGGACCTCTGCGACATCCCCGGCCCCTCACGGCCGCTGAGCTGCACTCGGAGCTCGAGCAGGAGCAGGAGCTGCTCGTCAACCGCCTGACGCGCGACCTAACGATGCTCCGTGCCGCGCACAACTCGTCGGTCGTCTCCAACGCCTCCTCGGCCAGCGCTAGCGCCAGCGCCTCGGCCGACCACCCTTCGTCCTTCACCGACACCCACATGCTCTCCGGCCCGGGCTTCCACATCCCCGCGACGAGCGCAGACCGGCGGCACCACCGCACGAGCTCCAGCACGAGCGCCCGCAGCTTCAACCAGTCGATGCCGGCCCCGATCCCAATCGCGCACCACTCGGGGAGCGCCGCCTCCGTCCTCGAGGCTGCCCGGAACCCCAGGGGTGCCTCCTCCATGAGCCGCCAAAACAGCACCACATCCCACCGCAGCCGCAGCCGCAACCACTCCCCCGGCCCTTACCACCACCACGGCTCGAACCCATCGTCGTCATACCCATACTCGCAGCAGCACCACGCGGGAGACCCGAGCGGGTACTTCCGCGTGCCCACGGGCGCCACGAGCAACACCTCGGTCGCCGCCACGCCGGGAGGCTCCGTCTCGGACGTGCTCTCACCGGGCATGTTGCCCGCGACACACAGGTACGAGGAGACGGCGTTCTACCGCACCGAGCTCGAGAGCGCGAAGCGCGAGAACGACAACCTGAAGCGCCGCGTCAAGGAGCTCGAGCGCATGCTGCGCGAGCAGCACCGGCGAGAGTCCTCCGTGACGAGACAGCCGCAGCACCAGCACCAGCAGCAGTCACAACAGGCGGGCGATCATGGCTCCGCCACGGGGGCCCCCCGCGAGCGGACGGACAGCGTGAGCACGACGACCAGCGCGGTCAGCGTCAGCGGCACCACCGGCGTGGGCGGCGGCGGCACGGGGATCGCGCCCGGGCGTCGCGTCATCGAGCGCATGCAGAGCAGCATCAGCTTCGCCGGCAGCATGGCCGTGGGCGTGCCAGAGGAGGAGGTCAAGGTCGGCGAGAGCGCGGCCAGCAGCGCCGGTGTGCGGAAGGAGTCCACCGCCTCAGCGGCTGCGGTTGGGGCGGCAGAGCCGACGGACATACAATAGCAAGAGCGCGAGGAAGAAAAGCTTTTCTGAAGTAAATTGTATCACTTCAGACGATTAGAGGGAAGCCGAAATGAGATTTGCCGAACGAGCCACAAGTTTGTTACCATTAGCGTAGCCGCATGAACAGTATATGAGAATAAAGATCACCCACGACAAAGATGAAGATTATTTTTGAGTTGTTTTCTATTTACTGAGAAGACTCTCGATAAATTCAATCCTGGGCAGCCACGGCCCGGAAATGTTTGCCGCAAATGTGACGCACGGTTCCCACTTCTTCTACCTCGTACTTTCCTCGTCCTGGAGGGAAAGAATGAAAGAAGAAGGGAATCACAGCACGTACTTCATCTCATACCGCGTAGCCCTCACCCCGCCTTCGCACAGCGTGGAGAGTACAAGTCGAGCAGTCCCCGAACTAAGTAGTTTTAGTAATCACCACTGCGAGCGAGACGCGGCTTGATCTGATGAGGGTCAATAGAGGTCAACGGTTGTTCCAGGTCCAGGGATGATTGGTGATGTAAGTGCAGCTCGAATGACGCGAGGAGGGAGGGGTATTTCGGGTGGTTGCAGGTGGAACTCAAGGCGGCTCTCACGGCCGGGGACACAAAACGCAGTAATGATTCAACGCAACCACGCCGAAAAGGACGCGTGATGAGCAGTGAAAGCTGGCAGCGGGTTTACGTACGGGATGAGTGTTTTGATGGGAACGCATAGTCACGACGATAGCAGCCCGAGCAAAAAGAGTGCACTCTGAATGACATGATCAGAATATTGATTAAACCTATTTAAAACTAGCAGGCTAGCACGAAGAACGTCATGATATCATTAATTCTCTTTTCCACCTCTTTGCCACCGACGAGAAACAGACACTCCATGTGCGAAATGCTTAATTCTTCTCGTCGCCAGGAGCCTTGGAGGGGATGTTGCCGGTCGAGGCAATCGGTGTAGACTCTGTGGTGCCAGCCTTAGGACCCGGTGCGGGTGTGGCTGTCATGTGCAGATAGGTTAGCTCCGATGTTCCTCTTGGACGGTTCGGACAATTTTGTGCAAGTGCGACTTACAAGAACTGCCGGAGGTACCAGTGGCGGATGAGCCAGCCTCGCCCTCCTTGGCCTTACCGAAGACCTTCTCGAGGCCGGACGCCTTGTACGCGTCGCCGCCGTGTTGGTCCTTCTTGAGGTCGGCGAGGCGACGGGCCTCGGCGTGCACGTCCTGGACCTGGCGGGAGGACTGGGTGTAGAAGTTGACAATCTTCTTGCCCGAGGGGGTGTTGGCGGCCTTCTCAAAGTACGAGCTGATGCCCCAGAAGAGGTTCGTCGCGCGGGAGCTGACTCCGTACGACTGGTCGGCGGCCTTGGCGCGGTCGGTGGCGTGGTACTTCTGGTCGAAGTTGTTGAGAGTGTTCATGAAGCGGTTGGTGACGCCGTGCTTGTGGTCGAGCTCGATGGCATGCTGGAGGGCGGCATCGCCGATGACGTAACCGTGAGCCATGTACTCAGCGAGAATGCGGCTGCGCGGCTTGTCCTCCTGGGTGATCTCGTCCGAGTCGCCGTGGGTACCCTTCTCATCGGCGCGGACGTGGGGCACGTCGCCGCCGACGTCGTGATGTCCGTCGGCGGCCGTGACGGAGATCTGAGAGCCCTGGAGCTGGGTGTTGTTAAGCAGAGTCGCCGTCTTGGCGGCTGTCTCCTTCTCAAAGGTGACGGTGGCGTTCTTGGTCTTGCTGTCTGCGGCCGGGGTGACGTTGATGTCTGTGATCTTGCCGCAGAAGCTGAAGAACTCGCGGATCTGCTTGTCGTCCGTCTCGGCAGAGACGTTGGACACCTTGACAGTGGTGTTGGCCGACATGTTGTGGGATGTGTATGTGTGTGTGGAGTGTATTATTGTGAGAGTGAAGAGTGTTGTGAAAGATCGCAGATCTGAGGATGCGCGATTCAGGAAATGTTGTACTCGGATATGAGGAGCACGAGAAGGAGTAGGCAGGAGGGCAGCTCGTTGTAGGTTTAATAGTACGACCACGATGCCGACGGGGGAAGAGGGGCAACGACGCGTGCAGGCAATGTCTTGGCCTCTGGGAGGCAACCTGCGGTCAGTGTTACGTATGCCCTCGGGAGGTGCTTGAGCGACGGGCACATGGTTCGCAGCTCCCCTGTCCTGCCCCCACCAGGCCGCAAAGCAGCTCCAGTTATGAACCCTTTGGAATTATGACGAGCTGGCTATGCTGCCCCCAGGCACCTCATGTCGCCCATCTACCTGCAGCAATGAAGCGCAACAGACCCAAATAATGCTGCCTGCCTGCCCGTCGTGTCACATGTCTTGTTTCTGAGCGGGAGGCGAAAAAAGCCACAGCCTGTGAGCTTGGCGTTGCTTGATGGCCACGCCTTCCTTGGAGGGGTCGCAAGCGCGGCTCATGACGTCATTGGTCCCTTTGCAGATCATGGGATCCACTCGAGCTCCCGCCCCTGGAGATCTCAACAGCTCCAGGCAAAGCAGGCGAGCAAGCCACGTCGTCGCCCTCGTCACTTTTTTCAAAACTGGCTGCACAGCCACAAATTCCTCTTCTCGAAGGCTCCGGGCCATTTGCCGCTTGCATGTGATGAGGGGTTCGTTTAGACTGGAATGGGACACAGCAAGCTTGTTCCTATCTCATCACTCCAGTTCCAATTTCTCCACCACATTCCTCCTCTTCTCGACTCTCTACTAGTCAGCCCAGCTGATCACGCCGTCGATCGTGCCACAGTGCAATCCGCCCGTAATCACAATGTCCGTCCCCGTCGTGAATCGCGAGGCGTCCGACAGCAGGTAGATGACGGCCCCCGTGAGGTCGTTCTGCGTGCTGAGCCGCTTCATCGGCGGCGCCAGCCACATCTGGTCGCCCTCGCGCTTCGTCTTGGTCTCCCGTACGTCCCGCGTCATCTGCGAGTCGACGAACCCTGGCGAGATGGTGTTGACCCGGATCCCCCTGGGGCCGAGCTCGACCGCCAACGCCTTCGCCAGCATGTGCACTGCGCCCTTGGACGCGTTGTACGCAGCCATTCGGTACCCTGGCAGGCCGATGTGTGCCGACTGCGAGGCCACGAGCAGAATCGAGCCGCCCGTGCCCTGCTTGAGCATCTGCTTGGTCGCAAGTTGTGTGATGAAGAACGTACCGCGGACCTGCGAGATTTGCGACGTCCTCGTGGTCAGTAAAAGCTTTCGAGTCTTAAATAGCTGCCGGAGGGCATCTTACATTGATGTCGTGAATCCTGTTGTACTCATCCCACGTCTGCTCGACAAACGGCTTGTCTATCGCGATCCCGGCCGCGGGCAGCAGGCCGTGTATGGAACCGCCGAGCTGCTCAACAGCCTGCTCGAAGCTCGCGTTGAGCGACGCCTCCTTGGTCACGTCGGTCTGGATGTAGACAGCTTTGACGCCGTACTTGCTCGCCAGCGCGTCGAACTCGGCCACGGGCTTGGTCTGGATGTCGAGCACAGCCACGCTGCCGCCCATCTCGCAGATCGCGCGCGTCGCCGCGAAGCCGATGCCCTGCGCGCCGCCCGTCACGACGAAGTTGCGCCCGCGCAACTCAAACATGGGTCGGACATCTTCCAAGGGGTCGACGGACATTGCGACGGTGCGCGTAATGTGATGGCTGGGATAGTGGACGTGGTTGAAATCTTGCGGAGGCTGGTGTGGTTGTACGTCACAAGGTGATCTTTGTGCAAATCGCTAGGGGGAAATGGTATGTAGGTTCGGTGGGCTTGTTTGATGAAGAACAACAGCAAGAGACTTTGAATTCAGGTAAATGGTTAAGAGAACAGTCGAAGCTGGGCTGCCGAGAGGGAAAGGGAATCTCCCAGGACTGAGAACCCCTCCTGGAGCTGAAAACCCCACACTCGCCAAAGTGTAAATGCCGACGACGCCCGCCAACATGATCGCCGCGAGGCGCTGCTGGTTGACCATGACAATGATCTTAGAGGACCCCGGTTTGCGAGCCATCGGATCGCGTGACCCAGCCGGGCATGCTGCTGGCACCTCCCAATCATGCTATCCGAACTGCAACCCGGCCATCGTGATCAAGCTGCGACTTCCAGCAATTTTGGGGAACTTTGGAGAAGCACCAGAGAAGCCAAGGTGGCATGCGGGGCTGGCGCTGGCTTCTACTGGTTGCCACAGTTAGCGGCGGGAGTATGGCAACGATCTATCGTCTTGCGACTCCTCTGCCGAGCTCCAGGGTGTACGGTCCGGTACTCATCAGGGTTTCACTTCCTGGAGATATCAACGCCAGCTAGAACGCGCCACGTGCTTGAGATACCTGCTTCCGTGTAGCTCTGGCGACTACGGCGCCGTTGCGTCACACAATCTTTGGTCCTCAAGAGCACCACTGCACACCACCTTCCTCGCCTGATAAGTTCGATGATTACCTTTACCTAGCACTGCTTGAATGAAGCGGTGGGAGTTCCGCGCTGTGGGGATTGATGCGGCTGTCCCCCACAGAGTCAGTATGGCCTGACATTGTCAGGGAACTCGTGATGCTCGGCCACTGTGGGCTGTCAGCCGGTTCTCGGACTCTGGGACAGACCGTCGCTCGGACTTGCCCTTTCCTTGCTACATAGATCTGCCTCCTGCCTCTTTCTCGCCTGTTTGAGGACGGCAGGTGTGGCGAGGCGCATGTACCTGGCCGTGACTGCCGCTGATGGCTACTTTGTAGGCGATTGGTCGTCGGCCCCGCAGCTGAACAAGTGAGAGCCTACCTGACCTTAAGGTAGCGTAGGTAGGGTACTCGGCGTCGTTTGCCTTCGAATAGAAAAAGCAATTCTGGCGAAGCCTGGAATCTACTTTCGCCCGTCCTGCATTATCGACATCTTTGGCAGAAACTACCCCGGCTGAACGAATATCGTGCCTGACATATCTCAGACTGCATAGCATTACATGTTCGGCTTACAGCACTGTTGCAGGAGTCCTCGGATATGCACCCTGCGACATCGGCTAAGGGCTCAGTGAGCCTCTGTTTTGGCCCTGAATAAAGTTCGCACCGCCTGCAGCTCCAGCATTTCGGGCCGGCGCAGTACCTTACCTCTGGCTGGATTTTACCCCAAGTTGCTCGTACCCCGTAGCCAGTCAAGTCTGCCCCTCTGAGCCGCCTTGGCGCAGATGGCGAGCATCCCAGCCCCGGAACCGGCCCCGGGGATGGACCCCTGGCTCTGACCCCTCCTGCAACCACGAAATGCCACTTGTCTTCGCAGAGGCATTGGCCCCTTTGCCGAGCTGTAGGCAGGCCTGCCACTCAGCCTGCGACGAGAACCTGAGTCGTGGCACGCCGTCGAACAACAGACCAACCACACCGCCGCGATATGCTGTTGGTATCGTCGTTGACAGACGAGATGAGAGTGCCCGCGCTCGGAAGGAGGGCGTACCCGCCCCCGGCCCAAGAACCAAGTCTGTTTCCTGTCCATGGCCGCGGCAAGCGTCTCCGCCGCCACCCAAGCCTGACCCTAAACCATGAACAGCTAAGGCTTGTTCCTTATCTTGGGGTTGGGCGGCACTAGGTAGTCCTGGGGATGAGGGGTGGGCAAAAGACGGCCGATCATGCTCGGGCAGCCTCCTTTTCTCCGCATTTTGGCTGACCTCCCTCTGTGTCTCGTCACAAAAGCCCGCGATAGAGAGATATAAGTCCTTGTCCTGCTCCGGAGACGACGCCCGTGGTGCCACGCGCTCACAGAGCCACATTCGCACCGCTCTTTCTGCTCCCAGTCAAATCCTGCCGGCTTCTCAAGTGCAGCCTTTCACCTGTACTTCACATCAATACGGTCATTGCGAACAGACTTGCTTCGCTCTCCTCCACACTCACGGCATCCCGCTTGAGCACGTAGCCTGTGAGACACAGCCACGGCCACGACCGTCCTAGAGTCGAGCAAGATGACGGCGACACAAGGCTACAATGTCATCGTCGTCGGAGCTGGTAGGTTTCTTTCGCTTCCCAGGTCACTGGTCATATGGCACGCGACTCCCAGCGCATGAGAGGCACTGGCTAACAATCGTCACCTGGTTGAAACAGGGTGGTATGGCCTAGCCGCTGCCAAGTCCTACCTCGCAGCCCATCCCGAGCACAGAGTCCTGGTGATCGAGGCCGAGCGGACATGCGGCGGAACGTGGTCGAAAGACCGGCTGTACCCAGGCCTCAAGTCCAACAACCTCTGGGGGTCCTACGAGTACCCCGACTTCCCCATGTCCGAGGATATCTACGGCGTCGGATACGGACAGCACATTCCCGCGGCGGTACTGCACCGGTACCTGACAGACTTCGCAAAGAAATTTGGTGTCTTCGAGCGCATACAATTCCAGACAAAAGTTACGGCCATCGAGGCTGTCGAGGCCGATGGGAGCTGGCGGGTCCACACCACAAAGGTCGGCGACACATCCGGGGAGACGAGCGTGCTCGAGACCGAGAAGCTCATCGTCGCGTCGGGCCTCACGTCCGAGCCCAACCTGCCGCGGTACAACGGCCAGGAGACATTCACGCCCGAGTTCTTCCACGCCAAAGACTTCTGCCGCAAGGCTGACGTTGTCAAGACCGCCAAGACCGCTGTCGTCGTGGGTGGCGGCAAGTCGGCCCTAGACTGCGCGTACGCGCTCGCCGTCGAGGGCGGCGCGACGGTGCACCTGATCATCCGGCCCAAGGGCGACGGCCCGCTGTGGCTCGCGCCGGCCTTCGTGACGCCGCTGAAGCGTATGATGGAGGAGCTCCTCGCCACGCGGCTGCTGACGTGGTTCAGCCCGACCATCTTCGGCGCTGAGGACGGGTACGGCGGGATCCGGCGATTCCTACACTCGACCGCCGTGGGCAACTGGTTCGTACGGACATTCTGGAGCGTGCTGAAGGCCGATGTCATCGGTGCGCACGGGTACAAGAAGCACGTCGAGGTCGGCAAGCTCACACCCTGGCAGAGCCCGATGTGGACAGGGTCCGGGGTCGGCATCCACAACTACGACAGCAACTTCTTCGACCTGGTGCGCGAGGGTAAGGTGCTCGTGCATGTCGCGGACATCGACCGGCTGGACGGCACGAGCGTGTACCTGTCGTCCCGGCCAAAGGACCAGCCGATTGAGAATGTCGACGTCGTCATCTGCGCGACGGGCTGGAAGAAGGACGCCGCGGTCGCGATCCGCGGCCTCGATGTCGGGCTCGCCGCGCAGGACGCGGAGCGCGAGAAGCTCATCGCCGCGGCCGACGCCGAGGTCCTCCGGGAGTTCCCCATGCTCAAGCAGCAGCCCACCCTCACATACACCAAGGCCGCGGGCGACGCCGCCAACGGGGGCAAGGCCTCGAGCGCCGAGCCCCTGCGCAACTACCGCTACATCGTGCCCACGCAGGCGTACTTTGGGCGCTCCTTCGCGTACGCGGGGATGGTCTCGACGGTGACGACGTCCATCTTCGCGTCGGTCCAGGCGCTCTGGATCACGGCGTACTTTGACGGGGCGCTGTCGCGCGCCGCCTCCACCGAGGACGAGGTCGTCCGCGAGGTCCTCCTGCACACGCAGTGGAACAAGTGGCGCTACCCGTGCGGCTACGGCGCCAGCCTCCCGGACTTTGCGTTCGACTCGATCCCCTACGTCGATCTGCTCGTGCGCGACCTCGGGCTCGACAACCACAGGGGCAAGTCGCGCCTCGCGGACGTGCTCAAGCCGTACAAGCCCCGCGACTATGCCGGGCTGGACCAGGAGTGGCTGGCGTCGCAGCAGGAGAAGCAGAAGAAGCAGGGCAAGGCGCAAGGCAACGGGGCGATCTGAAGAAGAGAGTGGCTCGGTTCGGTGGGACTATGTACATGGTGCCTCTCACTGGGGTCTTGCCGTGTCTCATGAACTGAACGCGCAAAAACTGCATGGCTGATAAGAAGCCGCGCTGGTATTGTTACTTTGGATATGGGTGCAGGAGAGTCACGAGAGGAGTATCTATTTCCGCTTTCTGTATGTAGGGTATGTATGCGTTTTTGTTGGTGCCGGTGGCCACGGTATCGGGTTCTGTCGGTTTTCTATCAGTCTGTACATATGAGCGTCGCTTCAAATCCTGGTCATGTGCCTGAGTTTCAACCGGTTTTGGGCTATGTGTCTCCTTACGATGGAGAGGGCGATAGCGCCCAGAAGGTAGAACAATCACGGCTGATACCCAAAGGCAAGCGCATGAGAGACAGGCTGAGATACTGTTGGTGACGAGGGCCGAGCAGCAGGCCTATGGTACGATATCAGCAACACCAATAAGGGCAGCGGCACTTCCTGCGGGCCTGACACTGGAAACCAGTCCGAGTGAGCCGAGATGCGTGATCGATTTCCCCCGATTGCTGGCAGTCATCTCTGGAGGGGGGCGGTTGGGGCCTTGGATCACGTCTCGTTGCTTCTCGACTCAAGTTGACTTGAGTCATGTGGGTCTGTTGATGAGGATGTGCAAACATGGACAGCTACCATGCGCATGTCTGCTCAAGTCCGTAGCGCCACGGCCGACAGACCTGGCACCAGATACCCCGGGGATATCACGCCACACTCGCACATCTCCGGAATGCCTTCCTGCCTGTCACATCCGCGCGCGTTGGTCTTCAGCTCAGTGGAACCACTAACTCGACATCACAAGGGTCCGCTGCCCGAAGAAGTCGCGCTAGCCAGGTAGGAAAATCCAATAGTTCTCAGCCCGCACGCTGAAAAGGGCAAGGTCAGGTCCCCGGAGCGCCAGCGTTAGTCAGGGGTAAATTTGATTGAGCGGGCAGCAAACCTCTGTGAAGATCTTGGGTGACAAATTCCCGTTTCTCTTGGAGGTGTTACGTGTAGCTGAGAGACTCCTCACGAACAGCTCGTCCGGAGACCGCGGTCGAGATGCTGATGCAAAAGACATTGATGGCGGTTCTGCTGCGAAGGTAAACATAGACCAGGGTAGTCTGGGACGGATCAGCAAGACCGAGCCGAGCGAGTACTGTTAAGAAGTGCTCCTCGGGCTCGGACGCCTCGCGCAAAGTCGTCTGCCCCACGTGGCGATTGTGGCCAGCTGAACCGATGAAGCTAACAGGGCAAGTCGTCCAGGGTTCGCCGTTCAGCTGTGACAATGCGGATCGAATGTCCCTCGGCAAGCGCCCAGTTTCCCGGTCTTCCTGGCTGGGTCTTTTGCTGGATTCGGCGTCGTGCCACTTGGGTTGTCATGGCGTTGCTGAAGTCTCCACGAGGCGTAGAGAATGGTGGGGATGGAGATGAATAAATGTGCCTTAGATCCCCCTTTGGTGTTTATGGTTCCTGTTTTTTTCTCGGTCGTTGTGTCTCGCTGCCAGTCCGACGTTCGTTGTCCGCAATACCATCACGCTCGCTTCGTCACTCGTTAATATCAGTTCCGCACGCAAGGGAAACTTCCCAATACTACTACACTGCGAACATCAACAAGCCTCATCACCAGCAAGACCAGACAACATCAACACACGATGCAGCTCACCAACTTCATCACGATCACGCTGGCGACCCTCGCCTCGGCTGCCCCGCACGCACGCCGCCAAAACGATACGACCCCAACGTCCAAGTGCTCCGGGTGGTCGTTCTACCTACAGGTCGACGGCGTGGCCATCGCCGACCCGGACCAGGACCCCGCGCTGCAGAACGGCGACGGCAAGTACATCGCCATGGAGGACCGCAACAACCGCTTCGGCACGCTCGAGGGCGTCCCCATCGCCGACAACACGACCGCTGCCGGCGGCGCCGCCCTGTTCCGCATCGACGAGCAGCAGCGCCTGGTGAATGTGGACTCGGGCAAGATCCTCAACACGTTCGCCTCGTACAGGTCGAACCAGGTGTACTGGGACCTCGAGGAGAACATCTACGGCGACTGGGAGGCGCCGACGTGCTGGGTCGTCTCGGAGAAGGTGGTGGGCGAGAAGTACGCGCGCTGGAGCCGCCACCTGCGGTGCGAGAAGAACCGCCAGGTCGAGTGGTCGACGTGCTTTGCGACCTCGGAGGACCGGCCGGCCAGGAGGAACGGCCAGCTGTACATGACGGCCAGCGCGGCGGGCCAGGGCACCGACTGCGGCGGCGTCAAGCTCAAGGTTGTATACGCCCAGCCGCCGACAGCCGAGCCGACCACCGTTGCGACGACGGTTTGAGTCGCGTCTACTCAGGCCGAGCTTGGAAAAGCCTTTGCATCCTTCAATAGATTGGCCCTAATATGCTGTAGAGCTGTGGATATCAATGGATCTGCCGGAGAGACTCGCCCCTGAAAATTGTTGCTGTTGTTGATGTGTTCAGTCTGTGCCTTGTGTATGACATGCAAGAGCTTACTTGTTGCAATTATCTCCTGTGACTATAGAACCAGGTGCCTGGGTCCTTCCTTGGCCTGTCACTCGCGGGCAATCAGGCTCTGCGGCAGGACGTGGCGCGAGAGACGGGCGGCACAGCCATGACGCAATGTAACGCCGGAGCCTGCAGTTGGCCTGCAGTTGGCTGTGCCGAGCATCTACGTGTAATGTCCAGAAGAGAAGGTCGGTGACAGTGGCCCCCTGCCATAGCGTCTGTGGGGGACCGCTCAGGACGGAGAAAGATGTTGCCGAGGACAGAAAGGGAGCCACGATCGCTGTTGGTCGACGTGATCGACATGGATCCAGGTCCAGTGCTGTCTGAGTCAGGAGGCCAGCAGACATCGGCCAACATCGTCACAATCTACTACCCATCACAGATCTTCCAGCTTGGCATTTCCATGTACCTGGTCCGGCAGAGCCTTCCCCTCCAGGCGTCGGGCCGATCGGTCTCCCATCGCACTCGGCCGCGACTTCCACTCCATCTGAGATGCCCACCACTTCCGTGACCTTGTGTCAACCTCTAACACGCAGCGCACCCTGTCTCAGCCCTGGGCCCAACAAGCAATGCCGCTGTGATCAGCCTGCCTCGCTACACCGCAGCCAGCGACATGTCGCGTCCGCTGGCAAAAGTACCAGGCCGGGGTCCAGGCTGCCGGTACATGCCCAGAGTATTTCTCCTGCACGTAGATGCGGTCCACGTCGCTCCGGCCCAATGATGCCTCGACACACACGCGCCCTCCTGCACAACCGTCGTCGCCCCATGGTCGTGGGTCCAGCCTCCCACTGCCCTGGGTCCGTGTCTGGAATCGGTCATTCCAGCCCGCCGGGTCTGTATACTCTCACCAGCAGACGCAGAGCGGCATGTTCCGTTTCGCAAGCTGGGTTCTCGCTGAGGCCAGGGTACTGAGCTGGCCAATGGTGTCCATGTAAGGGCAGGTGATAGCTAAGCAGAGTCGCGAGTCGGTCAAGCCGACGATGCACTCCAGGCTCGTCTTTGCCCGTCGCTCGCTCTTCTGGTCCTTGGCTTGCTTATTTAAGCCTGCGGGTGTCCCGTCAGCTTCGGGACTCCCTCTGAACGCCCTCAGATACCGCCACAGAGCAAGATACACTGCAGTCAACATAATTTGCCCTATCATCAACACCAGAAACTTCGCTGTATAGACTCGTATCAATACGGCATCGGCTTGAAAACTCGGACTTCGTTTTGTGAGTATAGCGGACAGAGCGACGATCACCTCCTCTCCTGTCTTCAGCTTTTCTGAGAGTCAACGAAACAATGGACGTCGAGGAGGAAGATTTCATCGAGGTCCCCGAAGAGATTCGGCAGCATGCTATGGAAGGCAGGTTTAGATATCACGCCTACGGCAGCAGCACCTACGCCTTTCCGAACGATGACATCGAGCAGAGTTGCGACGAGGAAATATATCAGTCGAGTCTTATGTTGTGCGGTGGAACCCACCACCTCGCTCCCGTGGCTGATGCCCTGAGCGTCCCCGGATCGAGAGTCCTTGATCTAGGTAAGGTCCCGATGGCAACCGGGACTAGCATCATAGACCCAAAGCCTGTTTGTTAGCTACTGACCGTTTGTCAAGGGACGGGCACCGGTCTATGGAGTCTAGAGAGTAAGCAGAATCGCACTTCCAGTTATTGCTAAGAAGTCCAACGTCCTGAACATTGGCACACAGTGGGAGACAAGTATCCGAATGCCAAGTTTCTAGGCATTGACATTTCACCTATACAGCCCACGCTTGTTCCTCAGAATGTCAAGTTCCTTGTTGCGGACATTGAGCAGGACCTGGACGTTGACAAGAGCTGTTATGACTACCTCCACATTCGTCACACCATACACGCCATCAAGGACAAGAGCAAATTGATCAAGGATGTGTACAGGTATGTTGTCGTACGGTGGTCTTGACTGCTCTTCTGTGGCTTGACCTGAACGTGATCGATCAAGACTGTCTCGCGCCAGACTTTAGGGACTACAGATTGCTAACCACACGAGCGTGTGCCAGGCTGCTGAAGCCCGGAGGATGGGTTGAGTTTCACGGCCTCGATCACATTCCGCATTGCGATGACAACTCTCCTGCGCCAGATATCCCTTACGCGATAGGGGATCTTGCAGAATATCTGACCACTGGAATCAAGCAATGCTCTGGCACCGACTTCAATGCAATCACGCATGTGGCGTCGATGATGGCCCTTGCTGGTTTTGATGGTGTCACGAGTGATGTGCGCAAGCTGCCGTTGGGCGGCTGGCCACAAGACGCGACGATGCGCAGGTGCGGCCTGCATACACTGTCTGTGTTTCTACGGGGCCTGAGAGGAAAGTGTGCTCGAGCAATGGGGCCGAATGGTCTCCAGTGGCGAGAGGAAGAGATTGAGGCCTTCCTCATCTTGTGCCGTCGAGACGCGGGGGATCCCAGATACCACACCTGGTTTCCGTACCACATTGTGTGCGGCCGGAAGCCTTTGTAAGTCGACTGGATAAGCGTACTCGATTCCTGCGCTCACTTGAGCTAACCACGAGTCGCTAGCGTGTCGAATCTTTGAAGACTGAAGAATGCGAACCAGTTCTTGAGATTGCCTCGTGTTTCCGGGCAATGACTGTGGGCGATCATTATAGATTCGGGCGTGAAATGCCCGAAATGCCGCAGGTATCCCTTGTTGCAGTATCTCGTATGATGGGCAGAAGCCAAGAGAGTGGGCCATCCATTGTCTGGGGGATTTTTGGCATGCAATAGAATAACCAGTCTGCAAGTCATCCGACCTTCATGCGTGGAGACCAGCTAGCAAGAAGGAGACGTTGAGTGCTGGGGAATGGAAAATGCAGCTGAATGTTGGATGCCCTTTGTCCCTCGAACCTCGATGGTCGGGTCGCGTGCAACTGAAAGCTGCCTCGACGTCATGGGGCGTTTCTGGCATAAGCAAGATTTGCCAACGAGAGCATAACTGAGCACAGAGTGTTGTAGCGCATTGCGCACAGAAATGGAATCAGGCCATCAGCTTCCCGTGCGGAAACCTCCCTAGGTGTTATGTGTGTTCTTGTGGGTGTTGTCTAACCTCCAGCATTTTTGCACCGACGAAAACGTGATGGATCAAAGTCCATGACGTTAGACGCTGGACGCCGGACGCTGTCTCTGCCGGGGCTGTTTCGGGACGTGGGACCCCGTTGCCGGCGGTAAATCACCAGGGGCCACGCCAGCCGCCGTCCATCCACCAGCGAACCTCGGAATCAACACCGGACCGACCTCGCGAGTGTCTGTTTTTCTCATCCCCATCCTTTGAAACATGTCGAGCAGAGTTGCCTCTGCCGTCGCGAGGTAACACGGGAGGCTCAATCGTGCTAGGCTACGGCACAAAGGTCGAGAACACGACAGTTCTGTTCGACCACACTGTCTTTAGCGGAACCCCTTGCAGGCATACTCACGATGCACGACGAGGCTCGTTCCGAGACATCTGCATCGGCAGCACCTTCCCAGCTGCGGGCCAGGACGGAGCAGAGCAGCGGCACCCTCAGCCGCGTGCTCTGGGCGCCGCCGTGGACGCGATGGGACCCCGATGCCGACAACGACCTGGACTGGAGCAAGATCATGCTCTTTGCACTTGTAAGATTGTCCCCTCCCGTCGCATTAACCCTATCCTACAAAGTCCTGCAAGGAGCGATTCTTAAAACGACCATGGTGATTAATTCATGAGGGGATCAGACCGCGGCGTGCAGCGTCGCCAACTTGTACTACAGCCACCCTATCCTCAATGTACTTGCCGTCGACTTTGGCGTCTCCGACGAGCGCGCATCGCTCGTGCCCACGATCACGCAGGCCGGCTATGCCTGCGGACTACTCTTCGTCATACCCATTGGCGATGTTGTGTCCCGGCGACCCTTTGTGATTGCGCTGATGACCGTCACTGCGGTCCTGGTGAGCACACGCCTCTCTATCTATACTACAAAGACGGGATACCTCCAAAGACTGACGCCAAACGTGATCGCAGTGGCTCGGGGCTACCCTGACCTCCTCCTTCTCGGCGTTCCTGGGCCTGTCCTTCGTCGTGGGCGTCACGACCGTGACGCCGCAGCTCATGTTCCCGCTGACCTCGCAGTACGCACCGCAGAGGCACAAAGCCATGATGCTCTCCATCGTCATGTCGGGCGTCGTGTTCGGGATCGTGGTCGCGCGCATCCTGTCGGGCGTGGTCGCGCAGTTCACCGCCTGGCGCGTCGTGTACTGGGTGTCGCTCGGGTGGCAGGTGCTCGTCGTCGCGCTCCTTGTCCTCGCGATGCCCGACTACCCCGTGCTCGCACGGCCGGGCACCTCGTACCCGGGCACGCTGCTCAAGATCGTCCAGCTGCCCTTCCGCCACCCCGTGCTCACGCAGCAGAGCCTGATCGCGTTCCTGGTCATGGGCGTCTTCACAAACTTCTGGACCACGCTGACGTTCCAGCTCGCGCACGTCTTCCGCCTCAGCACGCTGTCCATCGGCCTCTTCGCGCTCATTGGCCTCGCCCCCGTGCTGCTCAACCCGCTCATCTCGCGCGTGCTCACGTCCCGCGTGCACCCGACGGGCACGCTCCTCGTCGCGCTGACCGCCGGTCTGGCCGCGGCGTGCGTGGGGACGTTCGTCGGCGGGTTCAGCCTCGCGGGCTGCGTGGTGTGGGCGCTGCTGGGCGACCTGGCGATGAACACGACCGTCGTGGCGGGCAGGGTGGCGTTCGGGCACGTCGAGCCGCAGGCGCAGAACGCCGTCAACGCCGTGTACATGGTCTTCACGTTCTGCGGGCAGCTGTGCGGGACCGCGGCCGGCAACGCGCTGTACGCCCGCGGCGGGTGGCTAGCGTCGGGCGGGCTGGCGATCGGGATGCTGGGAGCTGCGATGGTGGTCAATGTCGCGAGGGGCCCGAGGGAGACTGGCTGGGTCGGCTGGAGCGGAGGGTGGGATCTGAGGGGAGGAGCAGCAGCAACAGGTCCGGGAAAGCCGTCGCCGGCATCGCAGTCGGCGGATGACGGCGAGCGCGGGCTAGGGGTGGCCGGAGAGGATACTGAGAAGGCCGCAGTTGCGGCTGGACCAGCTGGGTCTGGGCGCAATCCTGCGGATGGAACGAGTGACGGACAGAAAGCAGACAACTTGTAGACTTCGCTTCAAGTTCGGCCCATAGAGCGACACCCCACACGGCGAACTGTTTCAAGAAATATATTGTAACTTGAGGGTGGAAGAACATCCGCCACCGTGGGCGTGAAGACCTCCAAGTCTGGCAATTTTACTCGAACTAAATCCACTGCTTGGTTCTGGGCTCAGAAATGGCCGGTCAACGTTGTATCCGCTACACAATACTTGCAACACACACATATCTCTCTTTCTCTTCTCCCCCTACTCCAGCAGATGCCCGCAGCTGCCCCCCTCAGGCACGCCCTCTGGCCGCGCCCAGTGCACCCTGACGGTCTCCCAGCTGTGGCTGTTGTACTCCTCCTGCACCTTCCTGCACGTCTTGAGCCCCCACTCCGTGACCCCGACCATCAGGCAGCTCTCGAACATGAACGCGCACCCTCCCTTCCCCACGAGCTGCGGCGCGAGCTCCGCGTTCCGGGCCCCCTCGTAGCTCGCGGCATCGGGCCCGTGCCCGGACATGACGTTGTGCAGGCTCGCGCCTCCGGGGCTGAACCCGCCCTTTCCGGGCTTCTTGGCGTCGTACACGCCCCCGATCAGGCCCATGAACTCGGACATGGTGTTGCGGTGGTACCAAGGGGGCCGGAAGGTGTCCTCGGCGACGAGCCAGCGCGGGGGGAAGATGACAAAGTCGGCGACCGCGGTGCCCGGGTGGTCCGACGGCGCGGTGAGCACGGTGAAGATGCTGGGGTCCGGGTGGTCGAAGGAGATGCTGCCGACTGTGTTGAAGCGGCCGAGGTCGTACTTGTAAGGGTAGTAGTTGCCGTGCCAGGCGACCACGTCGAAGGGGGTGTGGGACTGCGTGGTGGTGAAGAGCGCATTGTTGAACTTCACCGTGACGGTGTACTCGGTCGTGCCCGAGGAGGCGGTGGCGTCCGGGCCGCTGGGGCCGTGGTCCTCGGAGAAGCACGCCACGGGGGCCTGGAAGTCGCGCGCGTTGGCGAGCCCGTTGGACCCGATGGGCCCGAGCTCGGGCAGCGTGAAGTGGCCCTGGTACAGCTCGAGCGCGTAGCCGCGGATGGGTTTTCCTCCTTCGGGGAGGAAGACCTGGAACTTGACGCCGCGCGGGATCACGCAAATTTCCATGGGCCGGACGAGCAGCCAGCCGAGCTCGGTGCGGATGTCGAGCACGCCGTCCTGCGCGACAATGAGGAAGTCGCCGTCGGCAGAGTAGAAGGCGCTCTTGCTGTCCATGGACTTGCCCGCGGCGAAGACGTAGATCCCGAGCCCGGCCTTCATCGTCGGGTCGCCCGCGCCCGCGAGCAGGTGCAGGCCCGAGACGAAGTCGGTCTCGGTGTGGTGGTCGAAGGGGTCCCAGCGCAGCTGGTTGGGGATGTACCGCAGTTTCGAGAAGGACAGGGACGAGCTCGCGGGCGTGGCGGACTCGTTGGACGGCGAGGCGGCCTCCCGGAAGGACGGGTGCGCGCAGGACGGCAGGATGCGGTACAGCCATGTCTGCTGGTTCTCATGGCGGGGCGCCGTGAAGGCCGTGCCGGACAGCTTCTCGGCGTACAGGCCGTGCGGCGGCTTCTGGGGTGAGTTGTGGCCGATCGGCAGCGCTCCGGGGACGGCTTCGGTCCTGTGGGGGTGATCGAGATGTCAGCAGACAGTAATAGAAAGAATCAACACCAGCTGTGGCCAACGTGGCGGATCGGAGAGTGGGGGAACTGAGCCTACTCGTGCTGGCAGCCGAAGCCATTCTGGTAGCGGTACCGCTCCTTGAATTCGAAGTCCGTGACCGGCATCGCTGCTGTGTGGTGAGGTACGTGAGGCTCCAAAACAGTATTGAGGTCTCTCAAATGCCAGGTCGAGTGAATGATGTCCAATGTTGGCCGAGTGAGAAGGCTGGGAGACCGATTGCAAGCAGCTCTAGCTGGAGGATCGGAAGATATGGCGCAGAGCTTCCTGCTCTCTAATGTTGCGTTAAGAAGGAAGCAGCCGACACAGACAGTTGGAGAGTCACACCATTCTGATCTGCAGCAGAAGGTACCGTCGACCCGTCGACGCAACTGTGTTCCGCGTTCCGAGCACGCGAACAACGACCGACGCTTGCCGCAGCCACCTGCTGCCCATTCCGACTGGAGCCGCCGCCATGCGGGGGCGGGGGAGCGCCCCACTCTCGGCCGCCCCGCGGAACTGTTGCCGCGACGGCCGAGATCCCCGCACCGGCATGTCACACAGCTAAGCAAAGTTCCGAGAGGCACGCTGTTACATTATGTGATATCATTCCCGTCAAGCAGGGCGACCTGACAGGCAGGTGTTGTCTCTCTACCTATACTATCTACAGCTGAGCCTCCCACTGGTGCCTGCGCTCGCTCTTCTTGCTCCACTGGTGTGTCAGTGCGCTCTCCTTGGTCCGCAGCTTCTCCTCGTACAGAAGGCCCGTCATGTACTTGTACAGGTAGCTGCTCGCGCCATTGTAGACAATGCTGTGGTCGCTGTCGGTGAACGATCGCCAGTCCACCGTCTCGGCTGTCACGCCAGCACCCACAAGAGTGTCAATCAGCGCCGCTGCGTTCTGATAGTGCACATTGTCATCGCCGGTGCCATGCATGATGGCGGCCTTGCCCGCAATGTTCTTGAAGCCGGCAGTCTTGCGCACAGCAGTCCCGTTGTAGCCCTCGGCATTGTCCTGAGTCGTCTTCATGTAGCGCTCCGTGTACATGCTGTCGTAGAACCGCCAGTCGCTCACAGGCGCGACAATCAGGCCCAGCGAGAAGACGCCAGAGTCGGCCTCGACAACCTTGGCCGACAGGTATCCGCCGTACGACCAACCAAAGATGCCAATGTGGTCCGCGTCGACGAAGCTGTTGCGCTTGGAGAGCTCTGAAGCAGCCCAGATCTGGTCTTCGGCCTCGAAGCCGCCAAGGTGGGACGTGACCAGCGAGCGGAAGGCTCGGCCCTTGTACCCAGTGCCGCGGTTGTCCACGGTGTACTGGATGTACTCGAGCTCGGGGTCCGACGCAATGTACGCGTTCCAGCTGGGCGTCTTGTACGTCTTGCTGACCTCCTGCGAGCCGGGACCACCATACGGCGTGAACAATGCCGCGTACTTCTTGGACGGGTCGAAGTTGGGCGGCAGGCGCTGCATGACATTCATGCTGTAGCCATCAGGGTGCTCGAGAGTGAAGTAGGTAATGTTGGGCAGTTTGTACTCCTGGAGGCGGTCCCAGAGCACCTGATTAGATGTGATGGTGCGCAGAGGCTTCGCCGTGTCGTTGGTGGCATAGAGCTCCTGGTATGGGACGTCAGGACCCTGGTAAGACAGGATGTAGTAGCCACCTCCCGAGGAGAATGAGGCAGACCACGCGGCAGGCACCTCGACATCGACTAGGGGCGTGGTCTCCTTGGTGTCCCAGGAGACGGAGAACAGGTGACGCTCAGTGCTGTCACCCTGGGTGGACTGGTAGTAGATGAGCTTCTTCTCCAGGTTGACCTTGAGGACCGCTGTGACTTCCCAGTCTCCCTTGGTGACTATGATCGGCTCAGAGCCGTCCAGCGGGTAAAGGTAGATGTGCTTCCAGCCCGACTCGTCCGAGAGGTCCAGGTAGTATGGCTTGCCGTTGACGTCGCCGACGAACTGGATGGCGATGTTGTTGTCAAGCCAGCCATCGCTGCCGTCACGCTCGCGGATCTTGTGAGTCGAGACGGCCCCATACGAGTCCACGTCGACTCTGATGTGAGTCGACTTGTCCTGTACTCGGTTGTAGGCAACGTATATCAGACTACCGTGCTCCTCGGTGACCCAGGCCACCTCTCCAACCACCAAGTTGTCAGGCGCGTAGGCATCAATCTTGACAGGGGTCTTGTCCTCTGTCGCAACGTTGACGAGGGTAAGAGAGACGGTGGGGTTGGTGGTGCCAACCTTGGGGTATCTCAGCTCGAGCTCCTTGGGGTAGACGGGCGCGATCTTCTGGTTGTCCATGTAGTACGGGATAGTGAAGGTCTCAACGCCCGTCTCGTTGAAGCTGAGGAAGGCGAGCGACTGGCCGTCGGGGGAGAACCACAGGGTGCTGCGGACACCGAAAATCTCCTCCTCGTAGACCCAGTCGGGCACGCCGTGGAACAAATCGGGACCGCCGTCGGCGGTGATCTGGGCGACGGTGCCGTTCTTCTTGAGGAAGAGGTTGTTGCCGCGCACAAAGGCAATGGCGTCGCCGGTGGGGGCGAACTCTGCATACTGGATGTCGCCGACCTGGTCGTCGACGAGGGGCTCGGTCTCGCCGGTGGCGACGTCGAGGACCGAGTAGTCGGCAAAGTACGAGTGGCGGTACTGCTTTGTGTAGTTTGTGGCAAAGAGGACCTTTTGGAGATCGCTGCGGATCCAGTACTCGTGGAGGTCCTCGGGGATGCGGTCGGCGGGGACAAAGGTCTTGTTCTCGCTGGTGATGAAGTTCTCGAGGACAAGGGCGTTGTCGGCGCCCTGGAAGATGTACTCGCCGTCCTGGCCGCCCGAGAGCCAGCTGACCGAGGTGGAGCTGGCGCGGAAGCGGCGGTTGACCATGGTGTCGTTCCAGGAGACGAGCTTGTCGCCGCCGCCGAGGGGCTGGTGAGGCTGGCGCGGGGGCTCGATGGCGAGGACCGCCTGGAGCAGGACGGCCGCAGCCGCGAGGGTCTGGTGGGATCTCATTGTCGCGCGGGGTCAGCGGCAGCAGAGGGATGAAGCCTGAGCCAGAGAGAGGACGACCGTGTGCCCGGACGCCGGGACGCGGCGAAGCCTTATGTACCCGCGATGCTTGGCGGCCGGTGACGATTGCCCATGTGCGGATGGCGTGTGGTCTGGCATTGAGCGATTGTTGCGCTGGACGGGTCGGCGGGCGGAGAGGCATTTGGTGTTGGCTGATCATGCCCGGCCTGGGCTGCCGTGCCTTCCTCTTCCAGTTACACACAGTTGCACCGGCACCACTCTTATCGCCTTGGCACGACGGGGAGGGCGATG
Source organism: Microdochium bolleyi (assembly GCA_001566295.1). NCBI lineage: Eukaryota > Fungi > Ascomycota > Sordariomycetes > Xylariales > Microdochiaceae > Microdochium > Microdochium bolleyi. The sequence continues at coordinate 706,757 of KQ964258.1, forward strand.
CCCCCCGGGAGGCGAGATGAGCTCATGGGGGGCCCGGGGGCACAATGGCAGGAAGAGAAGTGTTGGGACAATGCAGTTGCGATTATACTACAAAGCACTGCAGTGACGATGGTCTTTGCGGAGATAGGTCAATTGCAATCGAGAGCAGGTGGTCCGGCGAGGTTCCCCGTCCGTCTGTGAAATGTCCCGCCCGCCAGCCACTCCCGCGCCCTCCCCCGCAGCGGCCCCCACTGCCGGCTCGGCGGCGCCAGGGGTTCCCCTCACGGACAAAAAGTTAATCAAACATCCATCTACTTCCCTGATTGAGCCATGACGGCCAAGGCACGTGTCCGGGTTCAGACAACACTTCAGGAAGCCATCCCGCCCCCGGGACCTGGCAGTCACGGCACAGCACCAGTCGCTGTGGCCCGGGCCACTGTGTCTCCTCGCTCGTCTGTCATGATGAACTTCCATGGCAACCAAGTAACGTCTACAACCGCTGCGTCATCGACCAAGCTCGACTTGGTCCCCGATACACATCCGGCCAGGCCATGTAGCCGCTACTTTTGAACACCATGGGAAGATCTGTGGGAGGGCGCAGTTTACAAGGAAATCTTCGACGGCAATCATGCTTCGTGAGTGGAGGGACGTGGTGTGGAAATACCTTGAGACACATTCAGTAGGAAATCACACTTGCAAGTCTTGCATCGTGACGGCAAGTCTTGGAAATAAGCAATAACAGGCCAAGGGCTGGGGACACTGGGGCATCGTGTCGAGTTTCACGTCGCGGCGTGCAAAGGTTGCTCTATTTATTACACCCAAGGATGGCCACAGAAGACACACAAATTAATTGCTTACCGACAGCAAAGTTCCATTACTAAGTTCATCCCAGCGTCTTCACCTGCGCATGCCCCGTGAGTTACGTGTCACGGCCAAAAGGCTCCTCCTCATTATTTTCCTTGCCCGATTCAAGGGCGACAGGAACTGCGTTCTCGAACCTTCAATAACCCAGGAAAGATTCAGAATGAAAATGCGTGTACAGCCTCTCAAGTCGTGCTCAACATCTCCAGCATCCTCCAGTTCAAAGAGAGCCTGCCAAAAGTCTCCCTGTTTTCGGACACGGGGCATAATGTTTTGACTGATTTTCTGCTGCCTGATCTGTACAGGACGTGTTGCGGCCATGGCTGACGGATGTCGCTACAACGCCACACGACTTCACTCTTCCTCACGCACGATATGTCGGGCGTGATCTGCTCTTACTGCGCACACCAAGCACAAACCTACCCGGCCGCCAAAGAGTCCTGTATGTTCGTTTCTTTCTATGGGGCCGCTTCCGTACACTGCTCATCAAATCTACCATCACCTCGATCGATGGCCTCAACGACTGGACCGTGAATCTTGTCTAGGACTTTGCAAGAATGGCTGCTTTGCTCTCATGATTGGCCGAGGGCAGATTCAATCATAAACAGCGCCCGCCTCCCAAACATAGGATTGCGTGTGAATGCTGTGACTCATACTTCGGTCCGCGAAAAACTTCGATATCACCACACCCGGGAAGGGGCAAGCGCAGTCATTGTCCCGGAGTCACATGAGAAGCACTGTCCTAGTACCGTTGACCGTGAAGCAAAAGACAGGCAGCGCTCGATTACGACTACATGCACTGAGATGCGTGCCTGAGGGTGCATAGACACGTATGCGGAGGAGGAGGCAGCCTGCTTGCCCTGGTCCTCCATGGTGAGGCGACGAGACGCGACGCGAGGGCAGTCTGGATTATGATTGAGCATCTGATTCACAGGTGGCACCAATAGCATTACAGACCGAGAGTTACCATCGCGCTCTTTCCCTTCTGCCTTGCAGTGGCGAACTTTCGCACCTGGCTTCTCAGTGGCCAATCCTTGAACAGCGAAAACCATGTGAAGCCGGGATGTCCGCGGTCGATGAAGATGGAGATGACTCACCTAGTCTCGCACGGTGTGCCACTTCTCCTGGCGATTCCAGGTCCAGAGACTCTCACGATGCTTCTTCTCGCTGGCTTCACTTTCACGTGAATTCGCCACCTCGGGTTTTTTCGCCTCTCGCCAAGGGGCTCTGATAGGGTACCGATCCGCCGGGTGTGGCATGAGGCACTACTCGACACCATCAAAACTGGTCAGATGACTCTTTCAATTCAAACAATCGTTACAAAGTTTCATCGTATTCGTAAAAATGGCTTTCCTAATAATTATGTAGACTGCTACTCTGCACATATCACGATGAGGTTGAGTCTTCATCCAGTTGAGACAAAAGTGGAACCCCAGCTCATCCCTGCAACCAATTGTCTTCCCTGAAGCTATTCTAGATTTCCTATCTACCCTCGACTCGGGTAAACTCTCGAGGAACCCTGGGCCCTCCGTGGCCGTGAAGTACAACAAGCAGCATGAAGCCGACTCGGGCCTTCAGGTACATGACGTCCCGATCATGGTGCCAAGCAGAGGCAGCATTTGGCGCAATGCCACACCCCCAACGATGGCCGGGCCCCTTTCACTAGATTACCTGCCTTGGCTACCCTAAGCCTTGGTACCTTGACGCAGCTGGGTGTTGGCACTGCATGGAAAAGCCCTGTGCATCAACAAGGCCTGCTCTTCACCTTTTTTTTCTTGGCCCGACGATGGGCCGCGCTGTTCAGCTTGTGTTCGGAAGTCCGGGACATCTGCCCGGGGCGCAACAGCAACGTGAAAAAGTGAGGACGCGCCCAGATGGGTCTGCGCGGGACACCTTATGAATGGAGATGATTCGCTAGACGACAGCGTTCTTTGTTTCGTTGGTTAGGCTGGTCCTTCTCTGCGCCTCGCATCGCGGGCCTCGATGAGGTCCCGAGCCGCTGCGAGGACGCTGAGGCCTCCCTTGGCGTGCTTAACTCGTGTGATAAGGTAGCTCTTTGACTGGACCCAGGCGAGCTCGCGGACTAACAAAACTGCTGCTATCGGGACACGATGACAGCACAGACACATAGTGGCCGATGGACGGCCGGACATTCCCGATGCCACGCGAAGCCATGCCATGCCATGACTCGTCGTTCAGCCATAACGACATCTTCATTCTCTTGGGCTCCTCTGCAAAGCGCCATCCGCCACCCGGGAGTGCGTTTATGCGTGTCAAGCAGTGCGCAAAATCTCAATAGTTCAACCCCATACGTACAACGGGTAGGTAAATGCCGGTACGTACCACTGATATGGACATAGCGAAGACCTAATTATGCTCTCTTCGCTGAGTGTCACGTGACTCATGAAAAATCATGGCTCTTAACTGTGTATGTATATTTTTCCTTGTGCGTCCAGGATCTGCTTACCTGGTGATGGCCTCAGCTTAGTTAAGGGGGCCTGCCCGGCTCTGGTTCCGTATCACTGGCTCGACCAATCAGACTGCGGTCCAAGTCCGTCGACCCTGGACCATCAGGCTAACAACAAACAAGAGGGTTTAGCTCGCCTTGGTCCTTCAACCACCCAAAACCGACAACCTGCAACGCCCTGGGGTGGCCCTTGTGCCGTGTGCAATACCTCACGATTTGCCTCATTCAGTCCTAGAAGCACCTCGCTTCATCCGTACGTCCGGAGGCCTGCGGGCTGCCGCTGGTTTGCTGGCGCTGTTCGGCCGGAGCAGACCAAACCGGGGCGCTGCCCAACGTCAAAACCACCCCTTTTGTCTCAAGGGGAGAAGTGGGAACCATCGCCCAAGGAACGCATCAAGCGGTGAGAGAGCTTTGAGCAGCGACAACGGCAAGAACAACTCAGAACACTGCCCGCCTTTGCCATCATCATTGGGTTGTTTTATTCGGTTTTTTTCCCTTTTCTTGCCCCGCCTGTTTGGTCGAGATGACCAATGCTGGGAGCAATAATATAATGAGAAGTGGAAAAAGACAAACAAACAAACAAACAAACAAACAGAATACAAAAAACAGCAACAGGAAGGATCATCAGAGGTTCGCTTAGGTAGGGCTTCGTTGTGCCTTCTCTGCATCTCACAGAACTTTGCATGATTTCCTTCTTGGAAAATTCAAACTCTGAACAACTGAACCTCCTGCAAGAGGAAGATGCACGAACATGTGTTATGCAGCAGGTGCACCCTGCCTGCGTCCCTTGACTACGGACGTCACGGCAACAGATCCTCTGCACACGCCCTCCCGTCCCTAGACCGTTTTTCAGTCTTGCTTCCTTGCTGTCTTCGAAACTTGAATAAAGTCTGTCGTTCGGCTTGGGCAGCAGCGTCGCCATCGACGCACACCTCCTTCATGCACCGAAGCTCCGCAGTCCATGCAGGCTGCAGGCTACTGCGCGCTGGACGCTGCACGAGGGGGAGGAAACTGGAGCCACGATCCTGAGAGACCGACGCCCGCCCAGACGCTCGCACGAGATTGGCTGCATCGAGGGTTTGGGTAGGCTAATCATGACATGAACTTGCAGCAAGACCGCCCTGCCCGCGGCTTTCCTTCCCAGCTCTCGTTGAGCAGGGGAGGCGTGTGCATACATGCCCTGCGCGCATGTCCGCGACTTGACTTTTTTTGCTCACCTTCCAGTCTCTCCGCGGTGACGACCAAGGAAGCATTCTGTCGCGTGGCACCAGACACACTGCTGCCTTTTGCAGAACCGCGGCGATGGGTCCAGCTTCAGCCAGCTTAGCCCCAGCATCGGTTCATGATTCGAGGACCAGACCTATGAGGCCGCCAGAGGCAGTACTGCCTGTCTCATACATTGCGGCGAAAGCCCAGCCAGGCGGCGACCAGGCTTCCAGAAAGGACATGCATACGAGCCTGCAAGGTCCTCGACCAATATCAAGTCGCCAACGAAGAGAGCGCGCTGCTTGCCCGGCCGTGGCATTGCGCCAGGACCAGCTCGAAAGCATTCCGCCGGACCAGAGGAACCTTCAGCTTAGGATGACGAGTGAATTATGGAAACAGCGGGATGTCTGGCGTTGAGAGCCTGACACTGGCCAGCTATCGTGCAGTCCGTGACCAACGTGAGGGCATGGTAGCGGTGGGATGTTGTTAGAAAGCATGCCAGGCCGTGCTGCCCTGGCGCGCTTCTTGCCCGAGTCTCACAATCTTGTCTTGTAGAAGTCCGCCTTTTGATAAGCAACCTTCATTCTGACGCGAAACCACGCGACTTCAAGAAGGGAGATTCGCGAGTGGTGTCTGCTTCAGAGAGCACGCATGCCCACAAATAATTAGGTCTCTCCTTGCCGAGTCGTGGAAACCATTCCTCGCCTATGCTCTGCAGCGAATCGAGGTGGCGGTGCTACGTCACATGCTGAGACAGGACTTTGATGGCGTGGCAGCTTCGCCAATAGCAGAAGGTCTTCCAATAGTTTTAAGGTAATCTGTGCGCAGTCGGTGGCCCTCGCCAAATGAGGCTGTCTTGGTGGGTGGATATAAATGCCGGTGGTCTGGAACAGTCGGTGTGGCTACCTCTTCACGCTTTGATCGTATGTCTAGTGACACGCAACAGTGGAGCGGGATCTTTCAAAAAAAAAAAAAAAACCCAATGGCGGACACGCCCTGTATGCCTGAAGGTCATCGTGGGCATCCGGAACTCCGACCGCAGTCGTCCCAACAACTATGGGCGGGCCTGGGTTTAAACAGGAGCAGCGCAGTGATGGCAACGGAGTTTCGTTCGGTGGAGTTCTGATGATACAATATCTCGTTTAGGCATAGACTGTTGGGTTAGGGGATGGACGGGAGTGTGCTTCGTAGGCTGGTCGCCAAACTAGGCCGCCGCCGAAGTGAATGGTTGGCGTCCTGGTTCCGGCGACATCCATCCAATCGGCTGCCTGACAGGCCATGCATTGTCGTCCCCGTTTTGGCGGCCACAGCCATACACACGCCAGAGATGCAAGTGAGCCCACAGGTTGGACATTAATGCAGCGAACAGCATGGCTGCGCTGGGCATCAGGGCGTCGAGTCGAAATCGGCAGCCACAGATGACGCTCAGCTTACAAGTCCAATGCCGTGAGTCATACTCCTTGGGCCTGCGCCTCAATCTTGGGGCAGTCGCTCGCTCAGTTGTTCCCGGTCGTTTGGGGAGGATAACACGGTAGGGGCGGAGTTCCAGGGAACGAGTCGTTATCGCCGTGCGCGCCGGACGGCAGCTTCGAGCCCGACCGGAGCAAACGGCATGCGGAATTGACAAATGCAAATTTTCTTCCAGATGCTGGTCTTTGAGATTGTCTCGAAATGCACAGGCCGGCGCATGGATGTCTCACCGGCTTGCTTGGGGCTCGAGGCCACCAAAAACCAGCTAGGGGGGTGTGCGGTACAGGGGAGGCTTGGGCGAACGGGTAGTTGGCAGGGGTCTGCTTGTTGCTTTTAATGTCAGAGTGTCAGTCCTGCAGGCAATGGCGAGGCAAGGTGTCCATCTGCTCACAACGCAATTTCAAGGCGAGCAGTGCTTGCGCGCGGCAGGTACTGCGTATGGAAGGCCTCGGAAGGGGACCCTATTGAGTCGGGTCGGTCCAACTCAGATGCTTCCCATCTGTGCGATGACGGCACTGGCAGTGGAGCGTCGAGATCCATGCTCCTCCTGTTGAAATGTCGCCTCAGCCACATGGTATGGCCAAGGAATGGCACAGTCTCAGGCACTGTGCCATCCGTGGTATTGTGGTCGCGGACGGCTGATGAGTGGCGGCGGAATTCAAGTCCGCCCAGAAGAAGAAGCGACCTGGGACCCTTATGATTTCGGCCCGTTGGCTCCTTGTCTGTATGTGAGTCGATAGTGCCAACCCTTGTCCGATGAGCCGTTTCGGCAGGTCAATCTGGCTGTGGAAGGCGAGGTGCGCGAGGTCTTTTAGACTGCGAAGATGACTACAAGACGCGATGGAACCAGTCCGGATTTGTTGTGGGCAAGGGTCCAAGGAGGACGTTGGGGAATCATCACTCAGACAAAGCAGATGGCGGGGAGAGTGATGAGAGTCGACCGCGGAGGCACTCGGCTGGCTGAGATCCTGAACCTCATGCTCTGCCTCTGGTGCCGGGTCAGGCAGGGGCCGTGAACGAATGCGGCGATCCAAGCGGCGGCGTCGGGAGGTGCATGATGCAGGCTGCAACGGAGGGAGCAGACGCGATGAGATGCATCACGCACGGCGAGACTGGGCCGACGAGGGCTCTGGCGAGTCGTGAGCAGCGACTGCCAGGCCGAGCAGAGTTGGGAGGCGGCAGATCGGCGTGGAGTGCAGTGCCGGGTGGGCCCAGCGGCGGCCAAACTCCACGTTTTGGCTGCGCTGCTCCTCTTCCCCGCCATTCCACCACGCACGCGGCTGCAGCAGTGCGGGTAGGCAGGCCACGATCATGTCCACAGTGGCGGCTCGGGCAGGGTTCCAAGGTTTCCTTTGACAGGTGCAAGTGGCCTCGCTCGATCGTCCCGTCCTGTCGCTCGGTACCCTATAGGCACCGAGGATCACGAACCAGCAGTGCTTGGGCCTGTGAGAGAAGCCGCCCGTGACAGCCATCGTCACACCGGCACGTCGGCGATCGCCATGCGGCACCATGTGCTCGCTCTCGCCAAACACCGATTGCTAAGCGCCGGATGGGACAGCTGCCCACCACACCTCGAGCCTCGAGCTGTGCTCGAGGACGTGCTGGTTCGTGGACCACCAATCAGCCAGGCGACGCAGCCCGGCACATCTTGCAACCGTCCCACGTGCAGCCCTTCAACAAGTCCAGGCCGCTTTGAGCGGTTCGCATACACAGCGTGCGCTCCGACTGGGGTCCTGCGCCTGCCGAATCACGCTGGTGTGCGTAATGCTCCGTACACACATGAGCATGCAACGGACGAAGTCTTGTGCGCTTCAGGTCGTGGACTCTGGAGGGGATGACGACTCGTGCGTGCATGCCGAATATTCATGCCTCCACAGTCGTGAAGACAATGCACTCACCGAGGCACGGCGTAATGAATCAGTAACCGCGGACCTTGAGGAAGGGTTGGTTATCGCATCACATCTCTCGAAAGGTAGAGTAGTTGGCTCAAAGTGAGTCAAAGTCCTGCCGCGCCCGATTGGTGCTTACCCCCTCTCCCGGTGCAGGCCTGTCACACCCACAGCACCCGTTGCACCTTGCACCTTCCCACTTTACAGGCTGGTGACGCCGGAGAGGCTGCCCGCCATCAGCACCATCTTCGTCATCTATCCATCAATCAATCAAGTGGTCGTCCGTCGCGCGTGCCCCCCTCCATCGACTTGCCTTATGCCGATTACCCGTTTCTACATGAACAAGGCTGTGCGCGCTCTCTACACTTCTGCACCTCTACACTTCTCACCTTTCACAGACAATCTGGCTCGACTTGGCCATCAACCCTCGCAAGTGAGGATCAGGCTTGAGACCGGCCCGACCTGACTGGCGTCATTCGCCGTGCGGCAGCCTCATAGCATATCTTCATTCACCCGACCCACTGCGCAGCCCCTTCACTTCATCTTCCTCCTTGCCGCTCATAATTTGCGGCTGGCTCACCGAGGTGTATCTGCGTCAGACATCGTCCCGCAGACCGGCTTGCTGCCTAGCAGCCGTTGGCCCAGCGCTCCGAAGCCCATCCCTGGCGCCCCATAGCCTTCTCTCAGCCCAAACAGTGTCGCCCGTGTGCTGCTAGGCTGCTTAAGCCTGAAGCCCGAAGCAAAAGCAAAGGTGCGCGACAACGCCGGTCGATTTGTTTCTTTCTCTTGTCTATTGTGTTGTGCACACAGCTTACCATGTGTCACAGACAGTCTCTCGCATGCGAGTACCATACGAATCATTCAGGCCTCTGCCGCTCTGGACTGCTGAGACTCTGGACATCTGAATGTCCGGACCACTAAAATCACTGAACCACTGTGCCGGATGGCCCCTGTCGCCGACCGGTGCGCTCATTTCGGAAACGAGGTCATTTCGCTAAGAGTCAGGTCAACCATCCTGCACTCTGGGAATCCCCGGCTTCCGGCTTGCGCAGTCCCACACTGCTAGTTCGCCGAGAGAGACCACGGACCACAAAACAAGAGTGAAGGGCGCGGCCTTCGGTGCTAGCTTCCCAAGCCAGGGGTCTCCGGCATGTTACGCGGCACACTTGCGCATAACGGGAAACCTTCGACTCTGTCCGACCCATAAAGCCTGGGAGGCAACCTGCGGACACGACCAGCCGCTCCACAGGGCGTGCAAGCGAGTGATTCCTCCAAGTGAAAGAATCAAGAGCCAAAAGGACAGTAGCCACTCCGAGATCGTTACTTGTCCTGTGAATCAGAGTACGGGACTGGCAGCCACCTGAACAGAGACAAGGGGTTGGTCAGAGCCACCCGTCCACAGACACGGGCTTTGCTCAAAGTGCGAGTGGAACGTTCTCGGACCGTGTGGCTGGTACCGTCTGGTCTTTGTCTGACTAAAAGGAGGCTAAGTGTTCTGCGTCCTTCCACAGGCCGACCACCCCCCTTGACCAGGGGCGGGATCCCATAAGCACACCCCCCTTCACAGTCATCTCCCTGCAGTCCTCTCGTGCTGCGCAGTGCTCAGTGCTCACCACCCCCTGAGCCCAGTCTGCCATCCCTGCCGGCCCACCCGCCCCTGCACGCACACACCCGTGAGTCGCGTCCAGTTTTTTTTCGCTGCGGCCAGCAACCCAAAAATTCCAGCACTCTGCGTACTCCTTAAAGTAGTGCCCACCCGCACACCGGCGCCAAAGCTGCGAGCCTTTTTCTCTCCCATCTGGCTACTGCCATACAGTCTCGACTGAACAACATCACTACATCACACTTCCCATTCAACACAGTCTGGACCATCAGAAGCGTCCAGCACCTTCCACACGGATCCAGTCAGAGTCGTCAGCGCCACGGCTTTGATGCACAGCCTCCCACGGGGACTATACAACTAAACTTGGACATGTTGGCATACCGAAGACGATTTCCCTCTCCGTTCCTCGACGACATACCCAGGTGACGTGGATCACGACACACAACATACCAAACAGCGGTGGAATCCCAGCACTGAGCTTCACGGCTAAAGCCAGCGTCGCAGTGGGGGCGATCGCAGTTGTTTCTGGACGTTGATTTTGAAACAGTGGATGTCCGCAAGACATCGCAAGAGACAGGAAAGATGAGTTACGGGTCGCCCTACAGCTCTGGCACCCCGCTCCGCGGGGATCCAGGCTATTACTACGACGTGAACAGCCCTTCACCAACACCGTCGCCACACCACTACCAGTTCTATCCGGCTAAGACCCCACAGCGACCAGCGACTCGGGCTCACCACCGCGGCGCCAGCAACGGCAACTTCGAGTTCCGGCCCACGACGGCCTTCTCGCCCAGGTACACCAGCACTGGCGAGTATGCCACTGGCCCCAGCCCGAAAGTGAGTTCAAGGCGAAAGCAAAGTTTCTCTCAGGATTCGCGTTATTATGAATATCTTCCTTCGAGGCACGAGCGCCGCCACTCGCATTCCTACTATCGGGCCTCCCCCGGAGAGTCCGACGAGGACGAAGTTTTCGAGGTGGATGGCATCACATATGTGTTGCCAGCCAAGGCTAGCCGTCACAAGCATCATGATCATCATGTCCACCATCACCGCATGTATCCTCGCATTCCGGCATATGGAACTGATGACTACTACAATGCGCAGGGGTTTCCTCCATACTACGAGAAGACCGAGGTCCCTCGTTATGAAGACATACCCGCTCGCTCCGCGACGCGGGTCGGACACCACCCTTCCTCTAGGTCCCACAGCCGGCGGCCTTCCGAGCAGGCCACTCCTCCTCAGCGCTCCGCCACTGCGAAGCCCTCGATGCAGCAGAAGAAGGCAGCTGCACCTGTCGCCAAGGCCACGGAAGCCGATGCCCGGAGGCACAAGATCCCTACTGGCTACTCGCTGAAGAACTGGGATCCGTCCGAGGAACCGATCATGCTCCTCGGCAGCGTCTTTGATGCAAACTCGCTGGGCAAGTGGATCTACGACTGGACAGTGTACACACATGGGCCTTCCGTCCCTATTTCGGACATGGCCGGCGATCTCTGGCTGCTCTTGATCCAGCTCTCTGGCAAAGTGAAGAGGTCTGAGGATGTCGTTCCGCGGATCAGGACCAAGGAGAACCGGGAACTGGTTGAGGACTTCATCGCCAGTGGTGACCGGCTCATGGACAAGCTGCGGAGCCTGCTGAAGCGCTGTGAGGCCCCCATGCTCAAGGCGAGCAAGCGCAAGGAGTCAGCACAGCTCGGCAAGAACTCTGGCACCGAGTTCGTCGAGTGCCTCTTTGGTGTTGAGCGCGAGCTCGACAAGACCGAGAAGTTTATGCAGTCCGTTCGTCTGTGGAATCTCCGATTCGACGCCAACTGCGAGGAGATTCTGAAGAAGCCCACTGCTTAAATCAACACCCGGACTTCCACTGGTTTTCTTATTGTATCTCATTATCCACATGGCCCCGGACGAGAGAGAAACCATGGATTTCACTGCCAGGACCCACTTCACACAAACACAACTACACATACCTACAACAACCACACATGTGGTCACAACGCAACAGATTGGAGGGAGCATACCTGCCCCACGACGCCCTTGTATACTATTGAGCGCCCCCTTCTGCTTTGGCCAAAATTCTCTGGGCCCCATTGGATTGGACTTTATCATGCCGGAGTCTTCCCTTTCCAGGAATTTTTATTATTTTCTGTCAGACTATATCCTGCCTCAGGGCACCACCACCTGCATCGAGTTGAGAAGGAGACGTTTCCTTGTCTTTTATCCGAGATACCCCGAATGGAGCGGAGAAAGAGCAGCAATGTCGATGTATATCACGAATCCGTGTCGGAGACGCCTACGAAGGACCGGGCGACCCTATTACGAAGCACTTGGGACGGAATAGAAAAAGCTGGATGTACTTTGGAGGGCTGCTGTTTTGGAATTATTGCTTTACTGTTTTCAGCCTTGTTTACTGCGCACCCGCAGACCACCATGGCTCCTCCCCACTAGGGGACCATTATCGGAGGGTTCAACATGCGGCGGATTGTTCGACCGGCTATATTTATCAACGCCATCAACAACCATCTCCAGATTGTCTTAATGGGTCTTTGGTACGCTCGGGGCGATGGGATCACTCTTGTCACACGCACTGCCGTCGAGTTTCTGAAGGCATCGCACGGCGTTCACTCGAAAATTATTTTCTGTTTCCGGGCTTGGGATGTTATCTTTTTACTCTTTTTATTATCTGCTTATAGAGCGTCTCGCCGGAATATGCGAGATCAGGGATCACACTGGCTGGATATACCCTTCTTACTCTTTTTCTCTCATCTTATCCACTGATATCTGCGATACCACTGCTTTTTCCAGAGATAGTTGTCAAATACACACCGCTTTTGCATTTTGCACATCTTGACCTTGGAGTGTTCTCTGTGTGTGTCCATGGGCGGATCATCGCAGCCGCCGCGTCGCGTGACGTCCTGCCTATTTGTGTGTGAATTCCTTCCAGAACAAAATAGTGTTCCCATCGTGGGCCGAATATGGACTAGATTTGGACTAGCTCTGGAGAAACAAGCGAGACGATTATGGGTCCAACGGGCTGCCCCAGTTCCCCAGGGTCTCTTTGTTCTCTCCACCGGGATCCCGACAATGGGATCGCCTACTTATTACTAACTGCGTCTTCTTGCAGAGTGTGCGACCACTTCTCGACACAATTCGTCTGCACTCATGTGCGCGGCCGCTGTGACCAGTCTCACATCAAAGGATGGGGTGAAGTTGACTTACATCCATCCTCCAGGGACTTGCTTGTTTATTTGTTTACACTTTCTCGCCATTCTAGGTTTTGTTTTTGGTGAATTTTGGCTCCCTTCCTTGCGAAATTGTGAAGAGCACGCACACACCACCACCTTGGGTTCCTTTTGGTTGTTGACATTCACTATTGCTGTTAACGAGACACCGCGCTCTTTCGAGCCGCGGTGTGAGGGTGAGTGTGTGTGAGAGAGTGTGTGTATGTAAAGTTATTGTCTGCCGGTTGGGCACCGACGCGTGCGCACTGCTCCTTCACCACCAGACTTTGTGTTTTGCTGCTGGTGCTGGTGCTGCTGTCATAGTCAAGTGGTGTGACACGGGCGGCCCTCTCTCCGTCCTTGTTCGATATATTTTTAAGATTGGTCATTGATGCCCAAAGCAAGGGTGCTTCCGCCGCTGGCATGGGTGCAGTGTTGTGTGTGGTGTGGGTGTGGTGTGTGGTACTCCCGTAGCGTAGCGTAGCGACAGAAGCTTATGCACAGGCACGCACGGGCCGAAGCTGGCACGGCCGCTGGGGACATGGACATGGGTCTGTGTTCAAAACAGATTACGGTAGGTCCTGCGTATGGGGAGAGGAAAGTTGTGGCCGCGAAAAGAGAGAGAGAGAGAGAGAGAGAGAGAGAGAGAGAGAAAGGCACCACCCATGTCACGAACTCTTGGATACTGATGCGCTTACGCGCGCGCGCGTACGTGTGAATGGGAACCCGGGTAAGTTTCGGCCCCTGGGGAATGCTGATGCTGTGTTACTTCGCTGGGACAACGAGGGGGTTTTGATCGCAGATGGCCTTCTCGTCGCGTGTGTGGAACTCCTGGAGGTAAGATGTGGTATGAGCTTGGCCCGTACGGGTACGCTGCCCGCGAAGTGTCTTGCTTTTTTCCCCCAGGGAGACTTGTTTTTGCAGCAGTGTGTTTTTCCTGGTGGTGATGGTGGTGGTGCGTGCTCCGTCACGAAATCTTGGAGCTTTGTGTGTGCGCGTGTGTGTGTCATGTCTCGCTCGTTCTATCGACGTTGATTGATGGACATTTTTTGAGCAGCAGCAGATCCCGCCCTGAGCGGCGCACGCATTCCTGACTCGTTGTGCTGCCGAGATTACAACGTCTCACCTGGGCTGCCGGCAAGAGAGAGAGGCATGGAGTGCGGGCCGGCTCAAGCTCCCTCCTCCAGGATGGAAGGAAGCGCGGGAGTGCGGCCGAAGATGAGCCAAGCTAGCCAGTGATATTGATTTGAGCACCTTTTTGTTTGGTTCATGCGTGCGCCGCGCACAGAAAATATGAGACTATCGCGGGCACGGGCAATAATTGCAAAATTCCGGGAATTATGATAGGGCCTTCATGGCAGCGTTAGGCTCGCGGCATGCAGCAAGAGCATGCGTCCGCAACTGGCGGTGGAGGAGTCGTCCGTTCCAATGGCGGAGGGACAGGGCGATCTTGTGGGGAAGCAGGATGCACTGGCGATTGGTGAGCGCATGTGAGTGCCAGAGAGAAGAGAAAAAAAAGACAGTCCAGAGAGGTGTGCCAGAGTCGTGGGAACTTGTTGCGGCGCGCGTCACCGCTGGACTGGGTGACCTACGTCCAGGGGGAGCCTGGTCAGCCGGTCTGGCCGGTCTGTCGCCCAAGGCGTGAATGTGTCATTCCGCACGCAAGCTGTAACAACTGACTGCGCATCAGGGACCAAGCGCGAACGATCCTGGCGATCCCTCGGCGCAAGGAGATAACTGTTGTATTGGTGTGGCTGGGTGGCGACTCCGGCCCAGGCACCGGATGGACCTCAATTCCCGTGAACAGATATCTGGCATGTGCTTTTCTGAGCCGTTGACTCACAGGCCGCGGCAGTGCTGAAGGCAAAAAACTTTTTGGCAAAGCCGGGCGCGTAGATGGGGACGTGCCCGTTTCTCAACATGTCGACCCTGCACGGAGCACGGAGTCATGTTGTTTTGGTGGTGTGTCTTGATTGCATACCTCGTCCCTGCCCGGGCTGGGCAATATCGCGCCGGCCGGTGACAGACACATGTGGCCTCAGTCAACTTCTGCTCCGTAACAGTCACGGCCAAGGATCAAGGCCCAAGAAAGAACGAGAACGGGGCTGCAGGGGACGGGGGCCAAAAAAGGCACGGCCGCCCGCCGCCGGACAACTACTGCGTATCTCGACAGGGGCCAGGGCAAAGGAGCACGCACGGTTCAACAGCATGGAACACCCAGGGAAGGGCGTGTGGGTGGGCTTCCACATGGGAGGTAGGGGGGGCTGGTTGGCTGCAAGTGGTCTCGCAGTGCATGCGGCCGCGCTCGAGGGAAGCAAAGAGGTCGAGGACAACACGGGAGCCTGTTGATTGTGAATGGCAAGGGAGGAGCACAAGTGGAGTCACAGGGTGTGGCTCTATAACTGTCTCTCCTTCGCATTCGAACGCAGCACTCGACTCACTTGGCAATGGAATCGTGCGCCGCCGAGCTGTTGGCGCCAGCGGGCGGCTGCCCCGGGAAGCCGGACTCACCTTGGCTCTGTTCGTGAAGCCGCTAGCAGCGGCGGACTTACCCACGCGAGTCGGGGATATCAGACCACGACGTTGCCTCTTTCGGGGTCGTAGGCCCGCTGTGAATGGACGTGGTACTTTTGAGAGCACAGCATGAGGCACTGTGGTATTCTTCAGCCACAATGTGAATCCCTCACAAATCAGACGAGGTCGTGAATAGCACATGCATGCTCGCGTACCTCCCTCATTGTGTGTCGCTTGTGCTACAGATGAGTGCTCGTGATTCGACGTCCCCGGATTACTACGTCGGCTGAACAACAATGTCACGGAAAACGAAGATCATGGCTCATCCGATCACAATACTAGGAATGGAAATTTGTTAAAGACGAAGCTGATCATAACGCCGGCGAAGGTGTCGTGGGCAAGGATGACTCGGAAAGCCGTAGGCAACAACTGGCGATAATCATCCTTCGGAGAATTGGACCATGGCCATGATGCTTTTTCTGGTGGCTGCAGAGATGCCCCTGGAGGTTGCAGCAATTCTGCATGTCATTTAATCCGCCCAGTTATCTCGTTTGCTGTTTGCCTGCTGGAGCAAATAATCTTACGGTCGTGCTACCACGCAATCCTGGAGGAAGTATTGTCTCCATGCAGTGGCACCTTGCAGCCTATCTCCCCATCATGTCAGCTTTAGTTGCACAAGTCGTCACCATGATCGAGACCCACAGATCTGTCCAGAGACAAAGACCTGCGAACGCCCAAAAAGCCATAAATGCCACAGAGAGGTCATATGCTCCTTGTTGAGGGCTTTCACGGTCGCACACCCTGTCTTATGGGATGCAAGTTGGGGGGGGGGGGGGGTTACTGGGAGAAACGCCTCTGCTGTCATCCTGCCAGGCTTTGCGGCAGAGCTCTCCAAGACTCTGGCGACTGTGAGCAGGATCGCGGACATACCGCTGCAGCATCGTGCTAATTATCCATTTCTGACGACAAGCAAACTTGCTTACTAGAGGTGTTCGCAGCAGCGCGGGCCGTTGTGCGTGGGGTTGTGTCGTTGCTTGTCACGGCCCCCATCGGCAGCGGCCACGGGTCGAGGCAAACATGATCGCAGATGCACCCTTTTTAATTTTTTATGTAGGGCTGATGAACAATACTATTGTGACCTTGTTTGCCATCGAGATCTTCTCGAAGCGACAGAGACCGTTATTTGATCCAGCAAACTACCACCCACCTCTTTTCTCCAACTGCAGCCCAACAACGGTTTGCGCGGGCAGTGCATGCGCACCCGAGCAACCCCCCCTCCCCCCTCTCTCTCTCGCTGCCTTTACTCGCACTCCGTCATTGCCTGAGGTGGGCTGCATGGTCCTGCAGGACGTCATTGGTTCCGAGTGGGCAGAACCTGTACTGCAAGCTGTGCAGGTCGATAAGATGCGCTGGACTGCATGTGTTCCCGAGGGACCCAAAAATAACTCGATGACCGGGGCTGGGCACAGCGGCTGCTGCGTGCATGTGGTTGTATGCAGCGTATGTGTACCACGGGACGGAACAGTAAGCAAGCAGGTGTAGCCGCACTGCCTGTGGCTGCATGTACTACGAAGATGACATGTCGCGGTGCTTGGCGGCGCTTGCGTGCGTGCAGTGTTCGGCTGATGATGTTGTGCGACTTCATTTGGCATATTGGGGTGGATGATACTGAGGTGTAGCTTTACAGGTGGTAGGCAGCACAGAGTTCGTTTAGTCATGCAACCATAGCTCCTTGTGAGATGCATTTCGCGCAGTTGACCCGGTTTACAGGATAACAGTTAAGGAGTTGCTGTTGCAGAGATTTTCTTTGTTCGTTCTTCAAGTCATCGGTATGCCGCCAGAGACAACGTTGACATGACCGCGATTTGTGCTACCAAGTCCTCACCTTCATTCATTTCATTCTACCTGCACATTAGGCTATCTGAAAGGGTTTCAGCGCTACATACCCGAAGTCCATCTCAATAAAGAACAGATAGCGCAGGTAGTGCAGGCGCAAAGAAACTGTTGATGGCTCCGGGAACGTGCCCAGAGAACAGGAACTATGAAGTCATGTAACAACGCGCAGGAAGCGTGCCGGTTTCCTTGACCAAAGAGCCTTCATTCAAGCTCTTGCACAATGAAGGTGACGCGGGTTTGATAAAACAAAGAGAAAAAACCGGTTTCTACTTCTACGATGTTGTGTTCGTGAAGTAGCAGAGAGCGGGCAATGACGGCATCTTTATGTCTCGAGGAGCACAAAGCTGTTGCTCGGCATCTCTCGGATTGACTACCAATGAAGACTATGCGTGGACCATGCTGGGGTTTCTACTAACAGGTGCTATTTCTCAGAGTGATGAACAATCTCGAACGGCGACGACTCTCCGAAGTTCGCCGAGGATACTTGCCGGATCGGAAAGACCGATGGACAGGAAGCCTGGGAAGCCTACAGTATGTCTTCCCCCAACGTAGTTACGAGGACAACAACAACCATTCAGTATGAAACCCTTCCTCCCTTCACCCTTCTCGTACATGAACAACCAGAAAAACCCGTTCACGACCACAGCACAACACCCAACCCGCCCATCACATCCTCGCCAATCTCCACCCCCGCCTGCCTGAGCAGCTGATTCGCCCTCCCGCTCGCTGTGGCATCGATGAACTCGACGCTCTCCACGATCCTGACATCCTCGACCTTCTCCTCGTCGCTGAACCTCAGCGTCCAGATGAGATCGTTCTCCACGACCTCCTCCGACGCCACGGTCACCAGGAAGTAGCTCATCCAGATGGTCGCCTTGCGCTGGTGCTCGTCGACCATGATGTCGTGCGTCTCACCCTTGCAGGACTCCAGGAGCTTTCCCGTGCTCTGGAAGTGCGCGAGCAGATCCGCGTTGGAGAGCGCGTGCTGCAGGCATGGGTGCTGCGAGACGAGCCGCGCGTGGCCCCATCTGTGCACGGCGTCCCGGTGGCGCAGGGACAGGATGTCGGCGCCCGCGGCGTGCCGCTGGGCGAGGTCCAGGAGGTGCGTGTAGAGCTCGGACGGTGCCATTTTGTGATGGTGGAGATTGGGGAAAGGGGGAGCCAGGTGGTGGCGGAGAGGGATTCTGCTTGTGATTCTTTTCGGGGGGGGGGGAGGGTTGTTGAGTGCTATCTTGCTTGAATGTTCAGTTTGTGGGGTTTACAGAACAAAGTGAGTTTTGTCGTGGTGTCTGAAAATCGATCGATCGAGGACTGAGCTTGGATCAAAACCCCTAATGTCATATTTTAGATATCTCAGGGGCCGCGTAATAGAAAAGAGAAAGATGCAAGATGAGGAAATGGATATGCTTTTGATAACTGTCACTGTTGTGCAGACGTTCCTGATTGATGGGCAGTGTGCAGCAGGGTCCATCTAGAGTTGACATGGCTCAGAATGGTGTCATCCGCCGGCGACCCCACTCGACTACAAGACGCAAGTCAGCAGCAGGGCCTACATCGGCAACGCGTTTGGCTTGCCATTGCCATGTACCCAAAGAAGGGTTAGGACAAGCACCATCTTTGTCAAAGTGCAGAGTACGAATTCTTGATTGCGCTTTGTGGCCTGCTTATCGTAGTCACTGGACGAAACGAATAGCCAATGCAAGTTTTTCTGAGGGTCATGCTTTGTGATCTATTAATGCTGTATGTAAATGCCTATCTCAACGCAATGTATGCAAGTCTATGCGGTCTAGAAAATGCTGATGCTATCGTCCCCTTGCTCCTTCCCCTCTACTTTTTCGCAAATCTGCTCCTGCTGCGCAACGCCTTGCCGTACTTAAAGAACAGGAACGGGAACGGGATCATGGCCACCGTCAGGAACGCCACGAGCGATGACGCCCACTGGATGCCGAGGGCGTGGTACATCTGGGTGCCGAACAATGGGAACGCAGCTATGGATGAGGGTTAGTCCGGCTTCCTAGGGATAGCGAGTGGAGATCTTCAACAAGGGATGTGTAATTTGACTTACATGAGAGCAGGCAGCGGGTAAATGTGTTGGCGGCCATCGCGCTGGCTGAGTAGGTCGGGTACGCGTCGACCTGGGGAGGCGGTGGGATTAGCATGATTTCTTAGAGTGAGACAAGGGGGCCTTGTGACGACTTACCAGAAACGTGAAGACGCCCGTGAACACCAAGGCATTGCTGTTTTTTGTGATGGCCCGTTAGCCTCGCGCCCACTGACTGAGCAATTGGTGTCCAGCTGGACTTACCCAAAGCCAAAAAGCATAGACCCAATCATGGGAACAATCCAGTGCACGGATGGCACGCTCGTCCAGGCAAAGATGAAGAGTCCGACCGGCACGAACAGAGAACCCAGCATGACGGCAGGCAGGCGGAACTCGGGCTCGCTCCCACCCTCGACGCCCGACTCTTCGGCGAGCTTGCGGCTCAGCCGCGCGCGGACCCTAGCCCAGATCGGGTCCGTGAAGACACCGGCGACCAGACCTATGCCAATGCCGAGGAATGACAAGCCGACCTGGTCGAGCGTGAAGCCGTAGACAGTGCTGAAGACGAGCGGGAAGGCGCCGAAGAAGAGGTACAGGATGGCCAGCAGGATGGACGTGAACATGCACAGGCAGATGCACATGGGCTCGAAGATGAGGAGCTGGAATGGCCGCAGGAGGGACAGGCGGATGGCATGGGCCACTGCACGGAAGTTGGTGGACGCCTGGGGAGGGACGTCCTTGTCGCGAACCTCTTCGGTGGCAGAGTGCCATCTGTTGTCGCCGGACTCGGCGCGGATCTGCTGCGCCTTGCGACGGAGGAGCACAGGATCTGCGAGGAAGGACGATTAGCACCGCAAAAGCGCTGGAGCATTATATCGAGGACGACCTACGAAACGTCTCGGGGACCAAGAAGATGATGCCGACGAAAAGGACGGCAGCCCAGATGAGAAGGACCCAGAAGGTCCATCGCCAGACAGGAGTGTTGTAATTGATGAAGCCACCGATGAGGGGCCCAATGCAAGGACCCATGAAGGGCGAGACGGAGAAGACAGCCATGGGCCACTGAATCTCCTCGCGGGAGAAGAGATCGCTGACGGTCCCGCCCGACACGGCCAGGAACACGCTGCCGGAGAAGCCGCTGAGGAAGCGGCAGATGATCATGGTGGCGATGTTTGGGGCGACAGCTTGGGGGATGATCCAGATGGTGTAGCTGGTCCAGGCGACGAGGTAGATGGGCCGGCGGCCGTAGAATTCGCTCAGGGGCCCAAACAGCATGGGGCCGAGGGCAAGGCCAAGGACGAAGGTTGACAGGCCCAGAGTCGACACGATGCGCGAGTTGCCAAACTCTGCCTCCATGGCGGCGTAGGCGGACGTGTAGATGGAACTGGCACCGGTTCTGGGCAAGAGGGCAGTGCCAAGAGGCGGCCCGGGATCAGCACATGCGCAGTGTGGACAACGGCCCGTGTCTTAGGTTTGGTGTTGCACCAGGGCACGTGGCAGGTGGCACGGGCAAACTTACACGCAGAAGCTGGCGGCGGCGGCGATGAGGACAATGACCCATTTGCGCGCCTTGGTGATACTCCTTGGGCACCGCGGATCGGTGCTGCCGTCGCCGTCCCATTCGACGAGGAACGCATCGGTCTGGGGCTGGGGCAGGGCGCCTTCCTCGGCGGCTGTGGAGTCGCCGGACATGTCGCTGATGCTGTTGCTGTCGGAGCGGTCGGGACGGAACATGAGGTCTTGGCCGGTGGTTTCGGTGGCCTTTTCAGCCATGTCTGGAGGCCGGAGGTGGTGCTGTTGATGGCGTGTCGTCGAGGGCGACTCGAGGGCGACTCGAGGGCGACTTTTTCAGGGTCTGGGGAGAAAGATGGGCCTGGCCTGTTCCGAAGCTCGGCGGGTCCACTACTTGTTGCGACTTCGGCCCGCTCCGAAGGTGTCGGAGTGATGGAGTGATGGAGTGATGGTGCTGAACTGCAAGTGCTGTGGGGAACGCTGTGCTGGAGCTCGGTGCTTGCGACTCCATCGAGATTCGCCACGGGCATCGAGAAGCTATATATTGCGACCCGTGGGCGATGCCATTGAGCACTTCACCGTATACCTAGCGTACCTTAGGTACGCTATCATACCTTAGGTAGGCATGGGGAATTGTGAGTACGCCATGCAGACAGAGCTCGCGCTCGCGCTTACCAATGGGGATAATACCTTACGGCATGCATCGCTCGCGCGTTCGCTTCTATGGGGCTGCATGGCGGGCACCGAGACCCACAGTTGCACCCCCGGGAATAAGTTGGCACGCGGCAATACGCTGCCCGACGTCATCAAGGGCTACTGAGGAGGGGGACTTAGTCATCCCCGTCCAACATGCACCTTGGTGCGGGCATTCTTTGACACAGTGGGGGTCCCCCAACATGGCTATTCCCGTCCTCATATGCTCGTACAATAAATACTGCAGCCAACATTCTGTCAGCCGCAGCGCTCATCCCCGTGTTTGACTCGAGCTCGAGATGATGACGGTCCTCCGAGGGAACCCCGAAGGAACCCCGACGGCACCATGAGACGCGCGGCTACATCATTCCTCCGAGACACAACTGATCAGACTACTCTGTCTCGGCTTCAATGACAGTCTCCAGAGCCCTCGGGTGTCTGAACACACCCGTGATCCGGAATCCGCAGCCCTTCAGCAGCCTCCGCCACGCCTCCTCCGTCCTCTCGATCCCGCTCGTGCAGCTCATGAGCGCGAGGTCCAGCGTCGTCGCCAGCCTCGACGCCCCCTCGGCCGGCATCACGACCTCGTACACCAGCAGCTTCGAGTAACCCCGGGTCATGACCTTCCTCACCTCGGCGAACATGCGCGCCACGTCGGCGTCGGGCCAGTCGTGCGGCACCGCGTGGAAAAAGTACGCCCGTGCCCCCGCGATGGGCTGCGGCTGGAAGAAGTCGTGCGCGAGCTTGGTGATGCGCTCGTCGAGCTTCTCCTTGCCGTGCGTGGTGACCACCTCGGGCAGGTCCTCGACGAAGAGGACGCCGGGCGGCAGGTCCGGGTGCCGATCCAGGAGGCGCTGAGTGTCCAGGCCCTGGGCACCGCCTACGTCGACGAAGAGCGGCTTGCCCAGGTCCGCGCCGGACACGAGGTCCGCGGTGTCGTAGACGTCTGTCCACAGCATCTTGTAGTGCGTCAGGGCAGCCATGACGCCCTGGAACGACCACCCCTTCTCAGGGTGGTCCTGGACGTAGTTGAAGAAGTCGCGGCCATAGACTTCGCGATAGTTGTCAAAGGAAGGTATGTCGAGAGGTTCCTTGTATCCGTTCTTGGCGAGGAATCGGGGGAGATTGATGCCACAGGGGAAGGCATGATCCAACCTGCAAGCATAAGAGATGAATTGTTAGCAACAGGGGAAATCTTTTATGCATCGCTCGATACACACGACTCACCCAGCTTTGATCACATCGGCACCATATGTCTCCTTGTGGCCCATGGCCAGAGAGAACGGTGTTGGCTTCCATGCGTCCAGACCTGCCTCTTCCAGGTAGTGCAGAGACTCGATTTGTTTGAGAAAGCGACGCAGCAAGTTGGGCTCACAGCTTTGATTAGCCCAACCAAGGAGCTCAGTGAGGCTTCTGGCTACTCCCGGGCTCTGCTTGTCTGCTTCCGTCCACTTTGCCCAGATCCCGAGATCCTGAACAAGCTGAAGCCCGGCAATCAGCCCTGCGTTCTCAAAAGTGATGGCCCACGCCTGCTCAAAGGGATTCTCAAGCCGAGACAGCAGACGCCGGGCGGCTTCCTTGGCGGCAAAGCGGTCCGCGTCCGAGGCGAATTGCCCTGGCTCAATGGAGTCCAGGATGGAAACAGTGTCTGCTGTCATCTTGATGTGCTCGTCTGATGTGTTGCAGTGTCTACAAGGATTCTCTTTTCCTTCCAGGATGATGTTGGTAGGTAGATGTGTCAGTCTTCATGCACGACAATGTTGGAGTTCTTATGCAAGGGGCGCAGGAAGGAGATTCACTGAAGGATCAATGCCCAGCGAGAATGTTACTCGGGGTCAAGAACTTCTTCCGTAACGGCCTTTATGCCTCGTCTCGAGGCCTCCTTGGGGTGAGGTCAAGACCCCGGCACCCCGACGCTGTTGGTCGCTTCGGCCCGGACAGCACGATCCCGGACGGAGCGTCGACAGGTTGATCGGCAAGATTTCCTGGGCGGCGCCCGGGGGGCCCTGTTTCATGCCCTCAATGCACGGGGATATTTCTCCAAACGACGTGCCCGCGGATCCGGCCCCGGCTTCCTGACCATGTCGAAGCAGCAGGGTGACGGCACAGCAATCATACGACAAGACCCGCCCGAGCCGTAGCAAACAATCGACCATGTCCCTCCTGTTGTAGCCCCAGCCTCGTCCGGGTTGCGTCTGTTGTCTCCCTGTCGAAGTGCGCCAACTTTACACAGAACAGGGAGGCGAAGCGAGAGCACACATACGGGGAATGCCGCCGGATAACAGCGGCAAGATCTTCCAAGGCGATCGCTGGAGGATGTGTGACCAACATTTCTCAAATCCCGGCCTGGCTTCGCGACGATGTGATTGCTCTTCCAAGGTCAAGAGAGCATGGCTTCGTTGGACAACCATACGTTCAAATACAAAGCAACATGTTGGTTCCCTGCATTGTGCTCCTGGGCATGACCCTGAAGGCATAGAACGACAAACACCTCGACTGTCGCTCGTCCTTGTTCAAAGGCGCGAAGGTTCACCTTTGCTAGATGCCAGCTTCAAACTATTCGTCTTCAAGACACAACCATGGCTGAAGTACCGCCTGCCATCATTGAGAGTCGCGCCGAGTACATCATAGGCTCCCTCATCATCATCACACGATGGGTCGTCCGCATCAAAGTGCGCAAGATTCGTGCATGGTATTGGGATGACTGGTTCTCCGTCTCCTTGTTCATCTGGCACACAGGCCTCTTTGCCATGGTCGAGTACCTCGCCGTCGTCGGCGCTCCACTCGGCTTCACGCAAGAGCAGCGCGAGGCTCTGACTCCTCAACAGCGAGTCGACATGACCAAGGGCGCCAAGGGCATGTTTGCGTCTTTCTTGATTTACATCCAACTCATCTGGAGCGCAAAGGGGGTTCTGATTGTGCTCTTCATGCGATTGACGTGAGTACTTCCTGATAGATAGAGATGGCATCCCAACTTTCCCGGTTTGAGCCATTACTGAGCCATTACTGACACAAACACAGCCGACAAACTCCTCTGCGCACATACATGTTCATCGTCCTTGGCATCTCGGTGTGCTGCTGGCTCGCAGCTTGTATCGCGACCTTCACGCACTGCCTGCCTATCCAGCGGAACTGGCAGATCCTCCCCGACCCCGGCTTCGAGTGCTCGGCCGGATACACCCAGAACATCGTCATTGCAACCGGAAACGTCCTTGTCGACGCCCTCCTCATCGCCGTCCCCTTGCAGACCATGAGAGACATCCAGATGCGGCCGTGGCGCAGGGTCGGTATCACGTTCCTCCTGTCCCTCGGTGTCTTCGTCATGGCTATGGCCATCGCTCGCTGCATCCTTTCGCTCGACCACGGGCCCGGGGTGGCGCAGTCATCGGTCTGGGTCTTCCGCGAGGCGCTCGTCACCATCTTCGCCG
This sequence comes from Microdochium bolleyi, assembly GCA_001566295.1. NCBI lineage: Eukaryota > Fungi > Ascomycota > Sordariomycetes > Xylariales > Microdochiaceae > Microdochium > Microdochium bolleyi. The sequence continues at coordinate 731,534 of KQ964258.1, forward strand.
TCAACGCCCCGGCCCTGACGGCGCTCTTCCGTCGCGACACCTGGAGATGGCACGGGTCTGGCACCAGCGGCTCGGGCCATACCAGCAAGTCCGGAGGCTTTGCTCAAATGGATTTGCCACCAACGATCGGTGGCTCCGGGGGCCAGACGGCGGGCTCCAAGAAAGGGGGCGAGATCTATAAGATGACCGAATTCGAGACGAGCAGCAGAGAGAGCACAAGCAACTTAGTGGGCCTGGAGCGACACTCGCACATCCTCCCTCCGAGCTTGAGAGACAACAACGACAACCATGCGTATTAGAAGAGAACAAAAACAGCTATCTCAGGGGTATCCTTTGAACAGGAGCGATACTATGGTTACAAATGGGCGGCCATGGAATGTAACAAGCACGAGGCATACAGAAAGTAGTTCTCGCAACATGATTTCTGGGACAAACCTCCATTCTTAAAGTGTGTGCCACCAGCAAATATTGTGTGATTTTATGTGTTACCCTCTTGTTGTTCATACATCAAGAAGCAGTTCGGAACAAGGTCTGATTGGGCCGAGACCCGTTGGTGCCCCGACCTAGGGACACGATGGGCACAACTCACAACCTTCTTTCATGCCTTCGAGCGCGAAGCAACTCGACGGTCTACATGGCAACTTCATCTAGCCGTGATAAACCCGCGGTAGCAGTCTCCTGAATCTTGCATGGACGCCTGAGAAAAGAAAGAGAGAAAGAAATGCCGGTCGTTTACATCTTGACCATTGATGTTCGAGGCATGGCGAGAGCGATCTAGGAAGGTTTCGCACAATGACATGTTCGTCTCCCTTATCAGTAACGTCGGGCGTAGCCGAAGCCCCTTGCCAAAAAGCGAGGCTCCCAAGCGCACAATAACATGGATCCGACCACTTCTATTTGGAGAGCGTAGATTAAGTGTTTGCCACAAATGGTTGATTGAACGTGATGCGATATCCTAGATCGTAGTGTCTGGCACCAAGTCTCATACCATTGTCCACAGCTGCTGTTCTTGGCCCTGGTAAACTGTCTCATCCCGCCCGGGGAAGTTTTGTCTCTTCCTGGACGATGACTTTCTGAAGCTGACTTGTATCACTCTGCTGAAGAGCACGTCATAACTTTGCAAATTCCGATGCCGCACCTGTAAACCTCGGCCTGCCATGAAACGAGGGAAACCCTTGTTCAATGCTGTCGGTCGTCGCCTGACGTTTTGTTGCCGAAGATCGCACTTCATAGAGATGCACCTGTGATTTTCTATGCCGCCACAGAGCCCACGATTATGCAAGCCCCGCCTGCCGAAAAAGGACCCCGGACTGCTTACACCATGCTTACCTACCCCCTTTCCGAGCGCACCTATGTTTTCCTCGATCCTCCAGCTGGATCCGGTGTTTGCGGGCGGACCAAGCTGTCGGTCTCTCACGGCACTGGTCAAGCTTCTTCTTGGTTGTGCTTAAGCTTTGGCATGAGAGAGCAGAGCTATTTACTCAGGCTTTTCGCATCTTGCGATGCGCTTCCACTGGCACCATGGCTGAGAACAACCCCTCGACGAGAGCGAGAACCAACTCGGACACTTACACCATCGGTTGGATTTGCGCCTTACCTACAGAGTACGTGGCGGCCCGGGCATTTCTAGATGAACAACATGACGAACCAGATTCGGTTGCTGTACACGATGGTAACAATTACACCCTCGGCCGGATGGGAAGGCATCAAGTAGCGATAGCTGTTCTGCCCGACGGCGAATATGGGACGACCTCGGCTGCCATGGTTGCTAGAGACATGCTTCACTCCTTTCGCAATATCCGAATCGGCCTGATGGTCGGGATAGGGGGCGGGGCTCCATCTGGAAAGCACGATGTTCGTCTCGGCGACGTTGTTGTCAGCAGGCCACAGGACGGATACGGGGGCGTCTTCCAGTACGACTTTGGCAAGACGATACAGGAGAAAGCCTTCCAGGAGACGCAGTTCCTGAACGCACCGCCTACGGTGCTCCGAGCCGCAGTGAGCGGCTTGAAGGCTCAACACGAAATGGAAGGGCATGGCATCGAGGAAATGATCAGCTCGGTGCTCAAGAAGTACAAAAGGTTGCAGAAGAAGTATGCGAGACCGGGCCATGACAGGCTTTTCCGGAGCTCGTTCCTGCACATGTCGGAAGACGATGACTGTACTGGATGTGCTTCGGATCTAGTGCGCCTCAGCCAGCGGGGCGAACGTGACAGCGAGGATGAGCAAGTGGTGATTCACTACGGCTTGATCGCCTCTTCCAACCAGCTGATGAAGGATGCTCTCATAAGAGACAGGCTTGCGGCAGACAAGGGTGTTGTCTGCTTCGAAATGGAGGCTGCAGGTCTGATGAACCACTTCCCGTGCTTGGTCATACGAGGAATATGCGACTACGCCGACACGCACAAGAACAAGGACTGGCAAGGCTACGCAGCAATGGCAGCAGCCGCCTACGCAAAGCAGATTCTGTATCAGATCGCACCCAACAAGATCGAGGCACAGCAGAAGGCGATGGATGTGGTCAATGAAAGTCGGTAGGATTGTTCTGGCCATTTATGCTCGCATTGATGTTAATAATCTATGCGCCTATAGTTCGCGACACGACACACGAGATAGCGGCCGATGTGAGGGGGATAGTAGCGAGACTGGGCGATGAGAAACTCGATACAATACTCGATTGGTTCAGTCCTGTCGATTTCGGGCAGAAGCACCACGATCAGTTTCATCGCCACCACCCAGGCACTGGGCGCTGGTTTCTCCAGTCAGAGACCTATAAAGCCTGGAACGTGAAGAAGGGCAGCATCCTGTTTGGTTTAGGCATGCCGGGGGCTGGCAAAACTGTCCTGACATCCATACTGATCGACGATTTGCTTCGAAACAAGCAGGCCGCCGACCTCGGGATGGGCTACTCGGTCGCTTGGATCTATTGCGACTTCCGCGACAGCGATGATCAGAAGCTGGACAATCTGCTTGGAAGTCTCTTGAAGCAATTGCTCCAGCAACATGGGGAGATACCTAAAGGCATTCTGGCGCGCTATGAGAGCAGCTGTGAGATGAAGACAAGGTTCTTGACCGCGGACTATATGTCCAGCCTCCAGGACGCTATTCGACTAAACCCGAGAACCTACTTTTTCATCGACGCTCTCGACGAGTGCACCACCGCGGGGGGCGTGCGTGACCAACTTCTTGATCATCTCCACATTCTTCAGCAGGTTTGTGGCTGTAATCTGTTCATCACGTCAAGGCCTGTTTTAGATATCACAAACAAAGTGCTTGGGTGGGGGCCGGAGGATGTGCTGCGGACCGAGATTCGCGCAGCCGAGGAAGATATTCGACATTATGCGGAGTCACACATGTACAGATTCCCTCCCTTTGTTATCCAGGAGCCTCAGCTCCAGTCGATGGTGATATCGACTGTTGTGGACGCAGTTGAGGGAATGTGAGTACACTTTTGCCACTGTCGACTACTCTTATTTTATCTGACCGTAGCCAGGTTTCTCCTTGCCAAACTTCACCTCGATGCTCTTCCCGACAATCACAACACAAAACTTCTTACCTCGGCACTCCAGGCGATACGCAAAGCCGTAGATGCGTATGGATACGCATATGACATTGCTATGGAGCGGATCTGCTCGCAGCCGGAGAAGCTCAAAGACTTGGCGATTGAAACACTGAGCTGGCTTGTTCTCCCTGGGCGACAGCTTGAAATGAGACAACTCCAGTGCGCGCTTGCCATAGAGTTGAACAGCGTCGCCTGCGACCAGAGCAACGTCACGGACGCGGCAACTATCATCTCCGTGTGTGCTGGGCTTGTCACGGTCGACAGCACAACCGGCGTGGTCGGCCTCGTCCATTACACCACGAAAGAATATTTCGAAACTGCCCGGCAGCGTTGGTTTCCGAGAGCCATGTCGACTCTGCCAAAGAAGCTCTTGACGTATCTCACATACAGCGAGTTCAAGACAGGCCGGACGCGCTCCCAGGCAGCTATGAAAACCCGCTTGAAAGACTATCCGCTCTACAAATTTGCCTGCGACAACTGGGGCTGGTATTCTAGGAGCTACTACGAAGAGGATACGCGTGAGGCTATGCTTGGGTTCCTGTGTGATACCAAGTGTGTCGAATCAGCTATTCAGATTCTCGAATTTGACTTTAGAACGCACCGCTGGACAACGGCGTCTTCATTCAGCTGTGAGACCCCGTGGAATGTCACGCATCTGGTTGCAGTCAGCGGCTCATCTGCTGCGCTGGAACTGTTGGCGGCCAGCCACGAGGTCAGCTTGGACGGCCAGGACAGAGACGGCCGGACACCCTTGATGCTTGCAATAATGCAGTGGAACAAGAGCACGGCGAGCTGGCTCATCGAGCACGAAGCCTCGGTCGACCTGGCGGATAATTTGGCCAGATCACCACTGACAGTGGCCGTGATATCGGGCAATGCTGAGATTGTGCAGATGCTGGTTGCTGCCCGGGCACCACTAGATCAGGTTAGCACGCTTGGCGAAACTCCCATCTGCCGGGCAGCAATGGACGGTCATTCGGAAATTGTCAGGGAATTAGTGGCGGCCGGAGCGAGCCTCGACATACCACTCGAGAACGGAAGAACACCTTTGTCCTGGGCCGCATCGAGTGAGGATGTCACGATGCTGCAGATCCTCCTTGACGGTGGTGCCTCTCCTGATACTCAATCTCACGACGGGGCATCCCCGCTACGTCTTGCAGCAGAAGCGGGGCGAGTAGAGGCTGTCGAGATCCTCATAAATTTTGAATTATGCTTTCCGGAACGGTCGAGTGAAAATCTCAACCACGCGTTCCCGGAAATCATTGCGTATGCCAAGAAGGAGCGAGCACATGCGACGCACGGAAAAACCTGGAAGCTCGAACAGGTTTTGGGTCAGATGATGTACAAAGCGGGCGACAAGTGCGACTGTGGAGAGAAGACGTTCTGGTATGAGAAAGAACAATGGTGGGACTGGTAAGTACGCCGAGGCCCAGACAACAGTTCTTGGAGAGAAGATGGCCTCCATCAGCGCCATGTTATTTAGAGTTCCGAGAGCTTCTTAGTTAAACATGATTCAAAGTGAATACTCTCGCAAGGTACTCTCAATATAAGGCTCAACTGAGAAGTTTCCCAGTCCTGAGGATATCTATTTTGGACTCCACATTAAACCATGTCCCCATAAGACTAGGCTGTATAGTTGTAGTCCGTCCTCAACTCGTACAGATTCATTGATTTGCCTTGCTAGGATGGGTGCCTCGCACTGAGAGCCGGGCAACCTTTCAAGATCTCCCCCTTAATGTATGTTAACAACAGTCGGTTGAAGCAGCAGCGACTCGTCTTCCTTCCAGATTTTCTGAGTGAAAGAGACTCGGCACCTATTGCGTATTTTTGAGCACTGGAGGTGATATAGGTGAGTTTGCATCGCACTGCTTGGAGGTAATCGGATATCACCACAGAGAATCAAACATATTGTCTCTCAATGGTTTTGTGAAGTCAGCGAGCGATCTGATGTCCTTTCAAATTCTCGCAGTGCTCTCACAGCAGACTGCCAACAACGTTCACTTGAGTCAACATGCTCGTGAAGGAGACTGGTACGAGAACTCTTGCTTCCAACACTTCGCTTCGAATGCTGAGCGAGTCATATATATATTCTTGTACCATCTGATGCTAATACATACGACCATAGGATCGAGAAAATTAAGGGTCCCGTCCGCTCCCCTGTACACAAGCTCGATACCGCCGGACTAGTAGTTGGGTCGGTGACGACCAGCGAATCCCCGGTGTTGTATGTTTTTGTTTTGCTTTTGTTTTGCATCTATTTTGTTGTTGTCGATCTTGATATTGCGAAGTTCGTGCAGTTCTGAAAAATTGTGGACTTGTTCAGGTCTTGACGTTGCCTGGCGAGTTTCGGGTGCATCGTTGGCGCATATCCTGTTGTACGTAGGGAATTATCGCTTGGGAGTGGCATCTTCGACTCTCATTCAGCTGATTTGGTGTATATATCCCAGTCTTCAGAAGAATCTTCTGTCCACATAAGGTTACACAGATTGAATAGTTGGGAGGCAACGTTCAGCTGCTCTTGACGCAAATCAAGGCCAAGTCTCCGACGAAGGTCTGATAATCCGGCTCAGGCTGGGAGATTGGCGTATCATCCACGGGCCAACCCCTATATTAATATGCAACATCTACTTGCCACCTTAGCACTGTGTATTGCGGGGTCACATCGCTGAGTGTCTTGACTCTGTCGAATATCTTTTCACATGAGAGATGCAGCGCCCCTCGCCATAGCCTTCAGCCCCTCGTTCCAGCCTTCCCCTTCTGCGACAGTCTCGAAACTGGTCTTCCAGAACTCCCATCTCTGCGAGGAGAGCACCGAGCTGCCCGAGAACTGCGCGCTTGCCTACGAGGTTTGTTCCGACGCAGTCAGTGCCGCTCTTTCGCATATCTGTCGCAATTGTGGGCCAGAATGCCTCATCCACTCCCCGGATGCAGTGACTCGACTGTTTAAGATGTCCTCTCCTGAAACATTGAAATCGTTGGTCTCGAAAGAATCGCGAAGAGTCCAGATGCCGAAGTAGTACCAGTCAATCAAACCAATACCGTAAAGCCTACTGACAGTTGAGTTGAGGTTGACCCATTCCTTTAATGGTTCGAAACTATCCTCATTGGCGGAAGGAGCTGGCACGAATGGTTAGAATCTGGCTGCGAAAAGCACGGTGGTGAAACTTGCCCATCCAGCTCTCTTGAGTACAATTTTCAAGTCCGTCAAGATCTGTCCAGATAGTGCGATCGCTCTAAAATCGTGGCAGCCTTCGGTCAGTATTGGATACTGGCAATGACAATCCAGGTTGACATTTAGGTTCGTACCTCGACATCCGTCGTGGGAAGACCTTTCAACTCTACCACCAAGCGAACGAGCTGGTTCTGGGCAGGGTGGTCGTGCGGGACTTGGCGTGCAATCTTCAGAAAGACTTCCCAGAACTCTAACAGAAAGCTGAGGTAGGATTCCACCGGCTCAATCTCTTGGAGAGCTCTGTTGCCCGGTGTGAGCTTGTCCAGCTCTTTCGCACTCTCTGCCGGATCAGACTGATCGTCGTTTTGGATGTAGGTACTGATGATATCGAAGACCTTCTGCGAGACATGCCACGGCTCGTCGTCCCGGAGACTCACGGCTAAATCTGCGCTCATATATGGCATCAGATGGGTTGATACCTTTTCGGTCGCGGACAAGTTATGGCGTTTCAAAACTTTCGAGATTGAGAGTGGGCGTTGTGAGGGGTAAGTTGGCTTTGAGTTAGAAAGATCCATGCAGGTACTTAGGAACGACAGAGATGATGAAGGATGACTGCAAGTACTGCTGCAAGCAATCAGAAACAAAGTCACGAAACGAAACTCTGGTACAATTTCTCATGGACTACGACGCAACAGCTGGTTACCTGTTGTCATCCATCTTCACCTCCAGTTCGAATGGTAAGCTCTTGTACACATGTAAAGCACTCTCGTTACACCGAAATAGTCCCTAGAATGTAGTGATAGCGAAGACAGCTACCGCTACTCCGAAGGTATACCTACGCTCCCCATTTCGCCTGTCGTGCTACTTCTAGGAAATGGCCGTTGGCGTTGAATAGTCGAAGGTCTGCTTCAGTATCCAGCAGAAATACTCGACCCGCACTGTACCGCAGTGTCTCAGGCGTGAGCCGAGCTCATAGGGCAACACGCTGACTTTGAGCTTCTCAAGTTATGCCCTCTTTTGATCTCGCTGGCGATAGGGCCGCTGGAAGACAAGACAAGTTGAAGAAAAAGAGAAGTTGGGGTACCCTTGATTTACTCGACAAAGGTGGAAACAAGTTGTACTGTCCATTGGTGATTCATCCGATTTAGTACTTCTTAGAAGCGAAGCCGTACAATTGAGGTTTAATCAGGAAGCATTCCGTGGGCACGTCCGATTCCACCATACGAGTTGCATCAACCTGCTCCTCGCCTCCCTTCGACGGGTTGCATGACAAAGGCACGACTGCAGTGGGACCAGGAATTGATATAAATTGGGAGCGTAAGTCATTTTGCTATCTTTTCTCAGTACGTGTCATTCTTAATCGAATAAAACAAGCACACACGCATGTGTGTGCTTCAACCACGAATGGAGTATATCTGAAGGAAACTCTAAAATCATTGCCCGTGCTGGGTATCCGTGCGAGTATGCAACGCCAAAAAGAACAGACTTTTTGTTTAGCGGGAAGATGGGGGGAAGATTAATAGAAAAGCAGGCTGCTTATGTCCAAACAAAACAAAGTTGGCAGCAGAATTAAGATAAAAATATGTAGTGACCAAATAGGAGAGAGGGCGCTTTGATGCGGGTAGGGAACGCTTGCTGTGGGTTTGTTCGTGTCGCTTTTGTAAATGGTGATTCGTGCATGATGTGATGTATGTCTCGTGTGCCTTTTTTTCGTGTGGACAGTCGTTACGTCTTTATGGTTGCTGGGGGGTTTTGCGCCGTGTCACTCGTTGTGACATATATGACTTGGTGGTGCAGAGTGTCGACAGTGGCCCCTTCTGACCTGGTCTTGGTTTTGACACTTTGTAGGAAGTCATTGAGTCCCCATGTTGTGGTCGATGCCTCATAGGTACATCTCTAGATGTCTCTGCTTGCGGAAGCACTGGTGGAACAGCCTCGCGAGCACCAGCCCGGCGATCATGATGGCCTCGATGCCGAGTATCGCGATCCAGACCTTGTCCAGCGTGGCCGAGTCCAGGTCGAAGCGCGAGGGCATCGGTATTATCGCGTGCCCTGATGATGCCGACGCCAACGCGGGGATGCTGGTGACTCTGGAGAAGAGGGCCTTGAGGGACGCCGTGTGGTCCATGGCGAGGATCTGGTCGAAGAACTCCATGGTGTGTGTGTGTGTATGTGTGTGTATGTGTGTGTCTATATGTGTGTGTGTGTGTGTGTGTGGTGGTTGGTGGTAATCGCTTGGAGGAGGGCTGTTGGTGAGTGTTTGAAGTGCTGCGCGTCGGCTATGTGAGATAGGTTGAAGACGTGGTATTTCTGCGTCGACCTCTTGTTACTTTGAGGATGTTGCGGTGCCGCTGTGTCTTGAGTTGAGTGGTTGTTTTTCTGAAACCCTCCCGTGGCACTCTCTTCGGTGCTGTGTGCGGATCACAATCTCGGGTTTCTCAATTGCGCTGCCGAGAGGTTGTTGAATAGGTGTATTGTCGTCTGCGCCGGATCCGTCAGTGAGAGTTGTCGTCGACTGGTCCGAGTAAGAAGGATGCAGGAACAAGAAAAAAGAACAGATCTGCTGACGGGCGGCCGCAGGCGGGAGAAGATGTAACATTGCACCAACTCCAGAGCCTCTCTACTGTGCCGTGCGCCTAGAACGTTGGACAACCCCCAGTCTCACAACCCTTGCAAAATACAGGTATTAAACCCGAACAGAGATTATTATGCTTACCAGGTCCAATAATCCTAATGTCCCAGGATTGCAGCCTCGAGCCGAGAGAAAAGTGTTGGAACTGACCGCTTCCGAACGCGAGTCGACCCCCTCAAGGATCCGGGGGTGTGGGTGCTGCGTTCCGAGAGATTGTTTATGGAGACTCTGGTCGTCGCAAAAGATCTGCCCGCTTTTAATCTTTCCTGGCCCAAATTTGTTTTCCAGGGTTCTTGATGTCTTGGGTCCAGCACGGAGGGGGACACAGAGACTGGACGGATAGGTGAATAAATGAACTTTCACAAGAGGCCGCGGAAGAAAAGAAGGGATGCGCGACGTTGCTTGAACCCTCAAAGGGAGAGGCAGAGTTTGAAACAGGAACCACAGGGAGTCTGGCGTGAGATTGAGAGCGAGAGAGAGAGTGTGTGTCTGGGCGGCAGCTAGCGCAGCTTTTGTCCGTCTCCCGCCCGTAGGCACCCCAGTCCAGACCTTGCGATTCCTTGGAAAGTTTTCGCCTCCCGCTTTTCCAAAGAGCAACTCTTACGCAGTGTCGCCAGCAGCTTCTGCGCCTGCATGGCAGGCGGGGTTCCAAGGAGCCTTCTCCAACTTTCCATCTCGTTTCACCGTCCGACCGATTCCTAGTTGCATGCGCAGTTGCGGTCTGGCCCGGTAGCCGCGCGCCGGGCGCAACCCGGCCAAGCGGTGAAAGCGGCGAGGACGTCCTGTATCCCAATGAGCCCAGTATTGAGCAGACCCGTGTGGATACAAGCTTGCACGATGGCGGCTGGCGGACAGGGAAGATGAGCAGGGATGCTCTGCACGCTGCATCATCTGACGGGTTTCCTCCTCCCTGCCAGGTTTTCATCATCGGCCGCCCTACCTGGTCTCGTCGGAAGGGATCCAATCTGGGGACTGCGAGACGCTGGCATGAAGACACACACTCAGCGATTACCCCATGGTTTCTCATTCTGGCGCTCTGACAAAGCGCACGGCCAGATCTGGACAGGTGGAGGACGAATCGTAATTAATCATTGTTTAATAACCATAAATGAAAATTGCAACATCGCGCGCCGGCCGCAATATGCATGCATGAACCCAGCAGGGCCACTTCGAGACGGACGGGCCCATTTCGGGCATGAGCGCAGCCGTTGAGTGGCCGGGATAATTCCATCATCATCCCACGTCCAGCCCACCACCAAGGGCTGGGAAGCACGGAATGAGTAGCCCGGTCATTGTCAGTTTGGCGATGTACAATTGTAGGTATCATAGAGTCCGGACTGATAAGTCTCTTCGCGTCCCATCGAGGTCACGAGCATCGAACACAACAACTTCGGTTCGTGTGAAGAGACGGGCATGCCTTGCCTCTCTTTTCAGCCATTCCGCGCTAGCCAGCGGCTTTAGGTCCCGCCGCTAAAGACGATGGTGCAGTTCTGTGCCGGGGTGAGAGTGAGGTTGGCGCTCAGAACGGGGCGGACGATCGTGGGTCTGCTCCTCTTGACCGTCCCGTTCCCTCTTTCGCACCTCTCGATTCGGAGTACGGAGCGGGGAGGTGGAACTCGCTTGTCAGCGCGGGGGTACTGGCAAGCACATGATCGTAAGTCATAAGGCCGGTAGACTTCATCAGGAAGAATAAGCCCTGATATTAATTCGTGGCTAGTTCTTGACTTCGTATGTCCAGCCGACTGCTCTTGGAGTTTCGCAGAGTACCTCGTGTAGTTCGGTGCCCTGCCCGCTAGGCGGCGGCAGCTCGTTGTCCAAGCTGCCTACATGCTGCAGCTTCCCACATGTCTTCGTCCTCACCGCCAGCGACGTGCATATCCTACCCTTACCCATATCCTAGCTGCTCGCATCTGTGGAACAACGCTCGGCAACCATTTCCGTGCCAATCGATCCCCTTGACGTGTCTCAAATGTGCAGGTCGAGTTCCGACGGGCTGGCCAGACTGCAATGCTGCAGCCGCGAGAAGTGGATGGAAGTCACCGTGCTTCGTTTTCTCTCCCAATATTATACATTTGGCGCAAGCAGATCGTACTTGACGCAGTTCTCCACCTGCAGGAGAGATTGCTTGTTAGCTCGTCGTCTTGCAGATATTGTGGCTGCGCTCTAATGACACAGCCATCATTGGAGGGGCGCACTTACATCTTCAAAGCTTGCCTGCATGAACCGCCTGGCCTCCAGCCCAGCCCATACGAAGAACATGTGGAAGTCGCCGCCCTTCATCATCTCAGCACCACTTTGGGCGCCCAGCTGGCGAAGAATAGGCAATGAACTGCTGAGCAGGTCCACATTTGGGTCCAGAGCACGCCCGATGCCCTCAAGCAGCAGAATGCTGACCACGACATTGACGAAGTCGCCCTCGATCCGGACGTGATGGCCGCGTACCATATCGAGCACCTGCTGCAGGATGTCGCCGATTTTCATGTTGCCGAGAGCCAGCGTCTGGCTCTTGACGCCGATGACAAGGTGTTGCATCTTGAGGGCAAAAACCTCCTTATCGATCACCGCGTCCGGCTGTCGGCACCGCTCGCACATGAGGTTGCCGGCCTTGTAGCCGTCGAACTCGGCGACCGCGCGGAAGAGCTCGAGGAAGTTAGTACGGTTTGTGGCATTGAGCTCGGTGACTAGCCCCGTGTCGATGAAGATAAGCTGTGGTCGGAAGCCTTCAGCATCGATCTTGCGCAGCTCCTCCTCCCATGCTGCCTTATTGTGGCGTTTTCGGTAGGGTCGTAGGCGGGCCAGCACCTGTTCTGTAACGTCGGGCTGCTCATCTGGGTTCACCTGGCGGGATTTCTGTGCGAATGCAGGCAAATCTGGCTGGTTGGATTGATAGAAGCGGACCATGATGTTGCCAGGGTGCAAGTCTGCGTGCACGAAGTTGTCCAGCAGCAGCATACGGAGGAAGGAATCCAGGCCTTCTTGCGCAATGTCTCGCTGAAACACTCCTCCGCCGTTCTCGAGGAAATCAGCGAGCGGCATGCCTTGTGCGAACTCCTCAATTAATACTTCCCGCGTGGTGAAATCTAGGTACGGGAAAGGGAACCACGCTGTCGTTCGGTCTTTGAAGTTCTTGCGGAACTTGGCCAAGTTAGCCGCCTCGATACGCAGATCGAGCTGCAGCTTCATCATCTCTCCAAATTGTGCGACCTCGTCTGGCAAAGAAAGCCATTCTATCGTAGGTATGACGTTGAGGGCGCTGGCGAAGAACCACATGATTCGGAGGTCGCGACGGACTGTCCGCTCCACTCCAGGATGGAGGACCTTTATGGCGACATAATTTGAAGGTACGCGTTTTGGTGTGCTCTTCAGCACGGTGTCGACATTTCGTCGGACATGCTGGCGAATGTTCTTGGATGTGTCTTCGACATCGACGTCGCCGGGCACGGCCAAGTCGGGCTTGAGCTTTGCCCTGTAGACTTGGGCGATAGCTCCGACTCCCAAGGGCTTCTCGTCGAACTCCTCGAATATCTCTTCAAAGTCGCGACCGTCGAATGCCTTTTGAACGATGCGTCTGGTCTGGTGCATAGAGTGCGCTGGAGCTTGTGAGTGGAGGCGCGACATGGTCTCACACATTTGGTTCGGGAAGATGTCGGTGCGAGATGCAGCCCATTGGCCCAGCTAATTGGTGGGCGTTAGTTTTCATGGTTCAAGAGAACCGTATTAGAAAGCACGCACCTTGATGAACGCAGGTCCTGCCCATTCCATGCTTTGCACAAGAAAGCCGAACCACCACAACGTTCCAGACCGCTCATTGTCGAACTGGGGCTGCCGTGGCCCAATCCATACAGCAGGTATCGCGATGATGACAGGGACAAAGATGGCAAAGAGCTGCAAAAACCTGACGCCGGTGCATAAGGGCTCCCATATATAGACGTCGAGAAACAACAAGATTTTGTGGCCGACACGTTGCGGTCCCCTCTCGTCGTCCGATATCGTCTTCTTCAGCTCCGCCCGGGAAACCTCGAGCATCCGGCCCTCGCTAGTCTGTTCTGTGCCCTTGTTGTCTTTTTCTGAGAGCTTGACGAAGGCGGCAGTCCCCAGGGCGCCGTTGGCAGCAGCCGCAAGCAAGACCCTGCTCTTCCCAGATGACCCTGAGTATCCATGCCCACTGCTGTGCTGTGACCGGTACCCGTTGTGGCTAGACTGGCGACTGCTCGACCGCGGGGGTGCGCGGGGTGCGGGAGACGTTGAGAAGCATCGTGCGGTGCCCTGTTGCGCGGTCGCGGACACTATCCGGGGACGGGTCAGGAGCTGTCGTGTGCATGCTCGACTGAGCAGGACGGCAGCCCTCATGGCAAAGTGCAGGGGGAATTATGATGGCGATGAGTCGACGCCGTATTGGAGAAGCATGGCCGTGGACCACTAGGATGGGTTGCCTTGTCGGTAACAAAGGGTCTATAAAGTCTAGGGAGGTCTATGAGCGCATCGCTGAAGCCATGGTGTGAGATGAAGTCTGAGTGCCGGGCGAATGAGGTTTGAGGCTCGAGGAGATGGTGGTGAGGTGGGATGTGCAAGCGGGAGCCTCGGTAGCGATCAGCACTCCCGCTCCAGGGCAGCGAGTACAATCACAGTGACGTCGAAGACTGTCGCGACTGGCGACCAGGGGATGAGGTAATCAGCCCTGGATCGCCGAACTGCGCTTGCCCTCACTGAGCCTAGCGGCAGGACGGCTGCCGCCTTGTTCAACCAAGACTTTTCTGCGGGCCCGTCAAAGTTGCGCCCGTCCAGTCCGGCTGCCTCCGGTGGTCGACCGCCCAAGTGTCGTAATCAGCCCTCCACGCTCGACCAGGGTCAGTGGCGATCAGCCTCACGCCTACTTTTTTGCATCACCAGAACCTCCCTCCGCCATCCCGACACCTACCTCTACTTCTCGACCGCAATACTCATCCCACGACCCTCCACCCCGCCTGCAGCAGCAACCCCTTCGACTCCACGAACAACCTCGACCATGGGCTGGTTTTGGGCAGACTCGACTGTGCCGGCGGCACCCACTGCCTCGCCTCACGGGAACAAGAACCTGGCTGGCTTGACCCCTCCAGTGAGCAGCACCCACGGAGTCTCTATCCATACTTCCACGGATCACTAACGCCAACATCGCACAGCCCGGCTGTCCCATGCACAAGCACCAGAAGAGCGCCGACGCCCTCACGCCCGCCCCCGCCCCCGCGATCACAACTCCACCATCAGCATGCCCCGTCAAGCATTCACCTGAACCCATCTCCGCCTGCCCAGTGCCCCACGAGGCGAGACAAGGCGCTGCCGCCTCTGCCGACAAACAGCAGTCCGATTCCATGCTCTCCAAGCTCAACCCGCTCAACTACATGTTCAAAGACCTCTCCCAGGCCCCCGCGCCCGACCAGACACACGTGCTGCCCATCGAGCGCGAGCCCTCGACCATCCCCCGTGGTGACGGCACGGGCAACTGGGAGTACCCGTCCCCGCAGCAGATGTACAACGCGCTCCTGCGCAAGGGCTACACCGACACCGACGTCACGGCCGTTGAGAGCATGGTCGGCGTGCACAACTTCCTCAACGAGGGCGCCTGGGCCGAGATCATGGAGCATGAGAAGCGCTTCGCAGGCGGTATCTGGCAGGGCGTCAAGCTGTGCAGCCACGGCGAGCACGGGCTCGACGTGGCGGCAAAGAAATACGGCGTGGAGAAGCAGCTCGACGATCTGCAGCCCAGCTTGATGCGCTTCCAGGGCCGGCCCAAGGACATGACGCCCAAGGCGACCATGATGCAGGTGCTCGGCTGGATCTACCCCAGTGCCTACGGGTAAGTTAGCGATGCTGCCAGATATCTTCTTTTCAAGAATCGTTCAACCATGACTTACCATTGTTTTCTGCGCAACAGCACTGAGCCACCCTTCGACCGTCATGACTGGTTCGTCTCCCGCACAGTCAACGGCAAAGAGACCGAAGTCCGCTATGTTATCGACTACTATGAAGGCCCCCCTGAGGTGACCGGTGAGCCCGTCTTCTACCTCGACGTGCGCCCCGCGGCAACTCTGAGCGGCGCCACCGAGCGCGTGGTACGCTGGGGAACAGATGTATGGTGGAGGGCGTCCGGTGGCGACGCACGGGACGCTGCTCGCCACTCACCGATCCTCTCCGCTGCTGCGAATGCTGCTGCTTCGAAGTGAGAGGCACTGAGCATAAGGACCTGAACTGATGTCGTTGTACGAGTGAGGTGTATATCAATTTGGTTGACCATGGGTCCGCATTTGCCCGGAGTTTCATTTTCCTGAAAGGGCTGTTTTGGGGAGCATTGCTGTATCAATTTTCTGGTTCTATTAGGACTGTTATCATCTGTATATTATACTTCATGTTTGTTCGCTTGCTATTCACAGCAGGTATGCTCACGACTCTACGCTCAGGAATATTGTACACAACCAGCACTACGCGCATCTCGGAAGTGCCTAGGATTTCGTCTGCTGGTGACCACTACTTGGCTCTCCCGTGAATTGCATATGTGGATGTGTCGTGCACTGCAGCTCCAAGCTCAAGGGAACGATCTGATTTACGCAACATGTATCCAGCAATCTTGACACCACCAAAGCTCAATCCTTGTCTACTTTACATCCCCCTTTTCCCAAATCACATCACTGGTTATATTCATGCTCCTGCTCACAAGCAGAACTTCACTCCAGAAGCATTCATGTTGATTTTCATGATCATAAGATTAAGAGGCCTTGAGTATATATAAGGAACAGGGGAAAAAACCGAACTAAAAGGAACAATCCACTAAACCAAGAGACAAGTAATCGAAATCTGAAGAAGAAAAATATGTGCAGCTAATGCTTCCCCACAGCATCCAGCACTTCTACAAGCTCATTGATGACACCAACTGCTTGCTCGCGGGATAACCGCCCAGGACGAGCAAAGACGCCGATGTCCAGCCTACCCTCGCGCACTGCAGCCTCGATGTCCAGCGAGTCCTACGCAACGGGAGAACACAAGTTAGCCAGAACATTTTCTCGTACCCCAAGAGTCGAGCGAGGAAGAGTGCAACTTACTGGGTAGCTGTTTTTGACATGGTTGCCAACAAGTCCCGGCATGTCCGTGTATGAAAGCTTGATCGAGCTCGCTTGTCCCGGTACCTCGTTGTTCTCTGGCTGGGGTGAGGGCTCGAGGGTGACGCGCCGTGAGTCTCCATCCTTGCCGCCAACGTCCATGGCAGGCAGGAAGTTCACAAACGTGTCGACGACCACGCCAGTCCAGCGATGGATCTCCCAGAGTCCAGCAGATACGTTCTCCGCGCTGTTGATGATCTCTATATCTTTCCCGATCTCATTTGCGAGTGCCTCGACCGGCCGCTGCAGGGGATGGCGGATCCTCAGAGGTACTAGTGCAAGGGTTGGACAAGCGAGCTCATCGAGTCCAGCCAGGTTGGATCTGTTCGAGACATAGATACCAATGACTACGTCATTGTCTTCGGGAAGCCTCTTTGTCTTTGCTAGCACTTTTGCGTATGCCGCGAAGAACAAGTGCTGCATCGTGATACCTTGAGCAGCCATGAAGGAAGTCAGACGGCTGGTAATAGGCATGGCAGCTGGGCGGTACTCTGAGTTGCCTTCTGGCTTGGTCTCGTCGCATGATACAACTGTCTCGGAGGTCCGTGGGGCGGCAGGCGTAGACACAGCTCTGTCCAAGTAAGAAGTCCAGAATGCCCTGCGCTTCTCCAAAAATGCTGAAGACAGGTGGCTCTTTGTGAATGATGTCCAAAGTCCCTGGTTCACCGCTGCATCCACTAGATGCTCCGTATTGCAAAGCGTTTCGAAGCGATCCATGATCACGGGAAGTGAAAAGGCGTCGTAGAGCGCATGGTGGATACGCAGAGAAACGTTGAGGCCACCATCATTGGCCAGCTCAGAGACACAGAGCTGAAGATATTGGCTCGAAGACGCGTGCCACTGCCACTGGCCGTGGAGCGCAGTAGTCTCTCCATCGTCGTCTCTGCCGGACCTCAGTACCAATTGCAGCAGTGGCGTAATATCTGAGCCAGTTGCAATAAACTCTGTCCGCAGCATAGGTGTTTCGGCCACCAGTGCCTTCCAAGCTTTAATGAGTTGCGCGTGTGGGATTTCGCCTTTCAGCTTGTACCGGAAGGTCGGCCAAAAGAGGGCACCATCCGTGTTCTGCCAGACGCTGAGCATGTACACCTGCATCGGGACTGCAGGCAACACCATTTCGACTAGGTTGGGATCAATGGATGCCTGTGCCAGCAACGTGGCATAGCCGAGCTCCTTGAGCAGCGCTTCGATGTCCACTTGGGGCAAAAGGTCCAGTGTTGGCTCACTCGTCGCCTCCTGCGTGCCGGACTTGCTCGCGATAGTTGATATTCCAGCAACCGTCCCAGCGTTCAGCATCTCGCGGACAGAAATAACAATGCCGCGCTTGCGAAGGAGTGCGCAGGCTTTGATGGCGCTGATGGAGTCGAGGAACGAGGTAATGTGGTCGTCTGGGTGGATGTTGGTGTCTCTGGATCCCGAGATTTCCTTAATGACCTCGAGCACGTCTCTGCTGACCTCGCGTGGCTCTTCTGAGAATTCGCTGGTCTGAAGAGGCTTCTCCGGCCTGCTGGTCTTTGTCTCAACTGGGATAAAGCTCTCGAGACCACAGATAAAGAAGTCGTTGGTACCGGGTCGAGTGCGAAGGAGGCTGTCGTCACCGCTGTTTTCACAAAAGAAGTGGATGACTTTATCCAGATCTTCCAACATCTTCTCCGCTCCAGTTCGTGTGCCATGCTTCGAGTCGCACGCAACTCTCCACATTGGCTGTGGCTCAGTCAGCTCGAACTCGACACATACAGGGTACTCTACGGCGGATTGTCCTTGGAGAGGCTCCATCAATGCCTGTGGTGCTGGCAGAGCCTCTGTCGCTGCCTGGAACACAAACAACGAGTTGAATAGAGGCTGGCCGTGGCTCTGGGCGAGCCTCTGTATCTCCCGAAGGGGGGTGTGCTGGAATTCCATGACATGCGACATGGCGGTCTGCAAGTGGCGAAGGAACTCCTTGACAGTGCCATGTAGGACGACCCGCATCGCGACGGTGTTCATGGTTGGGAAATTGATTTGCTGTGCCATATCTGTGTCGCGGCCCGAGAGGACCAGGCCGAAGGTGGACTCCAGCCCTTGTGTCAGTCTGGACAGGACGACGGCCCAAGCTGCCTGTGCGAGTACTTGAGGTGTGACCCCTAAGTTCTTGCACGCCATCTTTAAAACCGAAGTGCTGCACCGGGAAGAGTTCTCCACACGATACACAGAGACAGGCCCTGCTTCTGTCTGCTGCAACATCGGCAAGAGGCTCGGTTGCACACCGTGTAGGAAGTTCGACCAGAAGGTTGTGGCAGTCTCGGTCGTAGCGGCGGCAAGGCGGTTGAGATAAGGCTTGTAATCCGGCCTACGCACATGCTGGCCATTGTAGATCTCCTGGACGTCATTGTAAATCATGCCAAGGGACTGGCCGTCATACAAAGCATGTGCCAGAGACACCAAGAGATAAACTTGCTCGTCTACATGGCAGAATGTGAGACGGAACAAGTCGTTGGTAGCACCAGCCTTGGCAGCGTCGACCTGAATCCGTTCCATTATCTCATCGAACTCATTGGTCGTATCCAGCGCAACATCCTCGATCGAGAGAGAAACCTCTCTCACAACTTGCGCATATGCCGAAGAGACTTGGGGGCTGTCTACTTCGACGAAGGATGTTCTCAAGATTGGTGTCATCGCAAACATTTCTTCCCAGGATGACTTGAGCCGGTCGAGATCGACTTCAGGTGATAGCTTGAAGACTTCCTGGTTGAAGTAGCGCTGGAAATTGGAGTGGATCATCTCGGCAACCATAGCATCCTGGAGAGGCGTGGTGGGCATTACGGCCTGGACCTTCGTGATGTCGTGACCCGAATCCTGGAGGTTGCGCTGGAGGGTGGCGATGACAGCTTCGAGAGCTGACGACTCAGATTGCACGGCATTGGTACCCGCAGTAGCAGCTGGGCCAGCAACGAGAATGCTATCGATCGTCGCTCCTCTGAGAAGATCGCCTGGAGAGACGCGGTAGCCAAGGGAAGCCGCCTTGGAGGCCAGGCGGATTGCATCGATGCTGTCAAGGCCAAAGTCGAATATGGTCATACCAGGCTGGATATCCTCATCGGAGACGTCAGCTAGCAGTGCAATCTCGTGTCTCAATTCACTTCCATCCTCGGGCCACGTCGAAATTGAAGATGCTGACGGGGAAGCAGAACGTGTTGAGGGATCCCCAGGAGTCCTCGAACCACGGGAACTACTTTCGGTGTGGACGTTCTTGGGAGTCCCCGACGTAGCGACAGTAGTACTTCCTTGCGAGTTGATCATCATGTGAAGATTGAGTTCCAAGGCATCGAGTAGGTTTTCGATCGTGGTCTCATCAGCTGCGTCAGGCTGTGCAACAACCGTCGCACTCAGATGACCATCGCGTGTAAGATTGGCCTCGAGCGCAAGCTTGTAATCCGCGACAGCACTGCTCGCTGTGACCTCCCAGAACTCAGAACTCTTGGCGTCGATAATGTCTTCTCGGTCGAAGGTGAATAAGGAATCAAACAGAGGTTGGCCGTTGTTACACCACTTCTGAATGGCTCTCAGTGGTGTATGCACAAACTCGAGGACCGACGTATTGAATCCTTGGACCTGCAGAGCCAGCTGATCCCAGGTCGACTTGTTGGTGAGTGGCGTCGTGAATGGCAAAGTGTTGAAGAGTGGTCCAACCACGTTTTCGGCGTCATGAAGGTCAATAGACCGACCCGAGTAGACCACACCGAAGCACGGCTGCGAGTGTAGGTAATCTTGGAGAACGACCAACCACGCCGTCTGGACCATGGTCTGATGTGTAACACGCAAGGCCTTCCGCTTGTCTTCGAACCCATCCAGGTGGAACGTGCGGGACTGAGTTCGTGGCCCTGTGCTTGTGGCCCCCTCTGCTATCACTTCTGGCAAGGGCGTTGTCTGCCAATTATGGAACAGATCCACCCAGAAAGGCTGTGAGCTTTGATAAGTGGTCAAAGGACCAGCCTGAAGCGCATCGTAGAAACTCGCTGCGTCGTTGATGAAAGTCCCATCAATGGCGTTGGCGACACGCTCGAGCATGATCTTGAGGCTGTGCGCATCGTAAAGCGCATGGAACATTCTGATCACCAGCTTGTTCCTATTTTCCACTGAGAGGTGGTCAAGCTCAAAAGGGCGCACCATGTCTTCTCTGTTCTTGTCGATCCATTCGACGTGCCGCCTAGCAAGCAAGTCATCGACAGAATCTCTTTCGACCGTAAGTTCCGTCCATGGCAAAGCCTGACCACGCACCGCAACTTGGACGAATCCTTCGCCTGTCTGTAGGAACGCCGTCCTCAAGACGGAAGACATCTCATATAGTTGCTTCCAGGCTTCCTTGAGCTGGGGTGCCGACAGCCCCTGGTTGAGCTGTAGCTCAAACTGATTGAAGTATGGCTTGGATGTAGTCGATGATGACTGTGCTCTGGCTACCATGCCTTCTTGCAGCGGCGTGCATGGTACAATGTACTCGATCTCATCTTTGGAAACGTTGAGAAGCTCACAGGCTCTCCCAAGGTTCTGGTGGAAGCAGGCTTGGCAAATTTGCTTAACTTGTACTGCAGATGTGCTCTGGCCACTCTCTTCCGCCCTGCTCACGAGCCCAGAAATCCGGTCAATTTGACCTGTCTTCAACAGAGCCGAGGGGGAAGCTCGATCGAAGCCAGCTGACTGGAGTGCACGAGCAAGTTTTGTGACGGAGATCGAGTCGATGCCCAATTCCAAGATTGTTGATGAGTGAGTGATGTCTGCTTCACCGACTCCGGTGATATCCGACACAATCTTGGCAACCTTGGCTTCAGAGGCACTGAGCCCTCTTTGCGCGCTCTTTGTGCCACTAGCGATGTGTCGCAAGTCTTCCAGAGAGAGGCATTGGAAGAGAGCCTTCAGCCGCTTGATGTCGGCCTTGTTATTGGCAGACAACGGGATCCATGGGACGCACAGCACATAGCTTGGAACCATGTAGCCAGATAACTTGCCCTTGCAAGCGTTCTGAGCCATCATCGACATTTCGAAGGCATGTGCATCGGTGTGCACCTCAAGCTCGGCGTGGGGGTCTCGCTCGGCGCTAGCTGTGATGAAGGAGACAAGGAGGTCTCGATCCTGATTCTTCGTGACAAGTGTGGCAACATCCGCGGAGTAAGGTAGACTGGACTTGATAGCATGGTTGATCTCGCCGATCTCGAGTCTTTGCCCTCTCAGTTTGACTTGGTCGTCCGCGCGGCCCAGGAAGTCGAACGAGCCATCGTGAAGCACTCTGACCAGATCGCCGGTCCTGTATACCCTATCGTTGAAGTTCTCGAGATAGGCAAATCGCTCGGCAGTAAGCTCAGGCCGATTCAGATAGCCGATGCCCACGAGTTTGCCCGAAACACAAAGCTCGCCCACGGCGCCGCGCAGCACCGGAGTCTCAGTGCCCGGCTCAAACACATAGGCCCCCACGTTTGGAAATTGTCTACCGATGTTGGACGGTCTTCCGTTGTCTGGGACCCGCTGATACATGGTCACACCGATAGTCGCCTCTGTCGGACCGTATGCATTGTAGATGACTTGCTGAGGTCCCCAAGCTTCCAACACGTCCTGACGCAGTTGCTCACCGCCAGTGATGAAGACACCCTCGCAGAGGCTGGGGACATCGTCAGGATGGACGAGACGCGCTAAGCTGGGAGTGAGATCAATGTGTGTGATCTTGAGCTGCGAGATGGTCTCGATGAGATTGCTCAAAATCAGATCTCGTGGCGCCGAGACCACCGTGATGCCAACATGCCAAGACCAGTACTGCTCCAAGACGGATACATCGAAGTGGAAAGAGGCGAACTGTAGCCAACGTGATTGATCTGTCCAGTGGCCTTTGAACAGAGCCGAAAAGGCAAGCATTGCCTGCACGGTGTTCTCATGGCTGATGAGACAGCCCTTGGGCGTGCCAGTCGTTCCGCTAGTATAGAGGCAGTAGCATGGGTCTGATGCAGATACTAAAGTTGGAGGTTGGGCCGATGACGCAGTATTGCTATCGATCAGGTCGATTGATATCGGGTGGACTGGCACCGGCGATTTGAAGCCAAGTTGGGAGAGGATTGCATCCTCTACAAGCAGGCAAGCGGCACCAGAGTCCTCGAGGATAAACTCTTGTCGGGACGCAGGGGCAGTCGGATCGAGTGCCAGGAAGCAGCAGCCAGCCTTCAATATGCCAAGGATACTGAAGTACGCCTCTGGGGTTTTGTTGAAGCACACGGCAACCATGCTCTGTGGCAAGACACCGTTCGATAAGAGGAAGTTGGCGACCCGGTTGCCTGTTTGATCAAGCTGTTGATATGTCCATCGATGTGTGACTTCAGGGTTGTCGAGGTCTACAACGAATTCGAGAGCCACCGCTTGTGGATTTCTCCGGGCAGTAGACTCAACCATCTGGTGAAGCAGCTCACTGTCACAAGCAATAATGGACTCGCTAGCGGGAAGAATTGATAGCACCGCTTCGTCGAGCATGGTAGAGTCTTCTGGTGTAGTATTGCTTGAGGTTGAGCCATTCCCGGAATCGTGCAAGGTGTCAATAAGGAGGGCGTCGAATTGGGCAAGAAGAATCTGCGCCTGCTCGAAAGGCAGCACGCTCGTGTCGAAGACGATATTGAGGTCGAGCTTTCCAGCGACCTCCTGAATCTCGAGAGATATGGCGTACTCGACTGAGGCATGCTCTTCATTTACTTTCCATGGCAGCTCGTCCTCAGTTTCACTTGATACCTGGTAGACCAGCAGCGTGTCAAACAAAGCCTCGCCAGATCTTCCGAGCCAGCCTTGGATTGACGAAATTGGTGTTCGGATATGGCGGAGGAGGCTGGCATTATACTGCAGCATACGATGCAACTGCTCCGATACAGTGCCTGTGGCGTGGCCGATGACTGGCAGGGTGGCGATCATCGGGAAATTTGCCTCGAGATCACGCTTGGTGGAACGGCCGGAAAGGACAACGCCGAAAGTGACTGTTGGTTCTCCGAGATACGAGGACAGGAGCCGTGCCCACACCACTTGTACCGCCGCCTGTACGGAGACACCAATCGCCGCTGCTCGACTTTTGGCTTCCTGTATGCTGAGTTGACAGGTTTTGGACGCCGTCAAAACGCCGCGGGGCTCGACGAGAGGTGTCAGTGTTGGGAACCTGTTGATAACCGCCTCTGCTGACCTGTCTGTCCAGAAGCTAGAGTTGTCTTCCGCATTCGACATGAGGTTTGCAAGTGCCGGACGAATCTCTTGTTCTTGCACGTCTCGCCCCTCGAGAAGTACACTGGCCAAACTCTGCAAAAGTAGTTGAAGCGAGTGTGCATCGTAAATTGCATGATGCATCGCAAGATGCATGGTAGGCCGTGCATCTCCTTTCTCGACGATAGCAACACGCCATGGGGGATGTGACATGTCTGAAAATGCCTTCTGCGCTGCCTGTCTTCTCCACTCCCTGACGTCCAGTGCCGAATATATCGTAATCTGCTGGCCGTCTTGCTGCTCAAGATTCTCCTCGCGGTGAACGACCATTGCGTACGATGCCGCTGAGCTGTTGACATGTACAAACCCGGCCCTCAATATCTGCTGCGTTCTTCGAAGCTGTTTCCATGCGTCCATGACCTTTCGCGTGTCGATATCTGGGTCAAGACTCCAGCTGACATGGTTGAAGTAGAGCTTCTCCTCGGAAGCTAGTGACTGTGATAGCATTCCTTGTTGCAAAGGGGTGCAAGGAAGGACATCCTCCAGGTTCGCCTCATGCTCTATCTGATCTCGCACCTCTTCACGGAAGGCGTCGAAATTCGTGTCTGCTGTCTGATCTGCAGTGCTGTCGGCTTCGGTGGCACGAGCACAGGCGGCTATTTTGGCACAAGTCGGGCTTTCCATGATATCAGCCACCGACACTTGCAGAGAGCTCCTCTGAAGTATGCCCGCAACCTGGACAATGCCGATACTGTCAATGCCATAGTGGAACAAAGGCTTGACTCTCCGTATGCGATCTTCAGGCGTGTTTGTCAAGCTTGCGACGGTGGAACGAACAAGTTGCTCGATTTCCGACCACTCGGAGTCGTTTCCAACAATTCCGTTGTTCATTTCCGGGACAGGTGCAGACACTTTGACCGTAGAAAGACTGTCCCGCCACTCACTGGGCAAGTCCAGCCGCGTCATGAGCTGCGAGCGTGGATGCTCTAGGATTCGGCCAAGGACGAGCTGGAACATATTGTGGGCCAGTTGGAGAGTCGCATGAGACACGATATCACTGAAGGAAAATGGTCAGTACGGTAATTAGGGAGCTGTTGTCTGGAGGTAAGAACTCACGGCTGTCGGTATGACCCGATTCGGAGGACATTCCGATTCCGATCAGGGGTCACCTCACAGACTATCGGGACCTGGGAACAACAGTCAGTAGCCGAAGTTATGAGGTCAGGGATCTCGCGCCAAACTCACATCCATGGCTCCGTCATCTTTCTCCAAGGTCCAAATTCGTTCATCAAGCCGCGTCTGTCCTGGCTGCAAGATGAGTAATGTATCAAACAGTCGCGTTGAGTTGGACACCCATTTCTGGATCTGGCGCAGCGACGTGAACTGGTACGGCAAGCTCTTGGCGTTTAGCGACTGAGTACGCTTAGCCAGATCCATGCGGATTTTGGACTTGGCCAGGTTCACCCTCATTGGGATCGTGTTGAAGCAGGGGGCAACGAGCCTGTCTATGTCATCAACGGGGAGCGACCGCCCGCTCACTACGTTGCCGAAACAGACGTCGTCTGAATCTTGGATCAAGCTCAATGCAAGTGCCCATGAAGCTTGGCAGCAGGACAGGAGCGAGACCCCGAGTTCTTTCAGGCGGCTCTCGATCGAGTCAAAGGACTGGACAGTAAAGTCTTCGAATATTGTCGCAGTGTCAGGTTCAGACGTGCTTACTTGCGTCTCTAGCAGTCGAGGCACAAACCCCTCGAACTGGTTCCGCCAGAAGTCTTCCGTATCGTCAAGTGGCTCGAGAGCTTGTTGCAAAAACTTTGCGAACGGTATAGGCTGCTCCAAAGAGCCACCTTTCGCCAGCGTCTCGATTTCCGACAAGAGTGTTTTCATAGAGATGCCATCATACAAGGCATGGTGGCACGCGAAACAAAGGTATTGCTCCTCTGGGGCTGTCCGAATCGTGGCGAGCAGCACTGGCGGCTTGCCCGAGTCCACAGGTGACGGGAGGGATTGCTCGATATCTTTGACTATACGTTGAAGATCGTCAGATGACACATTGTCAAAGTGTCTGTAGTCCATCTGTGCTGAAGTGATGACAACCTGAACAACAGGATGGGACAGACTGTCTGTGCTGGCGAAACAAGTGCGTAGAATCGCATGCCTGTCAAATGCTTGCTTCCAATGTGACACAATTTCCTCAAAGGAGATGTGTAGTCGAAACATCATCATGTTGCAGTAGGAGCTGCCAGAGCTGGCCCCAGTGTTGGCAAACAGCATGCCTTCCTGCAGCGGCGTACACGGAAGGATACTTTCGATCACCCCCCACTCACTACTGATTCTGCCGCGAAGTGTCTCATCAAGCCCACGTGGGAGCAGGTCTTTGCTTTGTTCTTCGGGTTGAGCTTCAGGGCTGACGATACCCAGAGTGGCTGCCAATCGTCCAACACTAGGGCTCCTCAAGATCAAGGAGAGTGGAACTCTTCGTTGAAAGAGTTTTTGGAGTTTCTGAGCCAGTGCCATGGCCATGATCGAATCAATGCCCAGCGTGGCAAACGAGGTCCACTGCGTGATCTTGCTGAGCTCTGTGTTGGTCGTTTCCCCTGCCGCCTTCGCAACTAGTCGTTCCGCATCGGTCCATTCGGATGATGCTGCCTGCTGGTCCGTTAAAGCACTGTATTTTTCTAGATCACTTTTGGGGAGCGCTTCAATAGTGCTTCGGAGGCGAGGTCGATCCACTTTGCCTGATGATGTTCTCGGCAGTGTGGAAATAGGAATACTGAATGACGGAACCATGTAGTCCGGCAGGGCAGCTTGTAGCTCTTGTTGTATGGTCGATCTCGCCTTCTCAATGCTGTTATCCAAATCGAGAATGGTGAAGTCCACTGTGTCCAAAGTGCTCGGGACGTACAACAGGGCCAGTTGCTCGGTGTTTGACCCTTGTTGTACGAACACGGCAATTTCGCATGCTTTTGTGAGCTCAGCCTGCAGGACGACTTTCTGGATTTCCTGAAGCTCAATTCTTAGGCCACGGAGCTTGATCTGGGTATCGATTCGGCCAAGGATAATCAAGGACCCGTCTGGTAGCATGCGACCTCGGTCACCAGAGCGATAGAGTCGGCCGAATATTGGATGGTCAAAGAACTTTTCGGCTGTGAGCTCAGGCATTTGCAGGTAGCCTGCGGCGACCTGGTCGCCACCAAAGCAGAATTCGCCAACGCAGCCAATTGGCACTAGGTCGCCCGTGCCAGGACGACACACAAATGTTGAGGTGTTCTCGAAAGACCAGCCGAGAAATTGCGAGGAGTCCCCATGCTCGACTTTGCGTACCGTGCAGATGTTGGTTGTCTCCGAAGGTCCGTAGCCCTGCCACAGCTGCTTGTGCCATTTCGCGAGCACTTCATCCGTCATAGCCTCCCCAGAAGTTACCAGGAACTCGACCGAAGGAACATCATCGGGGTGCAGCAGAGACGCAACTGTGACCGTCATGCTCAGATGTGTGACTTGCATCATTGTGATTGTTCGGCTCAAGTTTTCGAAAAGCGTATCATTGGTGGCAGAACACAGGCACATCCCATTCGCCCATGCAAAGAAGATCTCGAACACCGAAACATCGAAAGCCTGAGAGCAAGCTTGGAGCATCCTCGAGGATGGGCTGTGGGGATACAGTGCTGAGAGGGCCATGATGTTGCTCAGCATGTTCCGATTCGTGACGGCCACACCTTTTGGCACACCAGTAGTACCGCTGGTGTAGATGACGTAGGCGAGATACTCGGGATCCGTAGAGACGTCAATGTTTGAAACTGGGTAATGTAAATAGTCCTCCTCGCCGACTGGGAACATTGCGTGGAGGTCCTCCTGAGATAGCAGCGCCTGCAAGTCCTTACTAGTCAAACATAGTCGTGGCTTCGCTTGGTCGATAATTCTCTGCTTCCGGAGCGCAGGTGTGCTTGGGAGCATGGGCAGGTAAGCACTACCTGTCTTCAGAATAGCCAAGATACTGCAGTACAACAAGGGCGACTTCTCCATGACTATCGCCACCACATCGCCAGGCTTGACACCATTATCCAAGAGCAGCCTTGCGATCTGGTTAGCTCGCGAGTTCAACACGTTGTAGGTGAGAATCCCTTCTTGTATGGAGTCGCTGCTCACAGACTCCAAAAACTGTAAGGCGGCATTGTTGGGGTATCTTGTCGCTGTCTCTTCCACGAGCTTGGCCAGACTAGGCAGGATTTCCAGTTTCTGGGGACTTTTGTTGAAAGTGGACAGTACTGTCGCTGGGAAGCAGTTTTCGACTTCATGCAAAAGCCCAGAGGACGGATCCAGGAAGTGTTTGACCAGGCTGTGGAGCTGTTCTGAAAAGCTTTCCATCAACTCTTGCGAGAGCGTATCGGTGTGCCATGTCATCTGACAGATGAAATGATCATCCAAGGGCTGGATTTCAACAAGCAGCTTTGCTTCGACAGCATCCTTGTGACTGACTTCTCGAATCCCGTCCTTTGGTGCTCGTCTGCTAAGAATTGACTCCTGGTAAGCGAAGATGACATCAAAGATCCGCGAGCGCGGTGGGATCCCCGCGGCCTTCTTGATGTCGGACAGGGGCAGGCCGCCATGTTTGAGGGATCTCCTGTTGCTGGCTTGGATGACTTGGAACAGTTCTGTCACAGTCTGAAACTGATTGAACTGCACTCTCAATGGCAACGTCGTCATGAACGGACCCATCGCGCTTTCGATGCCATTGACGGGAATCGTGCGGCCAGATGATACGGATCCGAGGACAATATCGTCGACTCCTGTGACAGCGGACCAGAGCCATGCCAGTGCTGCTTGAAAAACAACCTGATCGCTCAGGGAGAATCGGCTCGATGTTTCCTTGACCTGCTGAGGCGATACTCCAAATTCCCTCCGCATTATTTGGATCTCTGGCTGGTCGACTGGTCTTGTGCGGAAGTTTGGAATGCCCGCCAATGTGCTTGCCCGCAATTCCTCAGCCCAGTATTCTTGGGATGCTGTGTGATCCTGCGTTTTCAGCTCTTCTGAAGCAGCAACAACGTCTTGGAACTGTGGCGGGACTGAGATAGGCTCCTCTTTAGATAGAGTGTTGAGCTGCTCAACTAGGAGGTCTGCCGTCCATCCATCATATATCGCGTGGTGAATTGTGATCTTGGCCATAGGGCCATCATGGGCTGCTCCTGCGGAACCCCTGATCTGCACCTCAAGGGGATGCAGAAGGAATTTCTCAATGTCCCCCGCATGTGATCTGTCAAACTCTTCGACGATGGTGATCTGCTCTTCTGGCATTGCAGCCCACGTGATCTGGCATAGCCAATCTTCGCAGTGAGCGAAGCCCGTCCTGAGAATCTGGTTCTGATCGCAGACTTGCAAGAACCATTTCCTGATATCCTTCGGCTCTGCCCCAATTGGAAACCCCAGCTGCAGCTCATTGACGTACATTCGACTATCCTGTAGTGTCTCCGTGATCATCGATCGCTGTAGGGTGGTGCAATGTGATACGCCTTCGGCACCAAAGAGGAGAGCTGGATCTAGTCCGTGTGCCGACGCAGGTAGTGTGTTGGCAGATGCACTGCGCTCTTGACTTGGCCTTTCGCGGTTTGTTGCCGTTTGCCGTCTCTGCATCCTTCGCCTCGCAGCGAAGTAGACTTCATGAAAGGTTGTGCTGTCTAGGATGTCGACCGGGCTGACGTCGATCTCAGCTCGTCGCAGCTCTGCGGCGTACTCGATGGCGACAAGTGAATCGATGCCTGACGAAGCAAGTCGTGACGAAGGATTCAAGTCTCTCCGAGTCAACTGCTCCGCAATCTGACACAGCTTGCGCTCCAAGTCATCCTCATACCGCAGATTCTGGTTGTGGCTCTCTTCAGCTTCAGCTTGGTAGTCGGCAACCATTCTCTTGCGATCGACCTTGCCAGAAGGGAGACGCGGGAAATCTGACATCACTCTCAGATCCGTCGGGACCATGAAGACGGGGAGCCATGACTTGCACCGTTCGACGATTTTTGTTTCGGCACCTTCGAGTTGGTCCACCGCGGCGAATGCCACCAGGGTGTTGGCCACAATGACTGCAACAGCGCTGTGGCAACCAGGAGTGCCAAGAACGACCTGCTCAACTTCCCCAAGCTCCATGCGTTGGCCGTTCAGCTTTACCTGCGTGTCATTGATGCGGCCGAGACATTCGATTGTGCCCTCAGCGGTCATAATGGCCTTGTCTCCTGTACGGTAGACTCTGCCGTAGGGTGAATCGATAAAAACAGCGGCTGTCTGCTCTGGCCGCTGGATGTATCCTACAGCCAGCTGATTACCACCCACGACTAGCTCGCCCGTTTGACCAAGGGGGAGAGGCGCAAATGGAATTGAGGCATCGGCATCGATGATGAAGGCCGACACGTTTTCTAAAGGAAAACCGATATTTCTCCTGGGCTGATTATGCTGGAATGCTGGTTGTAAAGTGCTGCACGACAACATGTCAGCTCTGCTAACGGACCGTAGCCTGTAGACCAGAAGTGATGCTCTTACCAGTGAATGGTTGCCTCTGTCGGACCGTACATGCCCCATAGTATGCTATCCCTTAGATCATCACCGCCAAACTCTTGAATGACAGGGTCTGTCAGCATCTCGCCAATGGTCAAGAGCAACTTCAAACTCGGTGCTCGGTCCCTCGACTTGAGAAGACTTCCTGCAACCGAAGGAGTCAGTTCGCACGCGTCCACATTTGTCCTCGTAATGAGGTCAGGCAGGTTGGCCAGCAGCTCTCCCCGATCACAGCAGACGAGAGTGCTTCCACGCATGAAAGGGAAGAATATCTCGAAGACCGAAACGTCAAATGTTGGCGCCGCAAACTGCAGAAAGCGCTTGAAAGCAGGAAGATGACGATCGTGGGCGAGGAGCGCCTGGGTCGCCGCCCTGTGGGAAATGCCAACTCCTTTGGGTGTGCCAGTTGATCCAGACGTGTACATTACATATGCGAGTGAATCTGGTGACTGCGTCGGGCCCAATTTCTCCTTTGTGTCTGAAAACAAAGTAGTGCTTGGCGCAGTAGATTCCACCAGCAAGATTCTTCTTTTTCCATCCTCCTGCGGAAGCCTCGCGGCAAGGTCAGGACTGCTGAGAACGATCTTTGCGCCAACATCGTTGAGAATGAAATTGATTCTTTCCCTTGGAGCATCAAGGTTGAGAGGGCAGAATGCGCCTCCAGCTTTGAGGATGGCAAGCTGGGCAATGTATAACGCGGGTGATTGCGGAATGAGCAGCGGGACGACGAATGGCTCTGAGCTTGTGACATCAAATTCCGTGCATGACCTTAAGCTCGCTGATATCCGCTGAGCTAATGCATCTGCTGCGGTGTGGAGGTCAATGTATGCCAAGGAAACGGAGCTCCCTGATCTTGGAAAGTAGTCGATGGCTAATTTGCTACCATGGTCGACAAGATCGTGTAAGAGACCTGGCCCATCTATTGTTATGGGACATGGGTTGAGTATTGACAACCCTTCGTGTGCTGTTGGAGTTGCCATGGTCTTCCTGTTTCTAAGCAACTTGGGTCAGAATGAGGTCCATTTGGAGCGCACTTAATCAATCGTTACGACGATCGCACTTATGGCGCCTAGAAGAGACGAGGTATGCTTGCGTCAGGGAACTTTTCTGGGAGGACCGTCGTCGGTATCGATGATGCGGGCACAGGCCTGAGCGAGGATTATCTTCATCGGTCTCGAATATCGGCAAGTACCTGTTGTTGCATGAGTCGAGGTGCTTCGACACACGCCTGAGCAGTTGTGATCCACGGAAAGACTCACTGTTGTCTTCGGCACAGCGACCGGGTCACGAGGTGGTGCCAGGATGTCTGGGATCGGCACGGCAGTGGACGAGAACACCCTCTCCCAACGGCTTTTTCTGGCTTGGACCTGAGCAAGACCTTGCAGAGGTCTCCGCGAGGCTCGAGATTTGGCTTTATTGCCGTGCCAGAGTCTGACTCTACGTCGGCTGTGAATTGCTCGACTTCCAGAATAGGGACTGCACTCATGCAGGCGTGATGCGAAGCAGGGCTCGGGTCGTGGTGCTGGTGGGGCGCAACAGAGGCGCTCTGGAAGGTACTTGGGGCCAAAGTCGCTCTGCTACGCGTAGTTAGAGGTCCCACGAGGTGTTGCATCCTTGCGAGGTGACTGAACTCCACTCCGCACGTCGCTGCACACGCGCGGTTGCAACGAGAGCCTTTGGACAGGTGATCGGCCTGGGTTCGCGCGCAATTGTCCTCGGCCTTGGCTTGGCCGAGTGAGACGTCGTCGAGCTAGCCAGCAAGGCTCAGGCGGTTCCTGCCACCCCAGTGCTGCGAGGACTGACCTGGATACGCGTACCTAGGGCGGCTTGGAAGCTCCGCGAGTCTGGATCTAGGCCGCTGGGACCAGCCTTGCTGTCCAGCGCAGTCGTCCTGCGTCGTCTGCTGTCTCCGCTTGGCCTGGTGCTCACGATCTCTCGTGTGAGGCTTGCTGCCGTGGGGCACAGCTTGCACGGCTGGGCAGGATGGACAGGACAAGCAGTGTCCACAATCCACACCGTGCCCTTCCCTCCTCCGTTAGTCCATTACATCACGACCCAGTGGGTTTCCTGCAGTTCACAACCGACCATCTGAGCCTCCCACGCCGCACGGTTGCTGTTCTTTTGTTTTGGCGGCACTTCCCATCCGAGCTCTGTCGCGTTGCGAATGCAGGAGTGCTCGCCATTTTCCCTCTAGATGACCAACAACGCTTCTCGATTCACCACGAACACAAGAAGCCGCACCGGTCCTGCCTTTGGCGCCTACAGGAACCGTGGTGAACGTATGGACCCGGCGCGAGGGGTTCCGAAAAGCACAAGAAGGACACCTTCCTCTTTAACTTGAATGAAGTGAGCTTCTAGAACTTCAGCCACACTTGCACTCCCACACTCCCACGCTCCCACATGCGATCGAGGGCGTCGGGAAAGATCCGCGGCTGTGTTTCTTCATGGAGAATCTTTGCCCGACACTTTCCGACATAGATCCTCCCGTCCGCCGTCTTCGGCTTCCATCACGTTCGGAACCACAAAGGTAGCAGATGTTCCGCTGCTCCGACATACCTTGAACAACGCGGACACGAGAGTCTGGCCGGGGTCCCCCCATCCTAGGCATGTGTCATTCCTGCAGGATTGCGTAAAGCTGTGTTGAGAGCGGCATTTCTCTGGCTTCATGGAGCAAGCCCTGGCCGGATTGGCGCCCTCAAAGTGGGGGTTTGCTAAGGGCATCGGCATCTCATACACCCCTGACACTGCTTGATCTTATCAGATCATCAGATAAAAATTTTCATCTCGGGTGGAGACCGTCTGTGACGTGGGTCTGGCACTTGGGAATTAGAACTCCGGCACGTACTGCGCAATGCGGCCTTTCTGGGCAGCCACTCACAATCAAGACTACTCCGAGACCTCGCCTAGTAATTCTCATGACTGATCCTTGCAGAGGGGTGCAAACCCGCGGAACTCGTGGAGGAAAACTAGCAGTGTCCGGTACTGGTTCTAGCGAACCATGACGACATCGCAGGACTTCAGTGTCGGCGATCCTTGGCCGTCCGCCAAGTGCACCGTCCATAGCGCGTTCATGCGAGAAGCTGAGCGGCGCATACTCCGTGATTTGCTCTACACTGTGTTCTAGGCGCGAAGCTCGGTAGGTGAGAGCTGGTTCTTGGTGCAGACACCCAAGGTTCCACTTACCGGGCAGCGCGGTTTCGGAAGGTGCTGCGTCTGGCACACAGCATACCTCTGCAAGCCGAGCTGCCACGCCGTGCTCTGGTGGATGCGACTCACATCGCGATGTGCAGGGTTGTCGACTCAGCTCTTGCACCATACCCTGGGAAGAGCTTCTTGGTGGCCGTCTGATATCCTTGAAGGCCAGGGTCATATGGGCCACCGGAGTAGTAAGCGTTGGATATTGCGGGCTTCGAGCATTGGCATTCTCCAGGGGTCCGATCGAGCCGACCTCGCCGTGTCCTGGTTCTTCCGAGGGTTGCGAACCTGGAATGTTACGTATTCTGGCACAGTGTACGACATTCTCTGCCGTGACAATGTGGAATGGCTTGGTTGACATGCCGTGAATCGAGGTAGTCAGCGATCCGCTCGCCCCCATGACTAGCTGTAATTTTGGCACAGCCTGATCTTTGACGGCTCTCGAGTGTACGGGCAGTCTTTTTCGGGTGGTATTGTGACCAAGCCAGGGGGTTTGCGAGGCCGGCGTGGCGATCATGGTCGGAATCGGGCAGCACATGCAACTAGAAGGCTCTGCTGAGGAAGAGGGTACGGAGGCGGCTGGATGGTGCCATACTCGGGCTCGCCATGGAGCCAGGTGGCGCCCAGTCGAAGTGGAAAGAGCGACCCGAAGCGGAGACAGGGCCTGGAGAGGGAAGGCACGGCTGCTGGGGATCTCCGCAGATCAATCTTATCAGATCATCAGATAACGCCGATGTCGCGGCATCTGCGCGGCACAGACCATCGCGCCCTGCAAGCCTGCAAGACTCATGCAGGCCATCCCTGCTGCATCCTCCACGCCACGCAACAATTCATCACCGCCCACCGAGACTGGCCGCTCGCGTGGCATGTCGCCGCGGCGGAATCGTCCCAGTCGGGCTACTCTGGGCCCCTTGGGCCATGCCAAATTTCAGGGTCGCCTGCTGCAGAGAAACGACCCAGGACCCCGCCTCCGACGCCCATGTCCTGGACAGAAATAACGAGCAACGGATTGCCAAAGGAGCCCGTCGAGCTTTCTATGCTCCGCCGAACAGCTCGGCGTTAAGAGGGGGGCTGCACAGGGCACAACAGTCGACCGCCACCCAGCTAGTGACATTACCACGTTCCAGCGTCCTTTCGAAAAAGGTCAGCAGTCTCGATGATACCGCCAGGCTTGACTTTCGGGCTCGAAGCCGCCAATGTTAGCAGGCCAGCATTGTGGGCTGGCCCCGAAGCAAAGGCAGATGGCAACTCGACAAAAATGTGTGGCACAGCCGGCCAACGGAAAGCAGTTGTGGCGGGATGCTTGAGCTGGAGCTTGCTCCGCTCTTGTGCCGAGCTTGACTTTGCAAGTGCGCCGCGCAGACCCGCAGGTACTCGACACCATGTAGGGGTCCCTCGGGTGACGTTGATGGTGTGGCTCCATGCGAGCAGCGCGACGAATGGAGCAGATCGGCCGCCCTGGTTTCTGTGCTCCGTTTCGCCTGCTCGGCCGGCAACGGACTCTTCTCGCTGCCATGCAATTTAATCTCAGGCTTCCCCATTTTCTGGATCGCTCATTGTGTGATCTTGCCTCTCTCTTCACTTTTCTGTTTCCTCAAAGCAGTCATCAGGTCTTTCTCCTTCGTGGCAACTCGGGCAACCGTACACCGAGACATCCCTCAGCTTGACTTACACAACCTAGTTGTCTGCCCCTCCATCGCCGAAGATGGCTCCTCACAGCTTGTCAGATACCCTCTCTGGCAGTGGTGACGCCAGCCACAGCTCTGCCCACCACCAACAGTCAGCGGAGCACCAACAACAGCTGCCCAGTGGCACTTCGCCAAAACGTGGCTCCAACCTACAGCGTTTCTCCAGCGACGAGGTTCACGATCTCGTCTGTGTTGGTTTTGGGCCTGCCAGTCTTGCAGTTGCCATTGCTCTCGACGATGCGGTCCAGGCTGGCCGTCTGGGGAACTTGGGCGGCAGCTCGCTCCCCAAGGTCAAATTTCTTGAGAAGCAGCAGCGATTCGCGTGGCACGCAGGCATGCTCCTCCCCGGCGCCAAGATGCAGATATCGTTCATGAAGGACATGGCCACCTTCCGCGACCCCACCTCTCAATTCACCTTCATCAACTATCTACACAAGAACAACCGCTTGGCAGACTTCTCGAACCTCAGTACATTCACGCCTGCCAGAGCAGAGTTTGAGGACTACCTCAGGTGGTGCTCCAGCCACTTCGACGATGTGGTCGACTACGGCTCAGAGGTTTTATCTGTCTCTCCGGACCACGAGCCTTCCGGTGGCAAGGTGTCCACTTTTACCGTGACCTCGAGGAGTGTCAAGACTGGGAGCATCACGAAGTCTCGCGCCCGCAACGTCCTCATTGCGATTGGAGGACAGCCCTCCCTACCGAAGCAGCTCCCGCACAAGCACCCGAGAGTCATCCACTCTTCACAGACTGCGACATTGGTGCCAAAGATCCTGAACAAGCGCAATGCTCCGTATCGGGTCGCTGTCCTCGGCGGAGGGCAGAGCGCTGCCGAAATCTTCAACAATATTCAGAACCTGTATCCGAACTCCAACACCTCTCTGATCATGCGCGCAGAGTTCCTGCGGCCTAGTGACGATTCTCCATTGTATGTTGACACACACCCCCTCGTGGCTACATTTCTGCAGATTTGGATCATCACTAACAATCCAACCCCACAGCGTAAACTCCATCTTCAACCCAGATTATGTCGACGACTTGTACACACGCCCAGAGCAGAGCAGGCGCGAGATCATTACGGGGGCTCGGGCCACAAACTACAGCGTTGTGCGGCTCGACCTGATCGAGCACCTCTTCGAGAAGATGTACGATCAGCGGAGGGAACTAGGCGCCGACGAGAAGCAGTGGCCCCACCGCATCCGTGGAGCCACCGATCTCGTCTCCTGCACACCTCTCGGTGATGACAAAGTGCGACTTGCCATTCGCCCAGTAGGGTCGCCCGGTGCAAAGGAGGAGCTCCTCGACGTGGACCTGGTCATCTCAGCCACTGGCTACCAGCGGAATGCACATCTCCACATGATCAACCAAATCGAGTCTCTGCTTCCCGAGACAGAGGGAGCATCGCAGGCCTCGGCCACCAATGGCATGGACTACAAGTTTGCGCCAAAGGTGGGCAGCCGCGACCTGAAGGTCTCACGCGAGTACGCCGTCAAGTTTGCCCCTGGCAAGGTCGCTGCCGGCTCTGGCATGTATCTCCAGGGCACGAATGAGGGAACGCACGGTGTAAGTTCTCGATCCCCCCCAAGCAGCGTCTTATTCACCAGGCTAACATTTCTTTCCAGCTGAGCGACACTCTCCTGTCGATCCTGGCTGTGCGGTCTGGTGAGGTCGTCAATGCCATGTTTGGCCTGCCGCCCAGAAGGGGGGCTTTGCTTTAACCAAAAGTTCGCTTTCCCGTCTCATGTAGTACAAATACCCCTGCCTACTTTTTTGTATATGAGTGTTGCTTAGATCTCAAAATTTGTGCACCAGATGCCGCGGCATTTCAAAATGGGACGAGAACATACCTCCGACTTTAGTTACTTAATTGCCATTTATTTTGAGGGTGCATCGCTCCAATCGAGGCTGTCTGTGATATCTCGGTGGACTCGACTTCATCCAAATGCGTGACCCACTCGCGTTGTCTCCGTTCAAGTTCAAACCAGTTCTGATTGACACACATCCCAATTCAAATAGTGATCCAAAGATTCTCGACGTTTACAAGCCCTCGTATAGGACATGCGTAGAAATCTGTGGTGTCTCACGTACAGCACCACCTCAGGTAGCTAATCATATCCCCTCGAATTCATAAGCCACTCACTGGCCCGGCAACTTCTTATTCTAGGCCCTAGTGAGCGTCAACGCCGCCATAGGACTTCTGCGTGACGACCAGCACCAACGCCGTCATTGCCCGGAAAGCCTTTGGCGACAGAGACATGCTCTCTTGGATAAACAAGCACATCCGGGCCACGAGCCAGCCAGTCAGAGCACCGCAATTACGAATTACGCTCTCGAAGCATCTGCCACGTTCCCCACGCGAGACGATGACTTGCCCATTGGCAAGTGGCACGTCGTCGGTTTACTCCTGCCTAATCCTCCGCCTTGTAAGCGTCAACACCCGGAGATTGAACCCCTGCACATGGACGTCGTGACGGCGGGAGTGCCGGGACCCGGGAGCCAGTCAGGTCCTCGGGATTACCAAATCGAGTTATCCAGGAAGGTGTCATTGTGACAAGGAATCAACAGACGAGGAGGGAGCGTACCTCGTCTCGACGTCAGAAGCCGCACGTGGCGCCGGCAGCAACGTTGGCGAGGCTTCCCGGACCAGTCACAGGCTCTGGATTACAAAATAACCCATTGTCAATGAAACCTGTCAAGCCAAACCTTGGAATCATCGACCGGGGGGGAAGGGAGATGAATGAGAGGTACTTCATCGACAAGTACCTCTTGTTTGACCCGCCTGAAAGAGAGAAAAGCGAATGGCTGGTCGAGTGGCACCGAACGCGCGATGCCACACGAGCATACCACGAATCGTACATGAACTCCTGCGGGATTTGAGGCGGGGGACCCCCACATTGGCACGCGACGGAATATCAGGTTGTCACGCCGGAACGTGCAGATGCGGAACAGGAACAAGCCCGCGAGGTTGGGGCTGAGGCGCGTCGTCTGACGGGAGCGAGAACAGTCGACTGGATAGAACGGCTGGGCTGGCCAAAGTTGACCATACAGGAGCCGAGGAATGGCGATTGCTAAGCTACAGAGCCCACCTCTGAGGGTCGTAGAGGAAGGGCTCAACGGATGCAAGAAGACGGAGCTTGTGTCCAGGGAGACTCTGCCCGCCTCACCATTGATGACAATGCTTCCACCCACGGGGTGGGCAGGCATGGGCTTGCTGCTAATCTTCCCGACGAGGGGGGGCTGCGCTCTCTAGCTGCCTAGCTTCCTCCGTAATGGCGGGAACTAGGCTGCTAAAGCTTGGTTTTGGCGGCCGCTAGAGGAGCTCGATGTGGCCGGCCATGGGAAACTTGAGAGTGGGATGCGGGAAAAGAAAGTATGGCGTGGTCCCTCCGGAGCGGCCCCTGCAAATGGTGACAACTACAAGCGGCCAGGTGAATCATCATCGCAGGGTTCGTAGTCTGATCACTACTGGGTCCTGATACCAATCTTCCGGCCGACGACCTCACACCCACAGGGCATGTCGATCCTCTCGCCTCGTCGCCTCGAGTCTCCTGTCAAACCTTGCCACGGGCGTGACCACCACCAAGAGGTGTCGTACGGTTCAGGTCCATCCGTTGTTGGGTCGTACGTAGATCCGCGCGCCGAGGTGTGACGATGATGTGCGGGCGAGGCGCGTCGCGGCAACGCTACCATGCGCCATCTCGGTGGGGAAAACTGAGGGGCCGGGCCTTGCATTCACAGTCTCTAGCTCCCAGAGAAGCCTCCCATGCTTTGTGGATTGTCAACTCGACACACCTGATTGGCTTCCTCTCCCAGTTGTAGTGTGCCTTGATGACACTTTGAAATCTGCAATGTGGGATGGGGGTCACAATTTTCACATGATAGATCCTGCACGCGGGACGACTGCATGAAACACGTTGACAGCAGCCCTTGGGAGGCGAGGAGAAGAGAGAGGGGGGGAGTCGAGCTCTGTTGTGGTGGTGGTGGGCCTTGCCACGGCATCAGAGCCCAGAGGTGCCAATGGTGAGGAACATGGAGGGGGCGGAGTTTGGTTGGAATGGCGACGCTGAGTTCACAGGGCTTTGGTTTACTTTGCCGGTCTTGCGTCCATGCTAGCTGTGCCCTGTCTTGATTCTTGACTTGGTTTCTCGGACTGTAATTGTTACAGGCCACAGTCCAATCTGACTGACCGCAGTTGATCATCATTGATCATTTTTGTGCAGAAGACCTATTTGACTCTAAGAGGCGTGCTTTCAACAACAAGCGGGGCGCTTGGTCTAGGGGTATGATTTTCGCTTCGCAATAACGACTCAGTTCGTTAATACGTCTGTGAAAGGTCGTGGGTTCAATTCCCACAGCGTCCAAATGCGTTGGCATTTCTTTTTTGGGCTTCTTATATGTTCATCAATATCTGCTGTCTTCCTTTCTTCTTTTGACCATATTCTTAGTTTTCTTTTTTTTGGCTTTTTTTTTCCTTTTGTCCTTTTAGTCCTGAGTTGGCCTTAGAGAGCTGCCGGCGTCGACCGATGGATGTGTGTCGTGCGGCAACTTCTAATCATTTTCATGACGCCTCTTTATGTCGCCTCTTTATCGAACTAGACTAAACAATGACCGTATTCAGGATTATGGCAAAAAGACTTTCGTCGAACGACTTGGCTTTTTATTGTTATGATTATTTTCTGAAACTTCATTGAAAGCTTAGCCAAAGTCATAAATAGAACGATGGAGAGAGGCAAAACCACATACGCGATGATCATGCCCTCCGCTACGATGTGGAATAATCCACACCAATTCTATCTATGGCTTTCTCTTGTCTCATTTCGATGTTATGACATGTTGAGTTAACATATCTGACGCAACAAAATAGATTCTGGGCTACAATGCTTGTCGAAAATGCGATGCTCTTCTCGTGACCAGCACAGATTCATTCCAAAGCAAGTGAGCAAGCCCAATCCTGTTTATCGCCTGACGCTTTGGAACTCGATCGACATGATAGATCAAACACATCCCACAGCTTTGGCATCAACCCAGAGTCGATTAGCAGCCCTCGCTCATCGTAATGCCGACACTCTGCTTGAGCCTAAGACCGACGCGGCAGCTTATTTAGCCCGCCCAAGGTTGGGAGCATCCTGAACGCGGCCTGCGGATGAAATTGTGCGAGGGCTTGCTGTTGTGCTGCGTTCACGTCGACTGCGCCTCCCTCGCCCGGTAGAGGATTGGCAAACAGCCAGGTGCTGTTATCCATCATGTTTGCGGTCGCCAACGGAAGATTGCTCTTTGCTGCCTCAACAACACCCAGAGCATCAGCGGTAGCGGTGGTGGCGGCACAATTGGCGTCAGTTGGGTAGACCTGCGAGACGACAGAGGACATCGCGGCGGACTGCTGTCTCTCCAAGTTGTTGTGGTATTGTGTCAGGCCTGCGAATGCTCCCGAGGAGTGCCTTGATGTTGTCGTTGTAGTCGTTGTCGTTGACGTCGTCGTATTCAAGGTAGAGGGCAGCGTTGCCTGGTTTATTGTAGAAAACTGGTTGCCCGGCTGCTGACCACTGCCGACTTCCGTCAACGCCACGCTGCCTGAGCCCAACCAGTCTGAAAGATTGAAAATGTCTCGAGGCTGCTCGTTGTTGATGGCATTAAAAGGCTGCGGTGACAACGAGGATCCCGCCGGGCCGCCTCCTATTAACGGGTCGAGCCCAAAGGACAGGAGCTGCGAGGGACGACTTCCCAGGACATCTTGGTCGGTCGATAAGATTCGCATAAGGGGGTCGTCATCGGAAGGATCGTCCCCCGTGAGATCGACGAATGAAGCATGTTCCCGAACCGTCACCGAGGCCTCACTCCCACCTCGCTCATTCTGATTCCCAAACATGGACGTGCTCGGAATAACACCGCCGTCTCCATTCTACGAAGACGCAGCTATCGTCGTCCCCAGCACGTTCCGCACCCTGCCGTCTTCAACGCTCTGAACCTCGGCATCCGGCTCCGACAGCTGTCTTATATCACCACTAGTGCCCGTACCCATGGCGCTCTCAGCCGTTGTCGCGAACGGATCAGCCCAAGGCACCACGAGGTCCATCATCCGCTGCGCGTGCGGCGACAGCAGGGCCAGCTGCGTGTCGACCAGACCGTGCCGGCGGGCCGAGCACAGCCAGGTGACAGTTGTCGCGCACGCGAGGCGCAGCAGCAGAGGGTTGGTATGCTGTAGCGAGTGCAAGTCGGCGTGGGTCGGCCATCTGCTGTGCTCGCGGGCGTAGTAGAGGATGAGCTCTGGTTTTTGTCAGGCGTCAGTGGGTTCGCCTGTTCCTTTGCGGATCCGGGAAGTCTGGAAGTGTGAGAGGAAGGAGGAAGGACCTGGGAACTGACCTATTGCTTGGAAGCACGCCACTGTGTCCTCTCTGCCGGGAAAGAGCGTGGCTTGGGAGGCGAGCTGGAGGGTGTGGGCCAGGACGTCGTCGCTGCTCCAAAGAAGATCGTCCATGGCTGATATCGTGGCGGTGTCGTGAAGCGTGTCGACCAGGAGTTTGGACCCGTGATTTATGTTGGTGAAGTTGTTGCTTCTAGGATTCGACGGGCGGTCGCCTTGTGCGGAGTTGCGGTTGTTTGGAAAGTGCACCATCGTGATTGCCGGGACGAGAATTGGAATAAATACGACCGAAACCACCTGAGGTATCCACGTGGACAACAACAATAACAACGACAAAATTGGTCAACATGCCGTGTGTCGCCGGAGAAATACTCCTGAATGTGCGTACGGATGAGGCACAATGCCGCCTTGCCTGAAAACAGGCTGTTTTCAGCAGGAACACAAACATGTTCATCACCACCTGAAGTGCAAGTTTCGGAACATTTGTCAACGGGACATAAGAGTCTGAGCAATCTAGTAAGGGTTGTATTTGCAGATTATCATTCACCTCTGAATGATCTTCATGTCTATGTCCATCTCAACAGGTTCCAATCTGAGGACTTGTGACGCGGCGCTTTCCCCAAGCTGTTGCCGGGGCAATCAGGTGATCTAAGTCTGAGAGACGATGCCGGTGGCCCTTTTGACATTCCGATTTATACACGGTTGAGATACTTCTGACAGCATGGGTTTCTCAAGAAGTTTCATATGTACTGCGATCTCGAGCTAGAAAAATGTATATACAATAATAGAAATAGCGTAGTCGCCATATGTGCACCCTGTCCTCTTCCGAGATGGACATCTCTGACTCCTATATACGTCTCAACCTCACCCAGCGCATCAAACCTCATCGCCATCGATTGTCATCATCATCATCATCGTCATCATCACGCTTGACAACATCCCCATCGCCCCCCTCACTCATCGAAACCGGTCAAAGTTGTCTCGAGAACGCGCTTAGCAGGCGCCAGACTTGACGGTGAAGCTCTCGGTGCGGCTGGAGCTGCTGTACTTGGCGCCGTCGCCGAGGCCGCGCTTGGCAAAGGCGGTCCAGATGGCGCAGGCGTTGGCGCCGCCGGTCAGGGCCTTGTCGGCGTCGATGATGGCGTCCCTGGCCTGGACGAAGTTGGGGTTGCAGGGCTGCAGGGCCATGCCGTCGACGACGAGCTTCATGGCGAGGAACTTGCCGTCCGTGGGGACGCCCTTGCTGTCGAAGGTGGGCAGGACGGCGGCGGTCTGCTTGCCCCGGCGGGCGATGAGCTCCCACATCATCTCGTAGAGCATGTTGGCCCAGATCGTGCCGATCGCGTGCACCGAGGTCATGCCGTTGGCCGACTTG
This sequence comes from Microdochium bolleyi, assembly GCA_001566295.1. Lineage (NCBI taxonomy): Eukaryota > Fungi > Ascomycota > Sordariomycetes > Xylariales > Microdochiaceae > Microdochium > Microdochium bolleyi. Next base: position 774,386 of record KQ964258.1, read on the forward strand.
TAGGTCTGGGGGTTGGTCGTCTTGGAGGTGCTGTAAGGGTACGCGCGGATGCCGGCGCCGCCGTTGACCCAGTCGCCCATGGCGTAGCTCTTGGCGGCCGTGTCGGAGGTCTTGAGGCGGACCGCGGTGGCCATGAAGTCACCCCAGCCCTCGCCCATGCCGCCGCTCTCGGTGGAGCTCAGGCAGCCAGAGTTGGCCGGGCCGCCAGTCAGGCGGTTGGAGAGACCGTGCGTGTACTCGTGGATCACGACGCCGGCCTCGAACGAGCAGTCGCGTTGAGGGGTGGTCTTGGTCCACATGTACATGCGCATGCGAGGGATCTGGCCGTCGGCGGGGGTGGCGAAGTTGGCATTGTTGGTGCCGGAGCCGTCCTGCGCGTTGAGGATGACGGCGTCGTTGCCCTTGCCACCCTGGCCATTGTTGTTGACCTCGAAGTTGCCAGCGGCCTCGGTGAAGCCCAGGGAGTAGAGGACGTCGTGGTAGACCTATTTGCAGATAATTAGTAATCAATCCCGGCAAGGAGATGAATGACGAGGACAGCGTGAGACAGGACTTACGTTGGCAGTGTAGTAGAGCTGCGTGATGGACGCATCCTGGTAGGCCTTGAAGTCCGTGGTGGCCGGGCTGTACGGGTACTCGAAGGCCAGGGACGAGCTCGTGGGGCGGTAGTTGCTGAGGTACTGGCTGTCGCCGTCACGGTTCTCCTGGGCGATCGCGTTGTTGCCGCGGGTTGTCGTATAGCTCTCGGTGCCGGTGCTGAACCAGCCGAACTCGGACGCCTTCTTGTCCCAGGGGTCAGTGAGGGACTGGCGCGAGCCCTCGGTCGGGTCGTTGAGGCCCCAGGGGTAGACCTGGAGTCCGGCCTCGGAGACGTAGTTGACGACGCTGTGCACCTCGCCGTTGGAGTTGGCGTCGACGTAGGTAAGAAGCCAGTCGTCGAGCACGTCCGTCTCGACACGCCACGTCAGGACGAGGCTGTTGTCCGACTTGACAAAGTAGACAAGGCGCGCCTTGGGGTCCGACTGGGCGCCGGCTGTGCCGGTCAGGACAAAGTCGTCCTTGCCAGCGGTGGGCTCGGCAGTAGCATCACCCTGGATAGGCAGGGCGAAGGTGGTGACGGCGTGGTCCAGGGCGCCGACGGGGTTCAGGTCTTCGCGACGGCTAAGGGAGCTGGGGATCGCGCCGGTGTAGAAGCTGTTGCCGTACGACAGGACAGAGCCATCGGCGGCGATCTATGATCTCGTGGTCAGCATATGTCGCCTTTTACGAAAGTTGGCAGCTGATCGAGAACTCACGTTGACGTTGAAATCAGCGTTGTCAATGTCAATGCCATTGGCAGTCTGCTTGAAGTTCACGTGGCCGATGCCGTTGGTACCGATGTAGTGGTCCTCGACAACGCGGAACTGGGCGTTGGGTGCAGTCTGCTTGACCAGGGCGCTGGCCGTCTCGACATAGGTCTCGCGGCGGAGCAGCTTGAGGGACTCCTTGGAGGCAGTGCCCTCGGCGTTGACGTACTGGGCACGGGCTGGGGGAGCAAAGGCTGTCAGGTCAATGCCGCGACGGGCGACGCTGCTGCCCGTCGGGTTGATCTAGTGGTGAGGGTGGGCAGTGACGGCTGTGGCGCCGAGCAGGCCGAGGAGGACGAGGGAGCGGCCGGCCATCGTGATGATCAGCAAGAGGAGATAGAGGGAAGCTAGAAAGTGAGATGCTCTAGCGATGTCTGTCAAGGGGCTGTGGCTGATGGAACGGAGAATATCCTGAGGTTCAGGCGAGGAGTCTCATGATATAAATACACAGATCTCTCAGAGATGATCTCCTGCCGATCAGCCGCCGAGGTAGACTCGACTATCAAGCTTCTTCTTTCGGAACACGGGCCGCGGGGTCGATCACGGAAGCTCGACCGTCTATGTCGAGCCAAAGTCGTGGTCAAGTTGGGTCCTCGCATACTCATGGCCTGACGCAACACAACTACCGTGACTATAGCGTTATCGCCAAAATGTCTGTGACAAAGTGTGGGGGGCGGGAACAAGATACTGCGTAGTTGGCGAGACCGTCGCTCACAATGCGGGTCGTGATGGCACGCGGTCGGACTGGCATGGACGGATCCAGAAGGACGTTACGGGATCTGTAAGCGCCCCCGTTTTCCAGCCCTTCCCGCCTTCCACGAGCAGAAGATTGTCACGCAGCAGTGGAGTATCGACAGCGGGTATCAGTCAAGCTCATGGCGCGTGAGGTGGTATCATGGACAGGCACCACAGGAAACCCGCTTCCTAGCGGCTCCCCTTGTCCATCATGAGCTAGTTTAAAAGAAAGAAGGTAGTAGTCCCGTCCACTATCTGGGGTTCCGAAGACGAGAGGTGGTTGGTCCGTCCTGTGTAAGCATCAGGGACGATACTGGATCGGGAAGTCCAGAAGGGCCGCAAGGACCTTGAGTTCTTAGCTTTCCCGTGGGGTGGCTTGCCAGTCTCGGACACACGGTGAACAGCCGCCCGGGGTATTCTCCCAGTCTCTGCTTGGAGCTCGCGATCATGCCGAGTATCAAGGACTGTGGCTCTGGCGTGCCGACTTGGCTAGCCGTGGTGCACGCGCCGACGCTTTTCGGAGATTGTGATAATCCCTCAAGAACCTCAAGAGGGTGGAATTCCTTCTGTTACATTTCAGTTGAGCATGCGTCGAGAGAGGTTCCCTCCGAACACGGAGCATGCTGGAGATGCTTGCACCACTGCTAGGGGTGCTTGCACCACATCCTGGAGCAGGATTGATTATATTCCCCGGACAACAAGAAAAGAAGCTCATTAGGTTTGAAACAAGCGTGGAGGGGCTCCAAGGATTGTCCAGCGGAGCCAAGGGAGTATTGTTCACGCCCTCCGGGAAAGCGATAAGTGTGGTTCACCGCAAGGCGAGACAACAAGGCCCATCGGCGATGGAAAGGAGCCTCAAGCCAGGTCGCACCCGAGGCACAGGTCGAGCCAGGCACGGTAGAGCGGGCAGCGTAGATTGCCACCTTCTGAAGCGCTGCGCGTGATGCCTCTGGGTGTTCTAGATGCCGGACCAGGGTAAGTTCGTGCTTTGTGGGTATCTCTGATGATGTGCCCGAGTGACGTTGAGACACCTTCCTAATCGGGGCAAAGAGCACTGGCCCACGGTCGTTTCGGTGGAGGAGTCGCCGAGGGGATCCATGAAGTGGGCGTCACCAACAAGCTACAGAGAGACCCTGACACGACAAGTAACAGGCTTGGCGAGCTGCCACTCTGGGGCAGACGCCGGTAGTTGTCCTTGTCTCCATGAATTATGAAGGACTATACTGTGTTTCCGGTGCAATGGGAACGGGGACAGCCCACTTTGATCAATCCTCCCGTGACCGGCGATTCATGCTGGCGCAAAAAGTCGCAGTGTGTGATGGCATCTTCTTGTCCCTGCTGGGGCGAGTGCTGACTGTTCTATTATTTATCTGCCACAGGCTGCATTGGTGCCTCGTGTCGCGAACGAGTCATCTCAGTTTAGGCGCCCAGTTGAATCCCGTGTAGTCGCAACAGACCACCTGCCGTCCGTTTCTGGAAGGTTCTCAAGCAATGGAAATCAGATGCCATTTCGTGGCGTGTAAGCTTTCAGAGCACGCGGTCTACAGAGTGCAAACATCTTATCACTTGCTATGCGAGGCCGAAGGACGATGAATTTTTATGTCACACTGGCACCGGCGCATGATAAGGAATGTTGCGGGGGAAGTGCGTCGAGAAGTCGCGCAGAGACGCAACATCAGCCAGGGGCCTCAGTCGCGCTTACGGACTCTTGGGAAAGCCAGCCACAGCAGCCCAACGACACAGATGAGTGCAAGCACAATGGGCTGCAGCACCTGCACGCCTTTGCTCTGAGCGATGGCGCCGATTGCGAATGGGAACACCGTGCCCCCTGTGCCGCCAATCGCCATGGCGAAGCCGATTGCGCTGACATGCAGGTGCTTGGGCAGCAGCTTTGCCGCCATCATAACCCCGCCCGGGAAGACAGGCCCCAGAAACAAGCCGACAAAGGCAACGGCTACGGCGCTCACGATGAATTGCGGGACAAGCCAGAACACGAGCTGGAGTGCGACGGCAAGAGCGAGGTACACCGTCACGCACAGCCGCTCGCCCCATTTCTCCGTGACAAAGCCCAGCGCGGCGCGCCCGACTGCCATGCCGAGCCAGAATCCCGTACCTGAAAGGCCTGCATCGTACGGGGAGGCCTCGCGCACGCGCAGCATAAAGGTCACAACCCAGCCGCCCAGAGAGACCTCAATGGCCATGTAGGTGAACAAGTACACCGTGACCAGCCAGGTGACTTTGGACTTGAGGGCCTCCCGCGTCCGGCTTCCAGGGGCAGCTGTACCTGAGCCTGATGCGTCCTCGGCCGTGCTGTCCCGCGGGTGCTCGCGTCGGTAAACCTCGCCCGTCTTGCTCCAATATGCCGCCGATAGTCCGAACCACTCGACGACGCTGAGGCCAACCATGATGTAGTAGAAAGTGTACCAAGGCAGACCCGCTTTGACGATGAGGCTCGTCGCGACAAAGGGGCTGAACAGGGCGCCAACGGAGTAGCACGAGTGCAGCAGGCCCTGGATGCTGTTCGGATTCTCGAATTGGCTGAGGTACGAGCTGAAGCAGGCGTCAGTGAGCCCATTGCCGAAGCCGGCGACGACGTTGATGACGATGAGGACCGGATACGGCGGGTGCAGAGCCATGACGACGTAGGTAATGATGTGGCAGACAGGCGCAACGACGGCGATGCCGCGCTGGCCAAATTTGGAGTGCAGGGTGGCATTCGTGAGGGCGGCAGCCGAGTAACCAGCGAACTGTCGTTACTTGTGAGCATCCTCGTCTGCAGAGTGGAAGCCGGAGCGGCAGAGTCATTGGCACTTACAGGCGTGAGGAAGATGAGCGAGACAGTCGTGTAGTTGAGATGGTACCACTCCTCGAGATAAGGGATCAGAGCGCCAATGGCGGCGTCGTTCATGCCAGCAATCATGAAGGAGACGAAGGCAAAGGCAAGGCGGGCAATGTTGCCGCGAGGCGTGGTCCACTTGAGTGGCGCATCGTGAGCTGCCATGACGGGCGGCGGGAGGGTGTCGTCGACGCGAGAGCCAACATTGTTGCCGTCGGACGATGTTGAACGGCGCGAGGCAGCAGCCGTGGTGCTGGTGGTGGCGGCGACATGGCGGCGCGAGACATCACCCGAGCTGTGCTTGTGCTTGACGGCCTCGAGCTCAATGGCCTCACTGGGCGCGACGGCAGCCAGCGCCTGGGCGGCAGTGACCGTCTCTGTTGCCATCTTGGCCGTCCGAGTTGTATCCTCAAGAGTTCTCAAGGGTTATCTTGGTCAATCGTGTTCGTGAGGGTGAGATCTGAGAGACAAGATGCGGGTGTCGGACCGTCCTCCCGATGGCTGTGGGGGAATGTGGGGCGCTGACATGAGAGCGAGTCTGTTGCAGGGTCGTGCCTTCCCAACATCGTCATCCTGAGGGCGCCTCCGCTGGGTCCTGGAATCCCTCTGTTGACTTTGCGTGGTTGCGCGGGTGGCCGGCCATAGACCTTGGTCGAGAGCCCGGAGATGCTCCCAGGTTCTGCTTCAATTCGGTCGATCCGTGATACATCTTGACCATGTTCCAGAGAAGCCATCGCTCGCTTCCATCTCAAGCATACGCCAGGGACCTAGGTACAATAAATGGTTGCTTTTCTCGAGTGATGAAGATGTCTGACCGTTCGTGATTCCCTGCTAGTGACCTGGTCGTTATGGACTAAACGACCAAGCTACTGAAAAACAGTCTGGTCGACGACAGCCCAAAAGCTGCAACAGATGGACGCAGTCAGCCACACAGATCTACATATGAACCCAGACCTTACAGCCGCCCAAATCATGAAAGCAGCAACATAGAATGAAGAGGTGGGAACTCACCCATGATACTGCGCTGAACCGCGCAGCTCCCCCAGCAGGCTGCTCAAGACCGGCGAAGGAAGAAAAGGTCGTTCCAGCAAATCTGTGAGGCTGTTGCACGATGCAGTCAAGATGCTGGACGTGGACGGAGGCAGAGACATGCTCAGCTGTATCCATCAAAAATGATCGCGGAAACACCGATACTTGGCAGTGTGGATCGGCCCGTCGGAAGGGCAGTCAGGCCCATTGCAAGTTGAGTGGTGGAGACGGGGCAATCACAACCACTACAACCACAACTACCACAGTCGGCACCCTGCCAAAACTTGACACAACGACAGCTCGTCCTCACTTGGACACCACCTGCACCCTTCTCCCACCGAGCAGACGAGCTGGCCGGGCCGGTCCACCCACAGCCCCAACAATGGCAACAACCACAGAGCCGCCCGGCAACATCAAGTCCTTTGCCATCTTTGGAGGCTACATGGCCACTGCCCTGCTCCTCACGTTGCGATGCATCTCCATCATCCGGCAACAGAGCCGTCACAACATCGCCGGCAGCCTCAAGGCACCCGCTTCAAAGGACCAGCAACAGCAGCAGCAGCAAGTGGTCACAACCACTAACCCGCTCTCCCATGCCCAGCTGCGCCGGCGCGTCTGGATCTTCAGCCTCCTCGCGGCTGCGAGCCTCAGCACGACCTGGTACTACATGTTCGCCTTCTTCGCGCACTCATACCGCGACTGGGCCGCCACCCGCGGCATCCCAGTCTCCGGGACCTCGGCCTCGGACCTCCAGCTCGGCGCCTGGCTCCGCGACACCTCGCTCTTCAGCCAGGCCTGGGCGTCCGCCATGGCGACCCCGCCGCGCGTCTGGTGGACGCAGCAGATCTTCGGCTTCTGCTCGCTGTGGACACTTATCCTCGCCACCGAGGGCTCCCTCCGCACTGGCACCGCCCCCGCGGGCCGCAGCAGCATCTTGACGCTGTGGCCGTTCATCCTCCTCGGCCAGATCGTGGCCATCTCCTTCGCCGCGAACCTGTCCTTCCTCGCGATCCTGCTCTCGGGTCCGCGCGTGCTGCCCAAGCCGCTCACCGGCCGTGCCAAGTGGAACGCCAACTCGCGCATCGTCGACCCGGCGACCTTTACAGGCTACGCCATCGTGGGCCTGACGTTCGCGAGCGTCGCGGCGACGCTACCCTCCGGCACTGGCGATGAGGAGAAGGCAGGAGGAGGAGCAGCCAGCATGATGTCCTCCCCGGCCTTCCTCCCGCTCCTCCTCACCCCGCACGTCCTCGCCTTCGCCCCGCTCCTGCTCAGGAAATACATCCGCTCCGCGGCACAGCTCGCGCAGCCGAGCCTCGTCGCGGTTGTCATGGCAATCCTCCTGCAGACCCGGACCACGGGCAGCGTGCTCGAGCAGGCCACAGCCGCTGGGGGAGCAGCAGGAGGCGGGAGTGTCGCGGTCGGGGGAGGCATGGCCCACATCCGCGCCGCGTTCGGCGAACACCCCGCCGTCAGCAGCGTCGGGTGGGATGTGGTGCTGTGCTGGGTGAGCTTCACGTGCTGGGCGCTGCTGCGGGACTGAAATGAAAAAGAAAGCTCCGGAAAACCCCGAGTCTGGGGCGGAGCGAAGGGGATGCTCTAACGCCCAGGTGGATCAAAAAGGGGATGTTGTGGGATCGTACTTTGTTACCTCACTCCCGCTGTTCTGGGTAAGCATCATCGACATGATTCCGGGGTCACTGATACGACCTCCTCGTGTGTGTAGTAGTAAAAATGTGTATACCAAGAGATCCAAACATGTACCAGTCATTGGCTCATGCCAGAGGCAATCAACATAGAAAGCCTGCATATTGGAAGAAGTCAATCACTATCGCCACCGGTATTGTGGCTATGGTTTTGACAGATCCACAAAGGACCATCCTGTAAGGTTTTGCGTATAACACTTCTCACAAACGGCAAAGAAAGAAAAGTAAAGCATGTGCGCCTTGACGTGCCCTCGTTGATCAAGGGAAACTGCATGACTGGATAAAACAATCTTGTACTTTCGTGGTCTCATGAGTGCAACAACTATGACTGTTCATATATACTTGTATATATATCTCCCCAAACGCAGTTCTTGCCATCCACTACGCAACCTGCGCGCTCGACCTCACATGAGAGGAGAATCAGCCGCCTGCTGTCCAGTACACGACAAATATATACCGAACACGGAGAAGAACCCTACACATACACACGCACGGGAGAAGTCGACCCCCGCTCAGCCAAGCCGGTGGTTGTAGAATCCGAGATCGTCGTAGTCCATCCACCCGTGCAGCACATTGTACAGCGCGTTGTTCCCGTACGCGAGCTGAGGGTGCGCATTGAGCAGGTTGGCCGGGATGTCCTGGTTGATAATGTACCCGACGTCGTACGCCGTGGTCACCGGCGTCGCGCTGTGGTTGATCTGGTGCTGATGGTGCTGGTTCTGCTGGTGGTGCTGGTGCTGTTGATGTTGTTGCTGCTGCTGCTGCTGCTGCTGCTGTTGGGCAGTCACCATTTGCTGATGTGATGGCGGGGCGACGGCAGCAGCAGCAGCCATGGCTTGCGTCTGCCGTGCCACCACCGAAGGCGCTGTCGGAAGCGGCTGGCGACCATTCGCATCGTACATCGGCCGGTCGGTGCTCATGGTCTGGTTGCCGCTGTTGGTGTTGCTGTTCCGCATGCCCTGGTCGTCCAGGCTCTGGTTCCTCAGCTTGAGGATCAGCGCCTTCAGGTCCTCGAGCACGCGCGCGCAGTCCTTGGGATAGTCGCGCCTGTCGCCGTAGGACTCGTCCTTGAAGACGTCAATGACAAACAGTATGTCGAGAGAGTCTTGCGCACCAAGGTTGTCGTCAAGTAGTTGGTTCAGCAGCAGTATGATGGCGGCGTTGAATATGTGGTGCAGGTCTTGGGAGAGCAGCTTCTTGGTCATGGACAGGTCGCGGACCCACCGGCCGAGCTTGATGTTGTTCCTCGCAGTGGCAATGCAATCTTGGATGTGTTGGTAGTGCGAGTGCCCCTTGAGGCTCCAGTCGCGCTCGATGAACTTGTCTGCGACAGTCTTCTTCACGGCGACGAAGAATATCGGCCTGATCGTCAGGATCAGAAGCTGCAAGGGGAGTGGTTAGCGGACACAGAGATGATGTAGACGTGCAACGGCACGAACCTGGTTGTAGAACATGTGCAGCTCGCACGTGGCCCGATCATAGCTACGTCCGTCTTCGGAAAGCGTGAGTTCTGGCGCCAGATTCGCCTTCCACTTGCGCAAGTTACTCAATGCCTTTTCGATCCGGCTGGATGTGGAGAACCCATCGTACTCGTTCGGTGCAATCCGGTAGGTGTTGCACACGATGTACCCGCATATTTTCATCAGCTCGACGTGAGCTTTCAGTCCCTTGGAAGCCGGCAAGCCCCGGTAGTCCTGTGGTAGCGGCAGCTTGATTGCCTCGTCCACCAGGCACGGGGGGCGACCCATTAGGCAACTGAGCCATCTACGACCGCAAATCAATATTGTTAGCGGATAATCTTGTCGTAGGCACTTTGAGAAGCGTGGATGCCTCACCTGTCGAGGATGTACAAGGTCCAGAACGCTCGCCGGCCCTGCTCGTCCACCCAGCCACCGATATGGACGCCGTGCATGACTGCGAGGTGGATTCCCCAGCTAATGTACATGTACGCCGCATCACGCCGGTTCATCTCGATGAGATACAGCGCCATCAGCGTCAGTACCGGGATGTCGCTGACAGTGCTGTGAGTCGTGTCGAGCGGGTTCCCCAGGAGCTTCTTCGCCCTGGCGAAGTGCACATCACCAATCCCGTCCGCGCCGGTTGTCTTGGTCGGCATTTGAAGCTGAGAGTTGAGGGCGAAGGCGGCATGGAACAGCGCCAGCCGTCTCAGAATTCGCGGGTCCGTGTTATGGTTGAACGTCATGGCATCAAACATGGAGGCGTCGAGGTTGCCCCAGTAGTAGATTCCACCGGACGCAAAGTCGCCTCCTCCATCTTGCACAAAGAAGCTGAGGTGTACCATCATCTTGGACATGTCCTGCTTGGAGGGCAGGACGGTAGTGTCGACGTCAGGCTCCTCGAGTGGCCGTGAGTCACCCGTCTGATACTGACCGAGCGAGCTCAGGAACTCGCCACCAGATATCTGGACATTTGGCCATGCGAGGGGGAAGATGGTCCTCATGAACTCTTTGACGAGATCTAGGAACGTGGCCCCAGACGTGGAACCGAGGTATCGCGATGTGCCGTCGGGATCCGCCAACAGACGCCCATCGTTCGGCGCGGTCTCCTCTTCCTGCGCATCCGCGGTCCTGGAAGTCGCATCACTCCCGCTTGACTGATACACGGATCGCTGACTCAGCGCAGCTCGCGCGACGAGCTCGTGGCGCTTTGTGGGATCCGGCACGGCCTGCTCCAGGCACTGCTCGAGCTGGGCACACCGGGCACGAAGATTGTCGATCTCGGTGCGCGGGACCGCTACCTTCTCGATCTGGGTCGGATACTCGCACTCTCTTGTGCCATTTCTGCATTGCAGGCAGGGCTTCTCTCCGGAGCACTTGATGCGACGCAGGTTACAGCTGTTGCAGCTATGTAGGGAGCCATCCAAGAATGTTAGTTGGGCTGCGGGGCTCTCGGCGGGCGGGAAGAGTGCAAGGGGCAGCCAGCCGACGACAATCATGAGACCAAGGGCCAGACTTACGCGGTAGCGACTCGTTTGCGTTGCTCGGCTGGGACCTTGTGCCGGCGATGATTGACGGGCAGCCGCGCAGCAGGCGAGTTTGCTGCTCCCGCAGATCTGCCCATCGTGTTCAGGCTGGAAAAGCGGCGCTCTCGCCACTATGGAGGCATGTGTTGTGTGGGTGCAGGGTGATGGATCTGTGGTGTTGCAGCCACCGCCGCGTGTGAAGTTTGTGTCTTGGATCAGGCCGCCGGAGGCCACAACGAGGGGAGGGTCAAGACGCTGAAGAGCTCGCGCTGCGCCCAGCGCTGCTCGAGATCGCGAAAGGGCTGACCGGGGGTGACTTTATCTTTGGCGGCTGGATGAGGGAGCGTACCGTGTCTGAGTAGGTACGTGAGCCCGGCAGGGGACTTCCTCACCACACCCATGACTATTATGGGCAGCCAGGCTGCCATCCCATGCGGGAACGTTGTGCTAGCTGGAGCTAGGTAGCCTGTCGGTTGGGGGCCCAGCGGGAGGAGGAGCACAGCCGCTGACAGCATCTGCATCCATCCAATTGGAGCTATCGGAACGAGTCCAGGGGACGCTGCAGAGCTGAGGCGACTTGCGCAATGGATCGGGGCGCAAGGGTCGTCCCGGCCGCCAATTGACTACTTCCTGACCAGTCGCCAGTGTGCCCGTGTCTAACTCGTTGATGAACAAGGTTGCCGCGAGCATCAGGCGTGGCCCGCCCGCTTGCCTACAACAGTGACTGGACGTGGCGATCTCGAAGCCAGACCGGGTCCAAACAGCTTCGTCCTTGGCCCAGCGACTCCCTTCAGGATTGTCACAATGCCCTGGCCCACAGAACGGGGGCCAACACGAGCTGCGGCGTCGATGAGCCGGACCGCTGCAGCGAATGGCGGCTGTCCCCGGGCCGCATCTTCACATTCTGCCATCTGGTGCTCTGGCAGTCCCTGTGCTGTGATCGGGTCGCTTGCCCCAAAATGAATGCGGCTCCATGTTGATGTTGGCGCTAGGCACAAGTCTTCTAGAATCGAAGACTACTGGCATGCGAACAGGCTTGCGGGCTTCTTGACGTCAAGGCTCGGGTACTCGTGCCGCCAACTCCACGAGGAATCGTCAAGTTCGTCCCGGGGCAGTGATTTGCTCGCAGCATGGGAAAACATGAAAGCATGAAGACTCATTAGCATTGAGCGCCAGCTCTCCCACAAGCGCTTCAGTAGGCAGTCGCGGAGCGGTTTCAACAAGAGATTACAGCAGCTGTGGTGCTGACTCCATGGCTGCCAGTTGAGCTGGCATCCGTTGGATTTGTCGATTCATTCGTTCAGTGTCCAAGCAGCTCCCCTGTGCTCCAAGTGAGAAAGCTTCGCAAGCAAGCCCCTCAATCTGCAGTCCCGCTCTATCCAGCCCACATAGAAACACAATGGGGCCGCGGCAGGTCCAGAATCCGGACTCGATCATGGCGTGTTGCTCTTTCGACCAGCCTTCGAACTGGGCTGTGGTAACATGATGCCGTGCCACACGCAGCTGGTATTTTCGAGCGTTCGGGGCTGTGCGTCCAATCACTGAAAGATGACAATGGACGGGAACCTCGGCCCTCTTGGTCTGTTTGGGGAAGCGGGGCCCTTTGCGAGCTGGCGGTCAGTAATTACTCTTAGCCGACTAGTCCGTCAGCTGTGGACGGGAAGCCAAGTGATACCTGAAATTGAAACAGGAGCGCAGGGATTGTGTGGTATGGTTTGATAATTCATTGTCAGGGCAGCAGCCAGGGGCGAAGGGCGCCCCGCACATGCACAAGCTGCAGCCAGGATGCCGACCGCCGCCCGCCCGTCGCACAAAATATGACGTCCTCGGCAGACTCCGTACGACTATCGTGTGCAGATGCCATATCAAAGCTGCTTGTCGTCTTTCGCAAGCAAATAATCGACAGCTGCCAACGTCTTATGACCAGCAGCCAGCATGGATGAAGGCAAGATTCGGGTGGCCATTGTCGGCACGGGCATGGCAGGTCTGGTGACGGCGCACCTGCTCGCCCAGGACACACGGCAGCGATACCATCTCACCATTTTCGAAAAGGTAGCGCGACCCTCCTGTCGAGTCACGGTGTAGTGTATGGTTGCGTTTGTGCTGACCGGACATGTAGGGCAGCTCTCTATCCTTAGACTCGGCGTCTGTAACTCTGCGTGACGACAACACTGGCGCGCTTGAGCGTGTGGATCTGCCGATGAGAGCTATTGCTGGCGGCTACTATAACAACACGAGGCGGATGTACGATTACCTCGGCATCCGGTATCATGCGCAGCGGTTTTTGTTCGCGTTCTCAGAGTCGAAGCGAAGCGGTCGGGAAGACGAGGATCCCAAGGCACTCTCGCGGCCATACTTCATACATGCGTCCAATCTTCACCAGCTGCCGCCTCGGCCGTCAGGTATGAGCATTGCAGAGCATGTGCTGCGGATAGCCTTCGTGCTGCTATGCTATGCATGGCTGTCATTCTGCTGCTTCTTCATTGCGCCACATGATGAGGAGTCCTTTGGAGATTACATCCGACGCACATGGCTGCCATCCAGCTTCGCCAGGCACTATGCCCTACCGCTCATGGCCAGTGTGTCGACATGTCCGCATGAAGAGCTTCTGCGATTTCCCGCAAGCGACATTGTCAACTACAAGAGGCTGTCGCACGGGTCCGAACATTACGTCGTCGTGGATGGTGTTCGGAGTGTGCAATCCAAGCTTGCGGGTGGGCTCAACCCGCGGACACATGCTCAAGTGGTTCGGGTAACGCCATCGGGATCCAAGGTGAAAGTGTCGTGGAGATCGACTCTCGACGGCAAGTCGGGTCTGGTCACCGAGACTTTTGATCGTGTCGTGCTTGCCATCTCGCCAGACGTGGTGGGCCGGATATTCGAGCCATTGCGGGAAACCATGACGAAGGTTCCCACCATTCCGGTGGTCAACACCATCCTGCAGCGGACAGGCGAACGGGGAACGCTGAGCAAAGTGGAATCCGAGGATCAGTCAACAACGGGCAACCTGGCACCCGCGCAGACCCAGCTGATCACGCTCAACTCGATGCATGGGCTCACGGCGCAGACGGAAGCACTCCATCTTGTGGACTGCGGCGCAGTGGCGGCTACATGCCCGTTTGACACCGCCGATACGACACAAATCCTGCATCGGTGGGACTTCCCACGTGTGCTCCGGACGACTGAGAGCAAGCGTGTGGTCAACGAGCTGTTCTCCAAACCCGCCAAGGTTGCTGGAGCGGACGACAAGGCTCAGTGGACGAGCGGGCAGGACAACGTGTGGCTCGTTGGGGGCTGGTGCTGGGACGGTATGGTGCTGCTGGAAGGCTGCGTCACCTCGGCAATGCGTGTGGCTGATGACTTTGCGGTTCGTGTGCCATGGAGAGACGCGGCCAAGGCGTAGGGACATGTAGGCTGGACGTTAGACTTGCGATATTGAGCGTTGTGGTGGGATTTGATGGCAGGCTCGTGCTGCCCTGTAGACCAAGATACCCGACAGCCGCGCGCGCCTGGGCAGGTGCAGCTCCGGTGTCGTATGTAATGAGATGATTCTGGAAACGAACAAGTGTCAACCATGGGTGCAGCAGACGATGGTGCAACGTGATCTTGGAAAACAATTGGGCCGTGTAACGCCTGAGCCTGAGGACGATGCGGGTCATCTACTCCTGACGAGCCCTGGCGACCGTCCACACCGAGAGCATGCAGCATTTGCTGGCCTTGAGCGATTGGTCATCCCTACATTGATCTTCTATGGCAGGCATGCCTGAACAGTTATCAAATCGTGGCGGTCTTGATACTCTGGCAGTGACCAAGACTGGCAATCTTGCCCGGATGCCACTTTAGCGGGTCGGCCGTTGACCTCGGGGACCTAAAGCGTTCGTCGGCCTGTCGAACTTCGCAAAGGCCGCACCTTCCGAGATCCACGCCCAAACGACATCTTCCCTCCCCCGCCACTTCCAATGTCGGGAACAAGCTTGCCTTTCTGCATTGCATTGTGAGATATCGCAGTGTGCCGCTCGCTCGGAAAACCCCCGACCAAATATTGAGGCCGAGATGGCATGGCCCGCTTCGAGCTGGGCTCCAGGTAACGACCCAACACCAACACGCTGGATCGTCTTCGGCGCAGGGCTTGCCATCTCCGTCCAGGTCTTGCTGGCTTTCACATACCGTTTCTTCACCAAGGAAAGCAAACAAGATGCCTCGATCCGGACCGGCGAGTCTATCTACGGCCTCGAGCACGGCAAGCTCAACCTTGCGCTACCACCGCCCTCGATGTGGATGAACATGGGCTTTTGGCGGGACGTCGACGCGGACGATTTTACTGGTGCCTGTCGTGCTCTGCTGCACGCCGTTCTCGAGCAAGCCGGCCTGCTGGATGCACTACATGACCGCGTATCTTATTTACAGAGCGGCAAGCAGCAGCGGATATTGAGAGGATCCCTTCAGAGCATTTCTGTCCTTGACGTTGGCTTTGGCTGTGGCGACCAGACTCTCTCGCTCGCTAGCCTTGCGGAACAGCGGAAACTGCAGTACTTAGGCATCACGCTCAACTCTTCGCAATGCGTATATGCCCAGAGAAGATTGTCCTCACGGCCAAAGACGGAGATGTCGAGCCAGCACGATATCTCACTCTTCCTCGGGGACGCTGCCAACCCTGATTCATGGACGCCATCGTGTCTTGAAAAGGCATCACGTATCTCGTCATCGTCGGAGACCTGGAGGAAGGCATCCTATGAAGCTTCTCCCACACTGAAGAACAAGACGCAACAGCAGCCCGAGCCAGCCAGTGCCACCGTGCTCCTCGCTCTCGACACGCTCTACCACTTCTCACCCTCACGCCACCCAATCCTCGCTTACTCCGCCAAAACACTGCGCGCAGATCTCGCAGCATTCGATATCCTGCTCTCCGACAACGCCACGGCATGGCAGGCGCTTAAGCTGCGCGCCCTCGGCAGGCTGAGCGGGTGTCCCTGGAACGCTTTTCTCACTGAGCACGAATACCGCACGATGCTGGTCGCCGCGGGCTACGCTGCAGAGGACATTGTCATCCAGGACATCACGGAGCACGTCTTTGGACCCCTCAGCGAGTTCATGAGGGAGCAGCAGGTCCGGCTCGAGAACATCGGGCTCAAGATGGGATCGCTACGGGTTGCGGGCTCGCTGTTCGCGTGGTGGGCGCGGAGCAGGGTGGTCAGGGGGGTCATTGTCACGGCGAAAGCATCGTAGACAAAGCTAGCTAGACAAGCACCTGGGACGTATTTCATTAGGTGCATGAAGTACCAGGAGGGATGCACCGGATGTTTGTTGAGCTGCAGATGCCATTACCGCTCGCATGTGCGAACTCCTTACACCAACGCATTGCCACCAAGACATTTCATTTAATCCTTTATCCAGAGTTGCGAGATCCTCAGCGTCTTTTGGTTTTACTAATTTATTGTAGATTGAGCTCGGACGAGGGTAATCACGTTGTAGTGCTGACTACATGTCACATATCCGCAGATAGTGCGCCTCTTCCACCCAGGGTCTCAATCCACAGCCATCAGACGCCCGCCTCTCACCTCTACAACCAAGTGTTGAACCAGGTGACGGCCTGCGCGAACGCAGCCTCCTTGGCGAAGCGGGCCTGCTTGCTGCTGAGCTCGGCGCGGACGGCGAAGCCGTGCTCGACGGCCGAGTAGAGGTTGATCTGGTACGGGTCGCCCTTCTCCTTGAGGATGACCTCGGACTTGTGGCGGAGCTCGGCAGGGAAGATGGTGTCGGTCTCGGCGGCCGCGATGGAGAGCGGCACGTTGAACGCCTTGAGCTCGTCCTCGGTCACGAACGACGGGTGCGCGAAGAAGCCGACGTTGATGCCATCCTTGACGTGGCGGGCGACTTGCTGTGTACGGGGGAATGATGTTAGTGTCTGGGGTTTCGGTCGATGGTTGCGCCACAAGGAAGAGCCAATTGGGAGGAGTGTGTATTCGGATGAGACTGACCTTGGCGCCAAAGCAGTATCCGGCCGCGGCGATCTTGGTGATGCCCTTCTCGGACTTGAGCCAGTTGAGGGTCTCGACGACGATCTTGTCGACGGCCTCGGGGGTGTGCGGGTTGCTGCCGTTGGAGCCCTGGGCGATCCACTTCATGACGTCGAAGCCCTTCTCCAGGGCGTCAAGGGCGAGCTGGTCGCCATTGAACAGGTCGGGGATGACACACAGGTAGCCGTTGGCGGCGAACTGGTCCGCGACGAGCTTGCTGTTCTGCCAGATGCCGAAGACGTCGGCAACGTAGAGGACAGCGGCGCCGTTGGCCTTCGACTGCTCGGGCTGGGCCAGGTAGGCATCGATCTTGCCAATCTTGACGTCGGAGCCGGTGGGAGCTCCTCTGCAGGTAGAGTCGTCAGCTCGGTCTTGGAATACTCAGAGCAGAAGCTGTTGAAGCGTTCGGCCGTTGTGTTCCAGTGAAGGCTGGTGGAAATCTGTAGTGCTCTCCGTCCCTGATGCTCGCGAGCTTCACCACGTGGTGTAGTGGCGCGCAGAGCTCCGATCTCGACCGCGCGCGCGGATCCCAAGCACTCAGGAGTCCCACGCAGGGGATGGCTGAGCGAGGACTGAGAGGTCCATGCGAGACACCACAGAGCTGCTCCGCGTGGAGCGAATTCAGGAGAGACAACTTACTCGTGCTTTACGCCGACAACGCAGCAAGATCCGGGCGGGTTGGAGGCCATCTTGAAGGGTATGGAGTGATGAAGAGATTCGATATGGAGCTGTGAGGGAGAGGATGATCACAGCGGACAATACAGAGGGTGGGAGAGCAGGAATTTATACTGCGCAGCCGTGGCGGACATAAAACTCAAAGCCGAAGTTGTTGTGAGGGAGACGACGATCACACGCGGACGATCCAGAGGGTGAGAGAGCAGGAAGTTATAGTCGCAACGGACATAAACACTCAAGGCCGAAGTCGTTGCGTAACCCCTCTTATATGGCCCCGCGAGACGCGAGGCGACCGCCTTGTCCCCTGACGAGGCATTGGCTCCAGGAAGGTGGGCGTCTTGAGTTTGAGGCCCGTCGGGGGTTGGCCCGTCGGCGGCGGGCATGCCGGAACGCAGCCTGTGCTGACCAACGTCACTGCTCGAAGCTCACTGCTGAAAGTTGGGCCGGTCCGGTTCCTTGCCGACCTTGCCCCTCATGCGGTTCCTTACCCCACCTTCTTCGGTGCGGAAGAGAGTGGACCCTGGCCGCATTCATGGGCGCGGCCACTCGTCGACAAGAAAATTGAATACCTATCTAGAGGTACTTACTTTGGGTAAATAACTACCGGAGTGTCTGAAAGAACCTCGGAAGAGCTTTAAGTCTTTCACTCGATGGCAGAGTCAAACATGCCGACGACACCGGTCACGATCATGATGCTCCGCAAAGGAGTACTGAGCATGCTGGTTAAAACATATGCTGGTCCCTACTGCCAAGCCCATGCTTCACCCTCGGCTGTCTGTCATGACGCCGCCCCAGGCTGATATACTCGCTGCTTTTTCAGTCCTGCACGTTCGGGTACAAGCCAAAACAGATCCGTCTTCTCGACTCCTCTTCAGCAGGCCTCGGATGTCGATAGGGGTAACCTGCAGTAGACGTTGTGAAGGACGGCGGCAAGTGCGCTGCGAGCATGTACGCATATTTCCCAGTCTCTCCGGCATTGAGTACGAGCTCGATGCCAGTGGGTTCACTTGTCGAAGGGAGGTACCCTATGGATTGCCTGTCCACACGTTGGGCAAACTGGCTCGACAGCTAGCAAAGGTGTCTCGGGCCGCTCGGGAAGCCTGACAGACCACGGCCACCAAGCACTCCAGCGATCAGAAGCGTTGTTGTTTCGAGATACGCCTGGGGTTTTATGACCTCCCAGGTCTGACGACTTGTCGCCTGCGATCTCTGTTTTGCGTACAGAAGACTCATGTCCGAGGGACAAACCATAGGGTTTCAGCAAACCTTGAGCTTTTGCATTGGAGGACGATAAAGGCATTCCCTTGGCCAACACCGGTCTCAAGGGAATGGCCCCAGATGCACTGTAAGCCTGGGAGGGGTCAACGAAGCTATTGCCGCCAGGCGAATATCGAATTGCTGACGGTGTTATGGCACTCGAATCATTGGCGTTAGCTTCTGATTCGGCCGTCTCTGTCAGCCTTGCTTGGCGCGGGCGTTTTGACACCAAACACTGCCGTGGCTTGCGTCCCACAACCTCACGCGGCTTCGTTTGCGGTGCTTGATGGCTTTCGTTATCCATGGTATAGAGCTCTGGCAGGACTATAGCGGCTTCCCTGGCGTTTCTGGCATTGTTGTCGGCAGGGGGCCGGACACCTCTGAGCTGCTTGGACAGACGTCGCACATCACGGAATGTTGGTCGGCGACTCTTGCGCCATGTGCCATCAAGCTCAACCGCGCCCTCACCAGAAGATCTTCGTCCGCTATCGTTTGAGTTCGAAGTCACGCCAGTGTCGTAAGGGTGCTTGCCCTTCCCTTGTGGTACAAGCCGGACCTGCAGATCAGGAGGGGGGTTGGCATGAGCCTCCGCCGAAGATCCATCTGGACGCCTCGAGGATTGTATGGTGTTGACCCGGTCGTCAATGCCCTCCTGCTAGTGGACAAGGGCTAGATTCACCCATAGCAATGGAATCGACACGGCCTCCAGGGCTCTGACGCGCCTGGATCGGCGTGGAGCGGTATCGGTCTCGACGTAGAGCAGGCCGGAGTCAATAAGCGTCTGTTGGGTCGGCCAGCGTTCCTTGTAGTCGGGGTTCTTGCCTCGAGATCGCCATGTTGTCTTGCCGACCATCGTTGCGACAGAGCCAAGCAATGAGGTCTAGTGCTGTTGAAGCGACGGGATATTTCGGTATTAAGGCTGTAGGTAAGCGTGAGTAGGCCCGTCGAATCATGGTATTGCCAACGGGGACAACGATTCGAGGTATTCAAGCACTGCACAAGGTGGGGGAAAGTGCATCCGGCTGCCCGTCTATTGGCAAGCGACTTTGACAGGTGCAGGATACGCAATGTTGCAACTTCTACACTCCTTGATATTGGTCGAGTGCACCCACGGCTTGGACGCGGAGCACGACTGGATCTATGGCTGTGGAAAATAGAGGGCAGCCAATCTAGCAAAACGTGGATAATATACAGTTAACATAGGGATATCGGATGTCAGGCACAACGTAAAAGAGACCTGAGGGCTACCATTATGCCTGGCTCTATCATAAAGAGACTCAGTGCCTGAAGCGCAAGGTCGGGTCCAGACGTCCAGCCAATGTAGCGAGGAGTGCCCAATCCTCGCTGAATTGTGGCGGAGGTTGTGGCTGTCCAGAGCCTGGTCTCGTGCCACTTCGTGCCAGCTGCTCGACAGCCACACCTGTGTGCCGCGCTTGCAAATGTGTGAAGCCCACTGGACCAATCTCGAGTCGTGGGTGGGGCCATGGAGTTGCAGTGACGTGAGTCACCTCCAGGGCTCCAGGGCTCGAAGGATTTTGAGTGAGGCCGCTGGCAGTGAGCCCCGGCCGTGGGTTTTTCGAGGCACGGCCACGGACCCCACACCCCCACTTGCACCTGCCTGCAAAACAGCCCATGGCGAGGACTGTCGGAGAAGGGGGGCAAGCACCGCCGCCCAGCCAGCCAGAGAGTGGACGGGCCCAGGACGACTCGACACTATTTGACCATTTCAATCTGCCGCCTCGTTCTCTTGACGCCCGGCTACCCACCGCTCGCACACACACTCCTGCTTCAACATCTCGACCAAGACACCGACACCCCATCGCGATCTCGGTCTCTGAACAGTCGCCAAGATGCCCAAGAACAAGGGAAAGGTACGCGCCCACCACATCTCGTCCCACGCATAACCCCGCGCCGTCCTGCCCCTCCATTCTTCGACGCCCTCGTGTCTTGCTTGGGCTGCGGCTGCTGGCAGCGCAATTTGTTCCACTCGACAACTGCTGACGTTTTCGCGACACAACAGGGAGGAAAGAACAGGAGACGTGGAAAGAACGAGAGCGACAAGGACAAGCGCGAGCTTGTATTCAAGGAGGATGGCCAGGGTCAGTGTTCTCAAGAATCCTCACCGTATATGCGCGCTGCATTCCCACACTTGCAGCAACCCGCACTCGACACATGACTGACAAGCGATGCAGAGTATGCCCAGGTCGTTCGCATGCTCGGCAACGGTCGTCTCGAGGCCCGCGCCTTTGATGATGCTAACACGATGCGTCTCGTCCACATCCGCGGCAAGCTGAGGAAGAAGGTCTGGATCAACAACGGCGACATCATCCTCTTGTCACTACGAGAGTTCCAGGATGAGAAGGGCGACGTCATCATGAAGTACTCTGCCGACGAGGCCAGAAACCTGAAGGCCTACGGCGAGCTTCCCGCGAACGCCAAGATCAACGAGACAGATCTGATGGGCGAGGTTGGCGACGACGATGCTGGCTTCGAGTTCGACGAGGACAGAGACGAGGACGACGACAGCAGCGACGACAAGGAAATCAACGTCGACGACATCTAAGTCAAATCCACCTCTTCCTTTTGCGTTTCTGGCATACTTCTACCATCAACATGCCGGGGATATTTCACGAGGACAACGACCGATACGAGATACCCAAGGCAAGCCGAGTCAAGTGGCTACATGCCTCGGATGATGTCACATTTTCAATAAAAGCATCACATTGTGGGAAGAAGCGTCGTCTCTAGCACGGGAGCCATGAAGTCCACGACTGATTTTCATGGTTCTTTCTTTACGCATGTTGCCACTCGGATGGAAATCGGGCTATGCTCTCCAGTCACAGCAGGCACACGGAGCATCTGGGTTTTTGTCTTTTGGGTCTTTTCGGGATATTAGAACGGTTATGCTTGCTAGCTTAGTCGACAACGGTTGATAAAAGAACATGTCTTTACCTCGCGTTGACCTTGCAGCTGCGAATGCGATTTCGTGACGAGATGCCAACACTACGGCTTCGTACTTCTCGATTTGTAGGAGCTAACGCCTATCCTACTCCGGCCGGTCATGCGACTCGCCGTCGACCACAGCCTGTGGTTTCTCTCGCGCAGCAAGCAGGTGACTTCTCAACCCGTCCTTGCCTACATGCATAGCCTGTTCCAACTCCCTCTCCTCCTCGCGGAGCATCGCGCGGCCGTGCTCGAGCTTGCGCGCGGCACGCCTCTTCTCTTCGGCAACAACACGCTCACGTTCCTCGAGTGCCTTCTCGCGTTTCCGCCGATCCTCCCTTTTCTTGCGCGTGGCTTCATCCTCCTCGGCCTCCGCGGCGTCAGGCGGCCCGCTCAGAGTCTGCAGATACGCCTCGATCAGCGGGTCGCGTGTCGGCGGCGGGAGGCTGATGTACCGCACGTCCGTGACGACCTGGGCAGGCAGGTTCTCGAGGAGGGTCTTGTTATTTAGGTCTTTTGCCGGCACGGAGCGCAGCAGCGCGGTGAGGTCCCGGCGCAGCGTGTCCGCGGGGAGCTTGAGACGCGCGATGTGGTCGCGGTAGAGCTTCTCGCGGTCCTTGTCGCTCATGGCCGACGTGCGCATGGCCTCCTCACGCTTGTACTTGCGCTTGAACTCGGGCCAGTAGAGTTTCGGCGTGGCCTTGTCCTGCAGGAACGCGAGGTACGGGATCCGGGGATCTTTCTGCTCCTCCTGCTCGCGCTGTGCCTTGAGCAGCTGGATCTTCTCGCGGCTCCACTCGTCCCAGACCTCGCGCCGGGCCTTGGTCGTCGGCATGACGGCGTACCGCGGGTCGTCGAACACGCGGCCCTCTTCGATGAGCTTCTCCCACGGCGAGAAAGGGTTGATGTGGAAGTCGTTGAGCATGTCCTTGAAGAGCTCGCGTGCGTCCTCGTCAGAGAGCTGCTCGCCCTCGGCGCCCTCGGGCCAGTCCTCGGCGTTGCCGTCGTCGTATTCGCCCGGGTCCAGCCCGTACTCCTCGCCCATGGCCTGAAGCTGGAACGCGATGTCGTCCTCATTGAACTCGGCCGGTAGGTCGTCTTCGTGCGCGGGGTCTTCGGTCCGCTGGCGCTTGCGCGGGTTTGCGTCCTCGTCGTTGTCGGCTTGGCTCCCTTCGCCTTCCTCGCCCTCGTCGTCGGTTACTTCGACCTCTTCGTAGTCTGAGCCTAGTTCCTCCTGCTCTTGCTCCTCCTCTTCCTCCTGCTCCTGCGCTTCTTCTGTTGCTTGCGCCTTGCTCTGTTCTGCGCTCGGTTTCGGTGGTGCATCTGCACTCTCGCCTGGTTCCTTGCCCGCAGCCTTGTCCTTGACGCCCTGAATGTCCAGCTCCAGCACACCCTTCATGACTTTCTCGGGTATGCGCCAGTAGCTCGCGTTCTTGGCCGGGTTGTACGCGAACCGCCGGCCGTACTTGGTGTAGACCAGGACCCACGGCTCGCACCCGGGGATAGCGACTCGCCTCCTCGGCTTGTCCGTCGGCTGTGGTCGTGGCCTGTTCTCTCTCCCGTCCACACCACCACGGTGCCCGCCCCTGCCTCCATGTTGGCTCTGTTGCTGCGCCTGGCGCTGGCGAGCCGGGTCGTACGCGGCGAGGAACGCGTTCGCGGTCGCAGGGTCGGAGAGGTTCGGGACGGATGAGTACTGGAGGTATTGCTGGTGTGGATTATTCGCGGCGGGCGCTGCTTGTACTGGCAGCAGCGGCGGCGGTGGTGGTGCTGTAGCTGTCGCAGGCGGGCCTGGCCGCTTGTATGTCGACTCCTTGGTTTCGCTGTTGTAAAAGTATGTATGGCCCGTGGGAGCTTTGTGCTCGGTCCATCCTGGCGGCAGAGGCGGTGGGAGGTTCGCAGAGGGCTTGTAAGTCGACTTCAGCATGTTCGCTGCGCCAGCAGGAGTGCTACTGCGCCTGTGGTCGCAAGACAGAAAGCTCTGTCAGGCCGATTGGTTCTTGAAGAGCTACTGTTGGCGCAATGTGATGACTAGATGTATGCTCTGTGGCCGTGTCTGCTTCTGGAGCTCGTGGATATCGTGGTGCTGGACGACTGATGTGTCTGTGCTTGGAAGGCTGAGTCGCGGTTCCTAAATTTCGAGATGGCTTCTCTCTCTGAGATCACAGGGATCTGCAGATGCCTGTAGCACAAGCATCGCGCTGAAAGCGGAGGTTTGATTGGCTGAGGTGCCTGGAAAGGTGCCCACCACTGAAGGAACACCACCTTGAGGGCCCCGAGCTTGGGGTCCCGCCTGCACCGGGCGTGGAGCAACAGGGTGTCACGATACCTAACGGCTTCCGAGCTACAGGACCGGCTCCCGTCTTTCCCCCTCCAACCCCACGACGTCGCGCGATGCTTTGGTCTGTCTTCCGCTCTGCTCGAACCTGGTGACTGGAAGCAATGGCACCTCCCGGAAGTGCCAATGGAGGTGGTGTCCTCGGGGCACTCTCCCGGTTTTGGAACGTGAGTCTTCCCGTTGCCGGCGTGCAGCTTCCACAGTCCAGCCCAGCTTACCTGATCGTCACGTACACAACAGCGGACTTATGCCCCTGACTACCTGGGCTTTGCCGGCCTCCTTGCCGCGTACCTCCTGATCCAGTTCTTCGTCGAGCCGTTCCATCGCATGTTTTTCATCAACGACCTCCACATCGCCTTCCCGCACGCAGAGGTCGAGCGAGTACCTGTGTGGCTCAACTTTGTCTACGCCCTGTTCGTTCCCCTCGGCTTCCTGTTCGTGTACAACTCGATCTCTCGAGCCTCATTCCACAAGCACCACAACACAATTCTGGGACTCGCCATCTCCTTGATCCTCGCCTCGTTCTTGACCGACATCGTCAAGAACACCGTCGGGCGGCCCCGCCCAGATCTTATCTCGCGGTGTAAGCCCAGAGCCGGCACGAAGCCCAATGTCCTCGTGACCATTGACGTCTGCACCGAGACGGACCACCACACCCTGCACGATGGCTGGCGGTCGTTCCCGTCTGGGCACTCGAGCTTCTCGTTTGCTGGCCTGGGGTATCTCGCCCTATTCCTTGCGGGACAGCTCCGCATCTTCCGGGACAGGAAGGATTTGGGCCGAGCGCTCATCTGCCTTACCCCACTGGTTGGCGCTGCCATGATCGCCATCAGCCGCTGCCAGGACTACAGACACGATGTGTACGACGTCTGCACGGGGACGCTGCTGGGCTTCACGGTGGCCTTCTTCACGTACCGCAGGTACTGGCCCCGGCTCAGCAGCCGTGAGTGCCAAGAGCCCTACCCCCCACCCGGATCAGCGGAGGCAGAAGAGCGGGATGGCTGGAGACGTGTCAGGGACGAGGAGGATGGTGGACCCATCATCGGGCGGAACGTTGAGTACGAGATGGCTTCCTTGCGCGGCGGTGGGAGACTTGACTGACAGGAGTGAGCAGGTGATTGGGATCGAAACTTTGTGAGCCGCAGGGCAGAGGACAAGAATCGACCTCAGGCGTGAATACACATGAACCTGTCAAGAGTTGATGTCGCGTGCTTCAAGTCGCGAAACGCATTTGCAAGCGAGCTTTTGCATTAACTCAATGTACATGGATATAGCAGGATCAGACTGGCTAGAGGTGCGTGGATATGTAAAATATTTGGGGTTGATGTTGAGCGTTTGCAAATGGAAATTTAGACAAGCTAGATAGGGCAGTCTGCTGCGCAATGGAAGGTGTACCCGATGCCGTAGTCGATCTCATAGCTGGAGCCAAGACCATGTCGACTTTGGGTAGACCAGCGTGTAGGTCGGACTAGCTCCGTAAAGGGGGCCGCAATCGGTTAGGGCCCCGACGACATAAGAGAACGAGACCATTTTTATCATGGCCGAGCCCTCGCCCGCTGCTCTTCGTCCCGTCGATCGAGGCCCTGATGCAGTCGGAGATGCTCAGTGCCTGGGCTGGAGCTGATACTCTTGACTGAGGTCTCGCAGCATTTTCCTGGTCAAGGAGAGGAAGCCGCTCGCCCGGCGAGAACTAGTTGTGATCATTTGTGTCTGTATCTACATGTGAAGATCATGTATACTCACTCGGGCTTTGGACAAATACCCTGCTCTCTGCCGTGTGAGGTGTGAATCACGCGAACCAATAATAATTGGAAAAGACGATCAACTAGGCTCGAGGCTCAAAGAGAAGTCTCGCTCCCGCACAGCTTACCACAAACATGTTCCCATTTCTCAGGGCTACAGCGCCAACCATCTCATAGCACAATGTCGGCAGCATCGAGGGGGCCGCTGGTGCAATCCCTCGAGGCTGCCGATGCGGATATGCAAAGGTGAGGCTCCGGCTCGTCAAGGATGGACTATGAGTGCTTCATGAACAACACCATGCTTCTGTCTGATGCTCCGAGCAGGAGTCTTTCATACCCTTGAAATCCTCTCCAGTATGGGAATGGCACGTGGGCTGACATTCGAACCTTCTCTGAGAAAGGGAATGTTAGGTGCTCTTCTCGGTCCGACTTAGGACTTCGCCATTGCCCAGACTTAGATAGTAAGATTACTGGTCGCCCCGTCGATTCAAATAGACCTCTTGCTCGTTTCCGTAATGCAATAGAGAACGGTGATATTCCTCAAGCAGCGTCCCTCCAGATGCAAGAAAATCCTAAGGCCCTGCCTGAATCACGTAGCGAATTGTGTGTTTGCGACTCACGCGGGTGTGCCACACAGAGGACGCGTTATATGAGCCTTCCGTGCTTCAAGTCTAAAGAGGCTTAGTCGTGCACGTGAACGGTATGGTGCGTGGGCAGGCATGGACACCTGCCCCTTCATACTGCGATGTCGACATGCCTGGAATGGGCAGTCTCGACTCATCGCCTGAGCACGCTCGGGGGCTCCTCCCTGAGCGTATCCAGGGTCAACTACAGTCTGGAATCGTACCCATGGACTGCTACTTTGTGTCAGCACGAACGTAACTTGCCTATCTAGCGTGGGCCGAGCGTCAATGCTTTCATCGTGCGTGAACACAGCTCTGACCTCGAGCGAGAAAGCTCGAAGCGCGCTTTGCAGCAACGATACCCTCCGAATGGTTCATTTTGAACAATAGCGGTTCGTCGACCTCAGTCCTTACACGAAAGATAGTGACCCTCAGGACGGCGCAATCTTTTGGATGCAACGACGAAATACGGGGTGGGCGGGGGGTAGATGAGAGCGGCAGTTCCGAGCGGACGAGAGAGGTGCCTCCTGCACGGGATCAGTCAGCGACAACCCTCAGGACTGCGGGCACAACATCATTCACATCGTCGGGGTCCTGCTTCGACCAGGTGGCCGGCTTGCCTCCTAGCCCGTAACCGTGAAGCAGCTTGTTGGTGCTCTCCGGGAAGCACACAGCTGGTTGATCCCCTAGGGTGCCTCGTGAGCGCGACTTTGGAGAGTCTTGCACATGTTGCCCTGCCGGCCTAGAGCCCTCGTCATAACACGAATAATGATCACATGGCGTCGTCTCTGGCCCTGGAGCTCATCGACTTTGGAGCGGACCTCAGACCATAGCCATGAAGCAGCAGGGATGCCCCGAGGTTTAAGAAAGGGGAGCCACAGCCTGCATATGACGAGCCTGCCGTCCCTGGAGCTGAATAATGTGACGGGGGAGCCGCGAGCTACAGGCAATTTTACAGCGATACGGTGGCACGTCTCATCTTCTCGCAGCACAGATCCTTTCAGACGAGCCCTGTGTTAGTATGGAAGGACAAGCCCCGTCACCCTGACACTCCCTCAACAAGCTACCGATCGTCATCTGCGTCCAAGATGGCAGCGATGAGACGGCATCAGGGAGTGAATGAGGAAAGATAACAGTACTGCGTCTGAGTTTGTGAGGAACAGAGGACTCATAGACGGCGTCCACGAACGGAAGGCCCTTCTAGAGCGTCACGCGGCAACGTTCCAACAGGATTGCAAAATAGTTTCAGGTAGGACCTTTCGACCACTGTGTGTGTGGAGCTGATTTGTAGATAACGACGAGATTCACTCAAGGACGTCGAGCGGATTGTCGTGGGTGGCTGTCCGTGAGAGCACCGGCCGGCATGAAATGCTGCAAATTATGAAGATCTGCTTGCGGCTGGCCGTGTACGACGATGGGAAGGATGCACGGCTACTAACTACCACCCGTCTCCATGCCTAAAGTCTTTCTCCGTAGTCCCCCTGTTGGCGATCCAGCAGCCCCTTGCTGGCAATCAGTAAGACACTGCGTGGTGAATTGCATTTCCAAAGGGATCTCTGGAAGCTCGTGCATGCTGCCGCGGATGATCTGCTCCCTCCGATGCCCTATGTGATCCATCACTCGGCCCCCCGCGAAGTCACATCAGTAAGTCTCGGACCGAATGTAGCCAGTGGCCCGACCATGACTACCGATGAAGCTTACCAGCCGGCCCCACGCGCGCTCCTGGCTCTTTCCTGACTAACTTGTTCCTCCAAGAAGCGGAATCTCCGCCTTTGAGACTTGCAGATCTACGGACCGTCCTTGGGCGACTTCCGTTGACAACGCACGGGACGTGGAGTGGTGTCCTGCGAGCAGAACGGCGCTAGGAGGCACGTCGGGCACCGGTCTCCAGGAGCTTGACGCCACTCAGCCATGCGACCCTCCTCGCTCTCGGGAAGCTGAGTGGGGACTCAGTGCAGGAGCCCCGGCAAGAGAGCCGAGAGGTTCGTGACGAGTCTGTCAAGATCATGGAAGTGCTGACTAGCTTGAGGCATCCAGGGAGTTTCGGGAGTGAAATATCATCTGACGGTCACGCTGGTCGAGGCACCAGGGAGGCTGCTCGTGTGTATACCTGACTGGGGGATCGCCTGCCCCTGGCGACGTTCGACCCGGGCGAGAGTTCACAGTAGCCTCGCAGATGTGCTTTATCGGGCTGGCCTCGTGGCAAATGCCCATGTCTACCACTAAGTTGATCGACCCGATCATAGAAGTGCCCATCCCCGAATAGGCAGACAGTTCGCAGGATATGCAGAGCATTTCACCCTTGCCGTCCCATAACACTTTCGGGCCAGGACCAGGATATCAAGGTTCGCTCCAACAAGGCACAAGCCAAAGGAACAAGCTTCCCCCGACGTCCGAGCCATGCGGAAGCCGGGCTGAGCTGGCTGGTCTATCCCCAGCTTATGGCTGGCCCAGCTTATGGCTGGGCCTAACAATGACAGGTTGGCTGCTGGAGATTAGCGCAGGGCGGGGAGGCCAGGTGGGTCGCGGGAGACATTGGACTGTGAAAGTCCCTGGTTGAAGGATCGGGGACGGCGTAGGACGTCGTGGTCCAGTTGGGGTCCTTGTCGGCTGTGGTGGACCAGTGGGAGACGTTATGAACGGGGTCCTGTCTGCTGCCTGCCAGAAATGGGATGTAGAACAGGTACAGGGTCGCTGTGTGGTTCTTTGTCTTCTCCAGAGAGCTGCGAGGCTAGTGCTCTCGGGGGTGGCATCCGGAGCCGTTCCAGCCCTGAGGTCCGAGAATCGATCACGGCTTGCAGGTGGGGAGCGCGTGGAGCAGCCCGATCTGTCGGGTGTTGCAGGGGAACTGACTTGTGCTGAACGCCTCCAGAGGACAAGGCGTCACTCCGGGGGGAGATACCGCGGAAGTCTACTAGTGGCGGCATCCTCCTCGTCCAGCTGCGCTGCGAAGAAGGGGTTGGGTGCGCTAGAAGGTCAGCGTTCCTAGCCTTATGCATGGTAAAGGAGTAGTGTGGTCACTGCCACGCGGCAGGAACTTGGCATGTCAGCTTGATCATGGGAGGGAGGCCAAACGTCAACCGAGACTGTGAGCATGCACACCAGCAAGCGGACGCAGGCACAAGCAAAGGTCATCTCGGTCCTGCTGGGACAGGGAGGGTTCCAAGATTATCTTCATGACCTCGTCCAAATTGCCTGACATGGTCTGCTGCCCGCCTGCTAATGATAGCCCGGCCGTGTTCGGCGCTCTATCTTCCGCCGCATGCTTGCATTCATTGTGTTCATGTACGTCCATGATTCAGTCCCCTATGCATCCCGATGCATACCCATGGGCCCCTGTTTCGTGGCTGCCGGCTGCAATCAGTGAGACAACCGCGGCTGTGCGCGCCCTAGCGGTCGACGGCGTGTTACACACCGACGTGCTGTTATTCATCTAGCCACGGCATGCCTTGGCTGCGAGATGCAGCCTACCGTCGTGGGGCCAGAGCGACGCCATGACAAGATCGCCGCCCTGGACCGTCTCAAAGTCGACCTCCAGGGATCAAGGATGGTCCAGGGGCCGCCATATGGCACACGCAAGCGTGCGGCTGGGCACCCTTGGGAAAGCAGACAGTTTAAGGTTTGCCCCAAATCTGCTCTCCAGCGTGGCGTCAGGCTGGTCACAGCCGTGATGTGATGATCAGCACTAGAACCAGGCACATCCGGGGCCCAGCGAGGGCAAGTCTGAGCTCCCAGCTGCAAGCCCTGGTTCATGGAGCCGATCTGATCATGCTTTGTCTTGCCTTAAACGGCACGCTGTCCACATCTCGTGGACGAGAGAACGTGTCGACAGCAGCGGCCCTGCTCCTGTCAAACTCTGATCTGAACATCAAGCTGCGGACTCCCTTGAGCAGGACAGAGCCAATGCCGAGATGGCGTCCGACGCCCGAGCCTCCCACCAATCCTTGATCATTGGTATCATCACTCCTTTCTTGGCGCTGTCTGTCATTTGTAAGTTGCCGTGATTCCAGGCTTCATCCCATGCTGTTCACGAAATGGCTGGCCGACCAGTCTCCATGTCCTATGGCCATCTCTTCGCTGACTTGATATCTCGGCAGTTGTCTCAGCACGTTTCTACGGCAAGGGAGTCTTGCACAAGATCCTCCGTGCCGATGACTGGATCATCCTCGTGGCCGCGGTGTTTAGCATCGCCGACACGGCGCTGCCCTTGATAGCCATCAAGTACGACCTCGGACTACGCCTCCTGGACGTCAACCCGGCCAACCTCATTCCGAATCTCCAGGTCAGTTGATTGGCGTGCAATCTGCAGAGACCCCAGCCATCTCTAGTCCCTCTAGCTGACAGGCGTCGTATAACTTCAAGATCGTGTATGTGAGCGGCCTGCTCTTCCCCATTGCCGTCGGCATCACGAAGATCTCCATCTGCTTCTCCTACCTGCGCCTCTTCCCGAGTTCGAGCAACAAGATCTTCTGCTACACCGTGAGCGGGTTCGTCGTGCTCTACACTACCATCTGTGTGTTCCTCTCCGCCTTCTTCTGTCGGCCGGTCCAGGCTGCCTGGGATTCTACCGTCAAAGGGGAATGCTTCGACGGGAGCGTGCCAGTGTACATTGGTGCTTCGTTGAACTGCTTGACCGATTTGGTCGTATACTTGTAAGTCTGCGGAGAGCTGGATCCCTGACTCACCCAAGAAGCATTCGCAGCAGATCTCGAGCGACTGACATCTACGCTCCTTAAGCTGGCCGATCAAGCCGCTCTGGCGGCTGCAGCTTCCTATGAAGCAACGACTTGGTCTGTTGGTTATGTTCTCGGTTGGCGCAGTCGTGTGTGTGGTTGGCTTCCTTCGTGTGTACTTTCTGACACAGCTGTCCGCCGGAGATGGGGATTTCATGTGTAAGCCAACAATAACTCTCACCTTCCCTTTGTTCCCCCAGCACACGAAACTGACTATTCTTGCCCCCCAAAACCAGGGAACGGAATACCATACTGGATCTGCTCGGCGCTCGAGGTGGACCTGGGCGTCATCTGCGCGTGCCTGACGGGCGTGAAGCCCGTGCTCGCGACCGTATTCCCGACCATGTTCGGCTCGTCGCAGAAGAGCCACAGCAACTCGCGCTCGTACCCGCAGTACGGCACGCGGTCCAGGCACCGGACGGCCGGGGCGCAGTCGTTCGCCTTCGAGCAGCTGTCGTCGTCGCAGCGGGACCACCACAACAGGAACCTCAAGAACCTGCAGGACCCCAGCAGCGAGGCTGTCGACCAAGGGGGATTCGGCGCCGAGGCCGCGGGCGGCAGGCACCTCGAGGCTCCGTCGGCGGTGAAGAACAACGTCTGGGTCAGCATCTCGAACCACAAGGGCTCGGAGCAGCGCGTGCCGTCCAACGCCATCGGCGTGAGCAGGGAGATCACGGTGAATAACGAAGTGCTGGGCGGCGCGGCGTTCAAGGGCGCGAATAATCGGCCATCGGACACGGGCAGTGAGGAATGGATACTGGACGGCGAGGATGGGGGCAAGAGGTCCCGGAACACATAGGGCTGTCTGCTGTCAGCGGTTGTAGTCCCAAATCCTGGATACGCTGGTCATTATTAAGGCATACGATAACTTAATGTTTATCAAGAACAGATGAGTAGAGAGTCCCTCCCAAGCGATGCCGCAGCGGCTCAAGGGCATTGTCCTGCCAGGGGAATGGCTTTTTGAAAATGAGCGTCGACTTCCAGCAACACTGCAGCGAGATGGCAAGGGCAGGTGGAGGATGACCAGCAATCTGTGATATGGTCGATAGTTTGTGACGTTGAAATAAATGATGTTTGTATGAGAACATTCCTTTCAATCAAGAAAGACTGACGCACAGGCCATTCACGCAGCACCATACAACCCGTGAGGCATCTGCGTGAATGGGCCTCCCGCAGGGGTCCAGCCCGCTCCCAGCCCCCTGAGTTAACCCAACGGCCGCCGCTCGCGACTTAGATGGCAGTCTGTTAGCAGACCCCTCCACAACGGCACCGCAGCTCTAACAACCACTAACAACCCTCCGAGTGCCAACGCCACCCAAGCTCGGCAAAGAAGAAACAACGTCCTGGCTGCCTCACCAGGCACGCAACAAGCACCAAGTATCAACCACTCTCGCAGCCTCATCGCCATTGATTGCAATCGGCCTCATATCCCGTGACTGCCCAATCGTGCAGTGCAGTGCAGGTGCTAAACGCTGTTCCGTCCAAACTCCCACTTCCACTCCTTCTTCACCAACATCACCAACTTCCCGCAACAGCCACGCGGGAGCTGTCCTAGTGCCCCCTGCAACTGCAGACCTCATCAACAACCACATTACCACCAACTCACATCAACCGGGACAAGCTCGCAGATCCTGCTATACGTTTCCACCCCCCGCCATCTCACCTGGCAGTCACCATGCCTCCACGGGTCACGCGGCAGGCCGTCATCAAGGCCGAGTTGCCTGACCCTGCCGAAGTCGCTGATCGCACGAGGTCCCCTTCTGCTACCATCGCTCGACCGAGCACGCCGCTGCAGGCACCAGCAACAAACCAGCTCCGCCCCGATCAGCCGCTGGACATGCACTCGGCAGCAATGTCGTTTGCCCGCTCCGGTGCTCGTAAGTGCCCGCGACTTCCAAGATGTGAGGAGCCCAACACTGACAGCTAGTGAAGCATCCATCGAGACTCACACAAGGACGAGAAATGACCTGACGCCACTCTTCCTGGAGACTAGAATCCGCCAGGGAAATCTGCGTCAGGAAACCCCGGGGTCCCCTCTTGCTCACCACGATGCAAGCACGCATCAGGGCAGTTTCGCCCGACCAGCATTCGCCGACATTGGCATGAAGCTCAAGGCATGTAACGACACCCTCGGTAATCTGCAGCAACTTGGCATCGAGCATGTCGCCAAGCTTCCGGAGCTTGTCCTCGTCGGCGATCAATCTGCTGGCAAATCCAGCCTCATGTCGGGCCTGGCAGAGCTCAATCTGCCGAGAAGCGGTGGTGTTTGTACCAGATGTCCGATACACATCCGCATGGCGTCAAGCAATGTCGAGAACTTCTCTTGCACCGTCTCGTTGCAGCTGGACTACGACTACAGACCGCAAGGCCGCATCCGTATTTCGGACGTCACGAAGCAGAATCCTTTCCCGCCATGGGTGAAAAAGCCAGTCCGCGAAACGAAGTTCTTCAAAAGCATTGAGAACCCGGGAGACACCCAGATCGAGGAGATCTTGAAGTGGGCCCAGATTGCGATCCTGAGCCCAAACAGAAACCATGAGCTCTTCGTCCCCGGAGAGGGCGCCATCGCCAAGGAAGACAACGTCGAGAGGGCCAAGGACGAGACCGATGCTCAGTTCTCGCCAAACATTGTGGCCCTCGAAATGAAAGGACCAGGTCTGCCTGACCTGAGCTTTTACGATTTGCCTGGTGTCTTCCTCTCCCCTGGAAATGAGCAGGATGAGTATATCGTCAAGGTTGTTCAGAACCTGGCAAGCTCATACATTCAGAGAGAGGAAGCGATCATAATGTGGGCGGTGCCCATGAATCATGACCTGGAGAACTCGATCATTTTCCCAATCATCAGAAAAGCCGGCGCGCAAAGTCGTACCATCGGTGTGATTACGAAAGCAGATATGCTCCAGTCCAGCAACGTCAAACAATGGCTCGAAGTCCTGGAAGGCAAGAAACAGAGAGTCAAACACGGCTACTTCATGACGTCTCTACCGCCAGATCAGCCGCTGCAAAAAGGAAGCGACTGGGAAGAATCCTTCTTCCACAGGGGAGTCAGTACTTGGCCGAATGAGTTCGAGAGATACAGCAGTCGATGCGGAGTCGATCCTCTCAGGACCTACATCTCCCTACAGCTAGGAGAGGCGTTCCGTCGCAGGTATGACGTACTCCTCTCAGCACATGCCGTCTTTTGCTCTGTTCCAGATCGTCTACTAACTTTGTCGGCGTCTGCAGTCTGCCTTCCATCAAAATAAAGGTCCAGCAGCAGCGAGCCTCGCTTCAGCAGCGGTTGGGCAGGTTCCCCGAATTGCCCAGCAATGTCGAGTATGAAGTACTCAACAGTTTCAATAACTTTCTCCGGCAGATCAAGGCCGATGTGAAAGACCCAAAGAAGATGTCGTCGCAATGGGCTCGGCTGAATGAGCAATTCAGAGATTGCATCGTCAAGGCGAAGCCAGGGTGTAATGTCACCGAGGCTCCTCAGACGATCGACCTGGACTCAGAGGCCGAGAGTGTGGCAAACACGCCCTCAAAACGACCTCGCCCGAGTGATTCAACAGTGAGAACGCCATCTTCAAAGCGTCAACGCGCAGATCTGGTCATGCAGGGTATGCAAGGCACTCCAATCAAGACCGAAGGCGGAGCCAATACGCCATTCCGGCAGCCCTCGGTAAGGCCCACGCCGCCTGCCGAACCTTCTCCTTTTGCTCGATTCTCAAATCTCGGCAAGGGAGGCTTGGATCTCCGCGAGATACGCCGAGAAATCCTCGAAAGCCAAAAGGCGGGCGTGTCACACGAGCTGGTGCCCGTGAGTGTCTACGAGTTCTTCTCTCTACGCGCTGTGCAGAAATGGAAGGATCCCTTGGACGTCTATCTCGGCAAGACTATTGAGCTGCTGAAGAGAACACTCGACGATGCCTTGGAAAACTCCCTTAAGGAATTCAAGTCTCGACTACTATACCAAGAGATGAAGACTCATCTTCATGACTTTCTTGATGAGCAGGAATGCCTACAGAAGGGGCGACTTTCGGAGCTGTTCGACGCGGAAACCTACCAGATGTTTACCATGAACAACGACATCTGCAAGGAGTTCCGCGCCCAGGAGCTGAAGATCATCGAGCGCGCGAGGACATATGAGCGACTCCGAGCCCATGCTCTGATTCCCTGGGAAACCAAGAGACCAGATCCTTCGAAAATGTCCGCCGAAGCTCTGGTGGAAGAGCGCGACACGTTTGCAAAGCAGGTTCCCAAACTGCCTGCAAAAGACCAATTCGACATCGAGCTCAAGGTAGCTGCGCACGTGCGCGCATACTATCTCACAGCAGCAACTTTCTTCGTGGAAGGTGTCACGAAAGATGTGAATGCGAGGTTGTTCCGAAGCTTCACTCTGAACAACCTCGATCATTCACTTGGTATGAAGCTTGGCATCATGCCTTTTGGCAGTAAGTCACGAACTACCAACGATATCTCTCTTCTTCTACCATTGTGAACGTTGACTAACGAAACCTTAGCTCCCGAGGCCTATGCAAGACTAATGGAAGAAGATGTCACCATCGCTCGAGAGCGCGAGACACTGAAGAGGGAGCTGGCCAAGCTCGAGACCGCATTGTCCAGCATCAATGCGCTCGAGAGCGAGCCTGTGTTGGTTGACGTTGACAATGAAATGGAGATGTTCGAAGTCGGACCAGCATACGATGAGGATGCAGATGACATCGAGGACGAAGACATGGGGATCGCGTGAAGCTTTCCCGTCAGGCCCCGGCACTGTGGCGTGCCTCACACCTCTCCCCTGGTCGGCCGGACGCTCCATGGTCAGGGAGTAGTCTCAAGCGCATGCGGATGTGCCCTTTGGGACGTGGCGTTACTCTTTGTTGGATCAGTTTCCAAGGTGTGCTTGCGCATTGTGGACAAGTTGGCGAAGCCCCCTGCAGGCGGCATGAATTTTGTGGCGTTGGGAAGGATTTTGTGTTCGGGATCTCATCCGACCGTTCCTGAGAGAACTCGATTTCCCCTCGCGAGGCGTAGGATTGCTTGGCGCACAAGCGAGTTCCATGTGGTGCTTTGAATAATTCCTTATTTAGCCCTCAAGTGACGTCACAGAGACGGCTCGAGCCCAATCAGGCAGCGTAGTTTAGCCACTGTCGAAAGAATTGATTGCATATCATTACCGGCATCGCGACTGTCAACAACCACATTGATTCCCTAGACTTTAGCATGGGCCAGTATAGGATGTCAGGCGCTGTCGCTGTTAATCCTGGACATGTAGGAGACGACCATGACCGAAGATAAATTCAGTCTACCAAGCTGCCCGGCCGAACGGGTCCGCAAAGCCGCTGGAGAGGGTAGCGTCGGTAACGTCTTCCTCGCATGCTCCCCATCTGGACGCTTGAAACACCTGATGGCGCGGGGAAACCTCCAGCCAAGGCACGGCGTCAACATCGTGAAAAGTCAGGACCAACTTCCAAGTCAGACCAGGCGCCACTTCGGGTTCGCACTTCTTCGCACTCCGGGCCTTTACTTATACTGGCTAGCTAATATTACAACAAGCCACCAACATCAGACCGACGGCTGGCGCGCCGACCCCTGTCGCTCATCATAACACCTCATGCCGGCCCCTCGGATGCTCCAGGCGGCGTCCCTCTCACAACAATGCGGACTCTCCCGCAGAGCAGAACACGAGAGGCAAAGGACAGCAGCGCCTCTGCGAGGCCTCGCATCGGAATGCCACTACTGTGCTGAGCACACCACTTGCCCGACCGTCAGGTCAGGTCAGGTCAAGTCAGGTCACCACTCGCGAATCGCCCTCGGTTATCGTGGCTGCACAGGCTGGCGTGCAGCTTGCAGCGTCGCGTGACCGCCAACGCAATGGACGGTCGCTTCACGTCGATCATCCGCGGAAGCACATGGGTCACATAACAATGGACGGCTGCTCTCCACATTCTCGCTCAGTCCACTGCTTTCCGTCTGGGGTAGTGGAGAATAGAGGGTCGAGAGTGTACAATAACGCCATCTCTGCCTGCCTGGTGTCCGGGCCGCAATGGACAGCTGCTTGCGTCCTCCATGCGCAGGGGTGATGGCTTGGCTTAGCGTCGCTGGTCAGACGGGAGGCGGGAGCGGCCTCGGAGGTCGCAGTCGTGCGAGGAGCACACCGGCCGCTTGGCCTGCGGGTCTCGGGCAGGGATTCCAAGAGGAACGTTCGTCGTCGTCGTTTCATGGGTACGAATGGGAACAAGAGGCCAAGCCTGCGAGAGATCACACACACACATACTCCGTACACACACAACCGAATCTTTGTGCGACCATGGGTGGATCGGAGACACACACCCGAAACGGGCATTCGTCCTCTTGAAGAGACCGGCGGCGGATTCCTTGCAGCGGCCTTCGGAGGGAGACCCATGTCCGCCGTCTCTGTATCACACAGTTGCTGCACTTTGCCGCAGCCCGCCTGTGTCGTCGCGTCTCATCCTGAGAAATGGACTACTTTACACCACTTCCCCTGATGCTTCAGCGCCGGCCCACAGGTCTCGGGTCGACTTGTTGGGAATTAAAGAGCATCTTGGGAACCGGACGAAGAAGCATTTTTCGTGAGAGCATCGACGAGGTGGTAGCCTAGAAGGCATCGGACCCCAGCTCTGGGGAGACCTGGATGGGCAATGACAGGGATTGCTATTTTCCCGGCCCACGGCAGTGTCGGGTCCGCGGGCCGCATTCAGCAACCCCGGACTCACACCTCGAAACAGAATGCTTGGAGATGGTGTGTAAGACGTTAATTTCCCCAACGAGCGCGGGAGTATGCGCGCCCTCGACAGCACACGCTCTCCTTGTTCTTGACCAACACACCGGCTCGACCCGTACATTGGGTGGCCGCGGTCCCAGGACATAGTTTCATAACTAACAAGCATCAAGGGCAGGGGTCTGCCTCTGGAGAGCTGACTGGTCTTGTTGGCAGAGGTGGCTGATCTGGGCTTGGCTTGACGCCCTAGTTCGGAATCCTTTCCCTTCAGTCGGACCTGGCTCGACTTTCTGTCCCGCCATCGTAGGACTCAGCGAGCGAGAGGAGGATGCTCGGGGACCAGGTATGGCCATGTATGCCTCCAAGTATACCCTAGGGGCGGACGTGGTCAGCCTTAAGATGCGATCCTATGGATGAAAGAGGACAAAGATCTCCGGCTTGGACGGACGCACTCGTGCCATGTGTCTTGATGTTCCCACTGGGAGGTCGACAACTCCGACCCCAACTGCAGTATTGGTCTTTTATGCAGCACCCAGCCAGTGAGGTGGTCAGTTACTCTGGATCTAGGCCCCCTCACAACGTACGCCTCCCACATCTTCGGAAACGCTGTGTCCGCAGCACAGATATAGCCGCGCCTCGTCCCGTCTACACTTCTGTGTAACACGGGATCCCATGTGTCAAGATCGTACCAAGGGTGGCCATCTCTGACGGTCCCTTCCTCCGCACAAGCAGCGAGGATCTCGATCCCCAGTGCCACACAGCCGTCGTGTCTATACACGTTGCGCGGCCCTTGTGCGACCTCCGGACCCGATATTGCACACACCTGCAAGTCACGCACTGGTACGTTCCGCACGCCAAGAACCTGGCTCTCCCGCATACGATCTACGGCTGCAGGGTCGGTTCCCGTTCGACACACACCCCGAGACTGCATGACGAGCTTCTTATATTCCCGCGTCACCTTTCTGTTGTCGTTGCAGCAGGAGTCCGAGCTTCCTGTCAACATCCTGGATTAGCCTCCTCTCGACATCTCCAGCGCCTGTCGTCAATCTTTCCGAAACAGAGCTTGCATACTTTCCATTCCCTCACGAACGCCTCAAAGTAACTCTGTGCTTCTGCACAGTCGATCTCAATTTCGGAAAGAAAAAGGGACATCAGAATCTGCTTGCTTCTTTATTCTCCGGACAGCGGCTTTCCCTGCAACGATCAATCCCCGTGGGGAAAGAAGACTGTGACAATAAAGAACAACGCACGAGCCTGCAACCCAGGGGAAAAGCAAACATTCCGCCCTTGACATTGGCGATCGACCAGGGGCGCTGCGTCCCTGCCATCTCGCCAGCATGCCGCTAACGAAGCCGCGAAGGCTTCAGATCAAGAACATCAGGGTGTTGCGTGCGCCAGAGGTCGGCGCCAAAGGCAACCTTGCCGAGCTCGAGGTCGCGCAGCGCGAAGCGCCTTGCTTCGAGCGGGTGTCATGGACGAAAGAGCCACATCTGCGGAGGCTGTACGCCTTGGGCGCGGTGTTGATGCTGGCTTCGGCGACGACAGGTTATGACGGGTATGGCTACGAGTTCCCAGTGTCAATCTATTCGCAGCGAGACGCTGAGCTAACCTCTTTTCCGTTGGTACAGCATGCTCGTCAACACTTCACAGCAGATTGACAAGTGGAAAGAGTTTTTCCCCAGGACACAGGCCATCGGGGGAGTCGAGCAGTGGGTGGCCGACAGCTGGCTCGGGCTTCTGGTCAACATGTTCAACATCGGCAGCATCATGAGCTTCTTCATTACGCCGTACATTGCCGACAACTATGGGCGCAAGGCTTCTATTGCCATTGGCTGCTTTTTCATGATAATCGGTGGCTTGGTGACGGGATGCTGTACGGGCTACGAGAGTAAGTACCCAGAATCACCTGTCCAGTTCGAACTGTGAGATCGCAGTATCCTTCATTTCGGGACAGCTTGCCGAGACTAACATGTATCCGCTTCTGTGCAGTGTATGTGGCCGGCCGATTCATTTTGGGCTTTGGCAACAGCTTGTCCCAGATGGCCTCGCCTCTGCTGCTCACTGAGATTTGCCACCCGCAACACCGCGGCCCCGTCACCGCCGTGTACAACTGCCTCTGGAACGCGGGCGCCCTGATGGTCGCCTGGATCGGCTGGGGCACGTCACAGATCAACAACGACTGGGCCTGGCGCTCGATCACGCTGGGCCAGGTCCTGCCCTCGCTCGTGCAGCTCTCGTTCCTGTACTGGATCCCCGAGAGCCCGCGGTACCTCATGTCCAAGAACCGCCACGAGGAGGCCCTGGACATCCTGGCCAAGCACCACGCCGGCGGCAACGAGCTCAACGCCACGGTGCAGTTCGAGTACCGCGAGATCAAGGAGACGATGCGGCTCGAGCAGGAGTTCAGCCACGAGGCGGGCTACCTCGACTTCTTCCGGACGCGCGGGAACCGCTGGCGCCTGGCCATCCTGGTGTCCCTGGGTGTCATCTCGCAGTACAGCGGCAATGCCATGTTCTCCAACTACATCGACGCAGTCTACGAGGGAGCGGGCATCACGAACCAGGACCGGAAGCTAGCTGTAAGTTTCAGACCACCGCGTCTTTTATATTAATTCTTCTCCATGTTATCTTCTCAATGTCCTCGAGGTTTGTCGCAACAGAGGCGTAAATGACATAGCGTGTACTGATAACTTATCCTCCCCCACAGCTCAGCGGCGGCAAGACCGTGCTCGACCTCATCATCACGGTCCTCGCGGCGCTGCACGTCGACTACTTTGGCCGCCGGCCGCTCTTCCTCGTGTCCACGGCAGGCATGGTGGTCTGCTTCGCGGCGTGGACCGTGTGCGGCGCGGCGTACGAGCGCGAGAAGTACGAGAACAGCCCCGCCGGGTGGGCGCAGCTCGTCTTCATCTGGCTCTTTGGCATCTTCTACGACATTGGCTTCTCGGGCCTGCTGATCGCGTACGCGCTCGAGATCCTGCCCTTCAAGCTGCGCGCCAAGGGCATGATGATCATGAACGTGACGGTGCAGGCCATCCTCGCCATGAGCAACCAGACCAACAAGGTCGCGTGGAACCGCATGCCCGAGCACTGGCACCTCATGGTCTTCTACACGGCGTGGGACTTTGTGCAGTTCGTCTTTGTCTACTTCTTCTACGTCGAGACCAAAGGGCCCACGCTCGAGGAGATTGCGCGCATCTTTGACGGCTTCGACGCCGAGGTCGCCAACATCAACATGCGCCAGGTCGAGAGGGACATTGACGACGCGGAGCACCACCGGAGGAGGCGCAGCCGCTTCAACAGCTACAACGGCGGCGGCGGTGGTGGATTCGACGACGGCAGTGGTGGTGGTGCTGGCGGTGGTGTAAGTGGCTGGGGAAGTGGTGTGTCGAACGTGCACTACCGCCACGGGTCCAACAACGACGACAAGAACCTCGATGACTTTGAGCTCGACGACACTGCCGTTTCTCCTGGCAGTCAGAGAGGCAGAGCAGAGAGGGGCGACGGGGGCCGGTTCGGCAGGAACAACACGCTGGGCAGCAGTAAGTTCGGCAGCCTGCGGTCGCACGACAGTTGGCCGCCCCGAGACAACAACAACAACAACAACAACAACAACAACAACAATGAAAACAACAACAACAACAACAATACCACCCATGCTATAACGACCGGCGACAACAGTAATGACCGCCGAGGCAGCAGGGGGAGCAGAGGCAGCGCGGCCTCGAGCCGCTACGGGGCCGCCCAGGACGAGGACGGCAAGAACATCTCGGTACAGATCTACAAGACGACGACCACCACCACCACGTACTCGCCATCCTCGCCCGCGCGGAGGGAGAGCCGGAGGGGCCTCCTGAGCGGCGGCGCTGGGGCCGGAGACCGCAGCAGCTCCGGGGCCATGAGCAACAACAGCACAGGCCGCGGGAGGAAGAGCGACAGCCTGCAGGGGATGGGGGAGCATCAGATCCAGCATCCGGGCGGGAATTTCCTATGACGATTCTTTACTTTCAGCTTTGCTTGAAGTTCTCTGGAGCGGGTGAGATGGACAGACATCGAGATGGACGAAAAAGAAAAAGGGGGCACGGGCATCGGACGAGAGAGGTAGGGGAGCAAAATGTCGAGAATCCCACACCATGAGTCGGCGGGTCGAGGGGAAGCACACGGTTGCCCGAAAACCATGTCATGAGGGCAGGGCACTGATAAATCACGTTTCTCTTACTGCATGTGGGAAACCCATTTCTTTTTTTATCTTATACCACTAGCCGCGCAATCTTGTTTGTCTTTCTCTCGCCCTGGTCATTGTTCGTCTCTGCCATGAGCAAGAAGCAGCAGCACTAGCATACTTTTACATACACACACACTCCCCCCACAGCGCGGTTTCCCTTGGATGATATGAATCAGTACTTTCCTCAGAAGCTCTTTCTTTTTTCCTCGTCTTTTTGGCGAGTCCTCGTCTGTCTGTCAAAAGGAACTGTAACTGGAATGGCGCATTCAAGTCAAGCTTGGAGGTTCTGCCGCTGGACTGATAATTCCAGCGCAAGATTTGTCCTACCGTTATTGTCAGAGGTGTTCCCCACCAACTGTGGACGGTTTGCCTGCCTGCCTGCCTATGTGCCTGCCTGTTCTGCCGCGTGTAACTGATATTCCACTATAAGTCGCTCACTGTTTGGCTGTCTCTCTTGCTTGTGTATAAAGTACTCTGCAGGTATATCTATGGTGGCGTGTTCGCCTCTTTGACCTCGAAGCTATCATTCTCTTCCGTGAGAATGGAGTATATATGTATATGTATATGTGAAGTGTGTAGAATACTCCTAGAAAACAAGAAAGAGAAAAGGAAACAAAAAGATATCCAAACGCCCCTGTAAACGCCCCGTCTGTTTCCATGCTTCTGCTCGCTGCTGTGTGTTTGCACAATCTCTTGTGGAGGTATATATATAGTTTCCATGAAAAGAATCAAAAAAATCATCTTCGCTCTCGTCGTCGTCGTGCTCGCAATCTTGCTCGTTCGTCTCCTGCCAGTCTCGTCATAGCCCGTGCTGTCTGTCGTATTGATTCGAGTCGTGACAATCTCTCTCTCTCTCTCCATGCTTCGTCCATGGCCCGGTGTCGTCTGCCACTCTAGTTGATCCTCAGACTGCTCATGCTCGGCGCCGCGCTGACCTTGACCTTTTCCTTGCTCGCGGCGTCGGTCTTCTTCTTGAACATGTTCTTGAGCATGCTGTCCTTCTTGGGTCGGAGCACTGTCTCGATATTATTCTCTTTATCCTTGCCGCCGTCCTCGATGGCCAGCGTGCGTTTCGAGCGGCTTGTCTTGGTGGTCCGTTCCGTCTTCTCGGTCCGGTGGGACCGGGAACTGCGGTGGCTGCCGGCCTCGCTCGCCGCGTCATCGGTGTCCTTGGCAGAGCCCTCGCGGCGGCTGGACGAGGACGTCTTGGCCGTCTTGCTGGTCTTGCTTGTCTTCTCCGTCTTCTCCGTCTTGGCGGTCCTCGAGGAGCGATACGTCCGGAAGCTCCGCTCCGTGCGCGCGTCGTCACGGATCGCCCGGTCCGCCTCGGGACTGATGAGCTCGAGGTCTGCGCTCTCGCCCTCGCCGAACGATGGTGCGATGCCGCGCCGCCAGGACTCGATCGTGCTCAGCTCCTCCTCGAGCCGCTCGTCGACGATCAGCGCCTCATCATACGCTTCCCGGCCCTCCGTGATGGGGTACGGCGGCCGCACTGGGTAGTACCCGTCGTCGGGCCCGCCGCGCGTCAGCATTGCGGCCTCGTGCTGCGCCGCCTGCAGCGCCTGCTGTTCCTTCACTTTCTTGACGATCTTCCAGCCGCCGAACATGACGACCGTCACGCCCACGGTGAGACCCGCGGCGATCATGAACTGCGGGCTCGCAAGCAACGCGAAGATGGCCGGGCTGCCGCCTTTCAGCACGCCTAGGAATGCCGGAGACATCTTGCCGATGACGGCGGAGAGCTCCGCCAGGGTCAGCGCGACGGCGGCGGCGGCCTCGGGGTTCTCTTGGAGGTGCTTTATTGTATGCGTGGCGCTGTGTTGGAGGCAGTTGGCCTCGGCGAGCATGCTTTCGACCTTGTGCACGAGGGCCTTTGCCTTGTCCTCCTTGGCCTCGGCCTGGTACGCCGGGTCCAGATCCACCCTGTCAGCCAGGTCTGGCGGGATGCTGCCGTATGCGAGGTTCATGTCGATCTCCTTCTTCTTCTTGCCGCCAGGGACGTCGCCCATGGCCGGATCTGACCGGGCGCGCTGC
The DNA here is from genome assembly GCA_001566295.1 of Microdochium bolleyi. NCBI lineage: Eukaryota > Fungi > Ascomycota > Sordariomycetes > Xylariales > Microdochiaceae > Microdochium > Microdochium bolleyi. The sequence continues at coordinate 818,332 of KQ964258.1, forward strand.
ATGGGCACGCGCTGGGGCTGCGCAAAGTCTTGGTCTTGATCATAGTAGTCCGCGGCCAGGCCCTGGCCTCTGCTCACCGATGGGGCGAAGGTGCGCGATTTGACAAGCGATGGCCGGCTGACCTGCATGTCCCTCGACGTCTCGGCGTACGGGGAGCGGTAGGCCACGGGCGCGCGTGAGGGCGCAACGGACGAGACCTCGGAGTGCGTCTTGAGGTTGTCCATGGTGAGGGCGGACCGGGCCTGGGACTGGGGCTTGGCGGTGGTGGCCCGGGACCTGCGGGTGCCGTGGCTGCGGCGGGAAGAGGCGAGAGAGGCGGCATCGTCGTGCTGGTAGCGGGAAGGGGCGTGATGGATGTCGCCGTGACCGTACTCGTACTCATAGTCGTCGTGCTGCTGCTGGCGGTGGTCATAGGCGGGTTCCTGGTGGTACTGGGGCACGGAGCGGACGTCAAACGTCTGGCTGCGCTTGATGGCCTGCTCGGCCTTCATAGAGGCCTTCTTCTCGTCGTACGAGGCCTTTGCCTCCTTGAAGATGTTGACGAGCTTGCCTCCCTGGGTTGGCGGGTGTGACTCGGTCAGCAGAGGCCTAAATGGGTGGTGAGGCTGGAGTGGAGCCGGGAGGTCTTACATTGCTGATGATCTTGCCCGACGAGTTGACGATGGTGACGATTTCCATGCCCATGGTTGCGGCGAGGTTGGTGGTGGTTGCAGTCGTTGATCAACAACGAAGCCGCGCTTGTCATGTACAAGTTCTGCAGCCGGGAGCCGGAGGAGGGGGATCTAGCTTGATAAAGGGATTGCAGGCGGATCTATCGAGGATCTACACCGTCGGGAGGCCGAGTGGATCACGGGGAGCGCTCAGGAGGCAGCCCGGGCCAGACTGCAGAGGGCACGATGGATGGGCGGTAGGGAACAAGGGACGACCCAGCCACCGCAGTGGTGTCTTCTGCGTATCGTGGGCCTGGCCGTGGATGAGCTGCGGACCGGCAAGCGGCGGTGAGGCGGTTTGCGACGAGGGGCCCAGTCGGGGATCGCGGGCGATGGTGGGGTTGCTGGGGCGCACGGCGACAGCGACAACGACCACGACGAGGGCCACGATGTGGATGCTGGAGGTGAGGGCGTCGGCAGAGGCAGCACGATGGTAGCCAGAGTCTGGAGGTATGGGCACTGTGGCCAGTCTTGCATGCGACGACGACGACAAGAGACCCCCGGGCTGTAAATACCTGGAGGTACCTTGGTACCGGAGGATGGCTGCCAGCCGCCGGGTGCTGGGGCCTGCCTCGATGCGATGCACGCGCGCCCAACCCGCCCTGGCTGCGACCTGGGCCTCTGCTGCCGCCAGCACCCCCCTGCCAACCACCGGCCACCTCTCGACTCGTCCTCGCGACTGCCGTTGGTGCCTCGTCGTCCTGTCACAGCACGCGGACGGGGCGTGACTCCTCGGAGCCTCGCCGCCGCCGGCTGGATCGTCGTCGGGCTCGCCTGCAGCGTCGCCAGCATCGTCAGCACGCCATGTCTCGCTCCCCCAGAGTGCACACTGACGCACGGTGATGTCGTCGCCTCGTGCCCATCGGGCTCGGTGTCTGTCTGTCTGTCTGTCTATCGATATCTCTCACCGCGCCCCGGTGGCTGGCCAGTCGGGCCATTGTCACTTGACGCGGCAGCAATGTCGAGCATCCTCGAAGAGGCAGCCCGCTAGTCAAAAGACTGGACGCGCGGAGGCCGGTCGTCACACACAATCACATACCTCCTGCGGTCGGCGGCACCTGGCCGCCCAATTGTCTTGTCAGGCACCCCAGACAGACAGACAGACAGACCGACCCGACCTACTGGTCACTCCTGCCGAGCAACATGGACACAAAACACGCCACTTGCACACACCGCAGCCTCCGCGCACCATGCCAGCCATCTTCTCTGTCCACCTTCCCCCGCCCGCCCTCCCGCCTGCCCGCCCTCCAGTCAGCTCAGCTCATGCTGTGGTACCCGCCCGCCCCATCCCACGCGCGGGATTCCAGTGCCGGCCGGGGGGCGAGCGGCGGGCTGAGCTGGCAAGCCCCAGGTAGCCGGGTTATCCCCCGACTCGACCGAGCGATCCTTCCAGTCCCGGACAACTCCGTTCGGCTCGGACGGCTCCTCCCCCCTCCCTCTTCTCGCGACGGACTCTGCTGCCAACAGAACCCGTCGCTGCATGGTTGCGTCTCGTGATATGGCAGCCGCGTCGCAGAAACCTTTCTTTGATTCTCACTATGCGGTCGTACAATACGGACAAGGGGGTGGTCCTAAACGAGAGCAATTTTGCCAGTTTATAGCAGTGTCCGGTCCCGCACCGGAACGTCTCCTCATAGTCAATCATAGAGGACGCGCCAACCCGTCTGCTGGGAGGTAGGCAGATCAACGGGCCGGTCTGCCTGTACTTGGTGCAACGAGACAAATCCAGGCATTCTCCGTGCTTCGCCCCCCCCCCTCGCTAAGAAAAAAATCCGCAATGTCATGAGACAGGAGAGTGAGGAGAGGAGGATCTTGGGCCTTACCGCCCCAGCTCTACCTATCATCTCATTGTCTACTCCGTCTCTAGGCTATTTAGATGAGACAGCACCACAGTGCTGTGTTTCCCAGCCACAATCCCGCAGTCTCATGACGAGCACGAGCCGTGGTCAACTCTCCACGTCACTCCTTCCCCCCCTAGCAAGGTTTATGCATAGACGTTGGGGCGAAACATCGTGGCTCGTGCACTGCCGTGACTGCATCCCAGCCTCTCGTGGGAGCAGAGGACCTCCGTGAACCTGCTCTCCTTTCCATTACTGCATATCTAATTGTCTCGACAATCAGTCAAAAGAAAAGGGTATAAAGCTAGACTCCCGCTACAACAAAGAAACTCGTGTTTTACAACATATCGCCTCCGCTCAGAACCTCTGAGCGCTACGCGCCCTGCGCCGAGGTACTACCCCAATATCACTGCGCAACAGCTGCCGGACGTCACCCTCGAGACCGAACCCATACCGCACCTCTCCGGCATCCCACATCCGGCCCGGCACCCGCGTGTTGTCATCCAGCCCGTGCGGACCCGGCTGGTACTGCTGACTGTGACTGTGCTCGTCCTGCTCGCTCCCCGGCACCGGCACAATGCCGTAGCCGACCTTGACATTCTTAATGTCCCGCGGCAGATCTCTGCCGTGATGGCCGCCGTCGCCCGCAGCGCCAGAAGCAGCAGCAGCCTGGCTCTGCCATCGCAGCTTGTCCAGCGCCGGCCCCCTCGTGGCCGCCACAATGTTGGAGAACCGCGTGTCGTGCATCACGCCCTCGTTCTGCAGGACCGCCATGGTGCCCGCCACGATGGCGGCTAGGGCCAAGAGTAGCGCCAGGCCGTACACGATCCAGAGGTCTCTCCTGAGATATTTATATCTATTCTCGAACCGCGACCGCTCGCACGGGTACGTCGAGTCTCTCTGGCCAGGGCTGGTGTCGGAGACCGCGCCGGTGATGATATCCGGGTTGGCCGCCCACACGACCGACACGAATCGGGGCTCCGCTAGTACTGACAGGACGATGTCCTCATACAGGCTCTGGAGACGATCCTGGAGGTTTGGATACGGGAACCACTTCTGGCGAGGGTCCAGAAGTTTAGTCTGCAGCGCCTTGCCCACGCCGATAGGGTTCAGCACATTTCCAGAGTGCAAAGTGCCTTCTATGAACCCGCGCATCAGCATGCCTATTGAGTGGTACGCAGCGACTTTTCGGTAGCGCTCAAGCTGCTGGGGAAAGACATAGCTACTCGCAGGGTAGCCGATCGTGGGATCGTTGGTCCCATCCGTAGTGTGATTCTTGTTGGGACTTGCTTGGGTGCTGTCGCTGTCATCGTTGTCGTGAGGAGATGGGTTGACTTCGTCTTGCAGCCACTTCGTATCCATCACTTTGGCCAGGTACTGCCTGTCGGTGACATTTGTTGTCTGCTTTCCGTTCTCATGACTAAAGCGTATAGTGTACGCCGTCTCGTAATGCTCGCATGCGAAGACGTGTGGGATGAAAGCCTTGTCCCAGCCGGGCATGGTCCTATTGACTGGCCTCGTGTCCACCCGCTCCGCATAGCCAACCCAGATGACAGGCTCGGTGCGGAACGCGCCGAGGTTCTTAGGGTACGGCGGTTGCAAGTCCGTTGGCATTCCTCCAGGACTCACTGGACTGACTTGGCTTTGGTAGTATTCGCCGCCCATTGTCTGCGCCTGGTAGCTGAAGTTGCCCTTTGGCAGTAGGAAATCAAAGCCGAAGTCCTTGGGCGGATCATGGTCTCCAAATTTGCCAACCGTCGAGCCAACCCCTTTGGCCAACTCCACACACTTGTAGCCAGGACCTGTGAACTTGATTGTGTACGAGCAGTTCCACCCCAGGCCGCAAACGTCCTCCATGATGCCGGGGCGCACCACCGTCTGCTTCGTGAAGGTTGCCATGGTGGCCGTGAGATCAATGGTGCCACTAGAGGATGTATAATAGTCGAAATCGTCCGCCGTAAACTTTTCCGATGTGGCCGTGGCGTTCCACGTCGACATGGACTGTCCAATCAAGTCATCTATGATGGTTGGGTCTCGCCAATTCTCAGTGGACTCCTTGTTGAAATTAAGTGTGCGCACGTTCGGACAGCTCCCATTCACTGTGTTGAAATACACCTCAACACCCAGTGTATTGCTCGTGAAGATGATGACAAGGGGTGCCAGCCTTGTAGGCACGTACTGTTAGCACAACATGTTTGGGAGATTCAGGACGATCCCGGCCAAGCACCTACCAAACGAAGCTCGCAAGTGTCATCGCCACACTTGCAGTCCTGTAGATCTCCAGATTCCACAACGCCGTGATGTCGTCCGTCGCAGCAAACAGGCTGTCCAGCGCCGCGACGCTCAGAAGCTTGCTGCGCACAGTCAGCCACAGCCGCTGCCTGAAGGCGACGATGACAGCAGCCACGAGTCCCGCTTTCGTCGCAAAGGCCAGCACTGCACCGTAGCGTAGCATTTCCAGCTGCCTGTCCGCGATGCGCCCGTGGAGCGTGCTGTAGAAGATGTGGTGGCCCACGGCGCATAGCAGGCCGAAAAGGAAGAACAGGTACATGACCCACGCCGGTCGCCAGGCGAACCATCTCTTCTTCGTCACCACCACGATATCCGCCGGGCCGTACGGGTCCTGGTTGTAGGGGTCGTAATGATTATTGTTGCCAAGGCCTCCGCCGTTGCCGCCACCTGACGCATAATACTCAGGCGGCGGCCTCATGTCCGGGCTACGCCACGAGGTTGCTGTGCTCGGTGTATATGGCGAGAGTAGATGAGTCTGGGACTCTGCACGGCCGTGGTTGCGGAGGTACCACGGAGAGAAACCGGGTTGTGACGAGGGCGCTGGTGAGTCTTCAAAGTTGAAGGGCGCAGGTGGTGGCCGTCGTGTTGTTGCAGCGGGAAGTTCATTGGCATCATTATCATTATTAGAAGTGTTGAAAGTTGCATTGGTGCCCATGTCTGGTGACTGTTCTTGATATGCCGTTGGTGGTGCCCTTGGGCTCTGCTGCCGAGAGGACATCCGCTCGTCGGTTATGTCACTGACCAGACGATCCCGGGTCCCCTCTGGCGGGCTTAGACCCGTGGCTCCCGCGATAGCTGGCTCAGAGCCCAGAACTGCGCCCATAGACGGCTCCCATGTCCGGGAATCCGCAGAGACGAAGGAGCCATTGTGGGAGTGGCTGCGGCGCTGGCTTCGCGATGGTTCGGGCCCGAGCGCCGATACGGAACCGGCAGGATAGGGTCCCCGGCTGTCATCAGCACCTCCTGCTGTGTCCGCGATGCGTTGGCTGAAGCTGCGTCCTGAAGCGCCCGAGTTCCTTGCCGAGGCACGGTAGGGCTCGTAGGATTGACTTGGCCGTGGATCATGAGAGGGATGCTGTTCCCCCATTGTAGCTTCGTGGAAGGACCATTCAACAACCGGAGCTGGGAAAGAGCATGCCAACCGGCATTCGTGACTGCCGTTTTCGAGATGCCGCAATGATTAAAGAAGGGAGCCTCCCTCTTGTTGTAGACTCGGAGAGAAGCTCTGCGGCTTTGGTGCCGTCAACAAAACTTACTTTAGGTAAGTGCACAGACAGCCGCAGTCCAGTTGGTCGGAGATCAACTAATGATTAAGAAGCTGAGAAAAGGTAAGCGTTCCCGCACCCCCCCAAGAAAACCTCAGCGGCATAATCTCTCGTATGGGGTGAGAGTAAGCCCGGCAGAGTGCTGGCGCGGCTTGGCGAGGTGCACGATGACCCCCAGCGGCGCAGGGAGTTTTTGACGACAAGGGTGTGGCAGGAACCCGTCTGATGAGTTCTGTCCGGCTGCAACAGCATCACCAACATAAAATTAACTAACACAGCTCGTGCTGTTGGTTTTTGGAGGCGAGAAGAAGAGAAGAAGGTTTGCGCAGCCTCGCTCAGCCTGGACAAGCTATTCTTTGCGCCAAAAACAGCCAGGGTGAGAAGAAGATTTGAAATCGTTCAGCTGTTGCGCCACCCAACTTTGACCGGCGGCTGAGAGCTGGACTTGGAATGATGAGAGCGTTCAACCCGCCCGCGCTTGCAGCAAACCTCGAGGCCCCTAAGCGCGGGTGTGACCAACAAGTACAAGACGCTTGCATTATGTTGGCTACCAGCCTAATCAACCCAACAGATGTCGCAAACTGCGGGACTGTCCAGATCATGTTGGTCGGCATGGGCCAATCGACAACCACCAGGACTATTCAGAGAAACCGGCCGCGCGGCACGGTCCGTTCGTGATCCTTCTGTGCTCAGTCGAGGGGGTATCTCTGTCATCCGCCAAGGCTCGGCTGTTGCTGACACCCTGCGTCGTTCTCCGCAAAACGCTGACAACAACGTGGGTTCCCGCCGTACGTTACCGTAATTAACCTAGCTACCAACCCTGTGTGCTTACGCGAGAAGGAGCAGTCGGCGGCGCCGAGGAAGCAAGGCTGAAAAGGGGTCTTGCTGTAGACGACCGCCACTGCACGCTGCAACGCTCCTGGTGTTTATGGCACACACATGCTCTCGGTACTGCAAGCAGGCTGTGGGTGCGGCGATGTGCTTGCTGCGTGAGCATGGGTCCAGTGTCCAGGGGAAGGGAATGGGGGCCAACACTGCGTAGGCATGTCGTGACACCCACCACGTTGGTATCGGTCGAGCACCGGCTCTTCAGGCCTGATTCATTCACACTTGGTTGTCGAAGAATGCAAGTTCTCTGTTCCCAGTAGACGGGCCGGATTTGTAGGCCGGTACCGTGCCACAGGAGTGATCAGGTTCATGGATAAATTCATCCTACAACTGTATTGTCGACAACATTGGTTTCCAAGACTGTTGGGCCTTGAGCTCGTCTCCTTCTGGTCCCTGACCTCTGGACGTCAACAGCATCGGGCTTGACTAAACTCGTCCTGTTCTCCGAGCAGATCGAGACCCGTCTGGGTATCGATAAAAATAACCCAGACGTGAGAGTGGGCACAGTGCCGTGGGTAGTACTTCCACATGCTGTATTTGCAGCTCCGGCCTTGCGTCGCCGAGCGCAGGAACGCTGCGCAAAACCAATAGTTGGAGATGGCCAGCATTCGTTGCATACACGAGGCAGAATCAGAGGCAGAAGTATCTGCAGTTGGTTGGCTTGCCCAACTCCAATCAGCTACAACCAACAAGAAAGCGTCTTGCGTCGCGGGATCATCATCGACGATGGACTGGGTGAGTTGTGGCCAGCGATGCGGGCAGCTCTCGATCGATTGTGCCACCTTCCTGACCATGCAGACCGTCATCGATGACGACTGACGTCTAATGCGAATCGCGGCATCGTCGGCACATATGTCACTGGTTGCATGTTCGACCTGGTGAGCATTCTCAACAGCAGTGGCGTAGTTCCCACCCACGTCGCACAACAGTCCGTAGGCTTGTAATTCCTTCTCAACGCATGTTGTCTCTGCCGAGTGCTAGCCGTCTCAGGAATTGCCTCATTTCTTCTGTCGGATATTCTCCTTGCCCTTGCGCTTCTTGAACATCACGATAGGAACGTCATCACCAGCTGGTACTTCAGCCGGGTCCTCTTGCTTCACAGCCGAGGTCGCATCTCTGTGTGTTGCGGTTGTACCCGCCAGCGGAGCACCACTGAGAGTCTGATTCTCCACGTCCGACTCCTCTTTCTTGATCGCGGGGAGATCGGCATTAGTCTCCGATGGCTCGTCTTTCACCTGATTCGAGTCGGCATTCGTTGTCGTCGCATCTTTGTCCGCGTCCTCTGCCTTCGTAATCTTGGGCACGAGGGTGCCACTGAGCAGAGCATCAAGTTCCGTGTCGTCGCCAGGCGCCTCTCTCGTGTCTCGCCCCCATCTCCGAGGTTTCTTGAAGAGCCCTTGGACCACTTTTTCTTCTTCTGCCCTTCTCTCGTCTTCTTCGTTCTCTTCGGGTTTGACTCGTTTCCGCGTGCCTATGGCTATCGCATCGACGTTTGTTGGTGGTTTCGTGTCGTCGCCGTCCTCGTCGTCTTTAATTACGCGCGTGTTCGTCACGGTCCAGCCGCCCGCCATGGCCATGTCCCCTCTGAGTTCCGTGGGCACATCGATGCCCATGTCGGCAAGCTGTTCCCACTGTCTCTGCCTCTGCTCCTGGGTCGCCGGCCCCGCCGAAGATGCCGATGCCGAGCCGGGCGCTCTATTCGTGCCGCTACCAGCGCTGCTCGAACCTGCCGCACCACTACCACTGGCCCCACCGACGACACCGTTGAGCCTCTCGACCTCCCTCTTCGCGCGGTCCTTCTCGCGCTCCTCCTTCTCGTGGTCGCGGTGGATGTCGCGCAGGAACCGCTTCAGCGCGCCCTGGTGCTTTCCCGTGGCCTCGTGGTTCTTGCGCTCCAGGCCCGTGTCGCGCACGTACATGCTGCAGTGCTTGCACCAGTACTTGGGCGTGGACTTCCAGTACTCCGACATCTTGGGCGGTTGTTCGTTTCGCTAGTTCGGTATAATTATGATGTGCTGCCCGTGTGGAGTTATGTATGGTTCATCTGCGGCACCGAGCACGCCGCGCTTTGGTGGATTGTTGAGCGCGTACGAGCGCGCCTCTGGCGAGGTGATGCTCGTGGCAAGTGATCGGACGGGATCGCGGGATATGACGTAGGTGCGCGGCGGTCCCTATGGCGTAGGGCTGGTCAAATAGAGGGATCGAGCTTCGGCGCGACTGCTCGGGCGGACTGTCTGGCGGGCGTTGAAGGCGAAAACATAGAAGATAAATTGAAGTCGAAGCCGACTTCGTCGGCCTCAATCGCGAAATGTAGTATGACGAAGGAGCGACAGGGCTACGATAAGCCCTTATCGTGCGTGGCAGGGGCCATATCCAACGCCGACTGTCCCCCCTGTTCCTGGCAACCACCAACGCCAACTTGGGGAAGAACCCAGGTGTCTACCGTAATTTGGAAGTATTTAAATGGCAAGACCCAGGCCTCAAATAGCTCTCAGGAGGGATTGCCCGATTCTAAACTGCTGGGCAAGGTTTCGTCTCGGTTTAACTTACTCATTTCTACGATTTCGTTCGACTTTCATGAATTATCCTTCTTTATTTCAAATGAATAACCAAAATATCAACCTTGAGACTCAAATTTGTTGTACAGCTTGTAAGCTTCCCGTTGTATTCAAATCGATGCTTCTAGAGAAACTTCGTTCCAGGGGCTGTGAACCAATCTCACAACACAGCGATCCGAAGCGTTCTCCCTGCCCCAGCCAGAAAACGAGGTCGGAACAGACCAGTACAGGCGTCTGGCGGCGCGTCCAAGCCCCCAAACAAGTTGTCGTTATCCACAAATACGACTCCCATGGCGAGCCCAGCACCGCCCTCAGCACGACATGGAAACACATAAACTGACAGGCACTGCGCAACGCGAAGGCCACGAGCAATACTAGCTTCCCCAAACTGCCAAAATGCTCCGCGGAGCGACGACGACGATGACGATGACGATGACAACCCAAGCTCGACAATTCAGCGTTGTAGGAGCCCCCCCTCGTTGACTGATGCCATTTTGGACAGTAGGTACGCTAATGCAATCGTTCATAGTAGTTGATGCTCATTGCATGGGGTCCCTTTCGTTGTCCGTCATTGCTATTGTCATTGTTGTTGTTCTTAGTCGTACGATGACCTGTCTCACAAATCCCCACTCACACGTGAGCATGTCATACCAGACCGCGATCAGCTGTGATTCGTGCCAGGCACCGCGAGCAGCCACCCTGGGGGGGGGGGGGGAGAAACTCGAAGAAGTAATGCATCTGTGTCCATGGGCTGTTCCAGCAGCATCTTCACCCTTGTCCTGCATTCCCTTGACCATCGGACACACGAGGGTCTCGACACGGCGCAGTAGCTTGTTCTGAAGAGTGTGTCAGGTGGGAATAGCGCGCCTGTCGAGGATAGATTCAAATGGAGTTTCGAGTCTTACGAGTCAATAGTAGAATCACTTATTAAGAAATGGAACAAGGTGATCTTTTCAAGTCATTGTGTGTATTTATGGTAACTATGTTATGAAGAAGCAATCTCCAGGAGGTGCAGAAGACGTGATCTTCTTCAATGTCCTACTCCATGCTTCCTTTCTCTCTCGAGCCAACGCTCATCATCCATTACACATTCCATATTCCACAAGAGAGAGAAAGGCCGAGAACAAACCTCGCAAAACCTTAACCTTTGTCTATAGACATTACTCGTTCAAGCTCGTTCAGGTGATCAAGATTACACCAGGATGTAAATGTATTCCCACATTCACAAGGCGAAGAAGGCGGCAAAGATGCCAAAGACAAGGGCACCGGCCGAGGCGCCCACGGAGCTGGCACCGGCGATGGGGACCGACGGAGGAGCAGTGGTGGTGGCCGGGGGCGAGACGGTACCAGGAGCGTGGGTGGGAGCCTGGATCTGGCCGTCGGAGATCTGGGTGACGGGAGGGCCGGAAGGCTTGGGGACGACGGGTGTGGCGGGAGGAGCGGGGGGAGCCTGGACCTGACCATCGGAGATCTGCGAGACGGCAGGGCCGGACGGCTTGGGGGCCACGGGCGAAGGAGCCTGAACCTGGCCGTCAGAGATCTGGGTGACGGGAGCGCCAGTCGGGGCCTGGATCTGGCCGTCGGATATCTGGGTGATAGGCACGGGGACCTTGGTAGAGACGACCTGAGGCTGGCCGTCAGGAAGCTGAGTGACGACGGTGGTGGGCACCAAGCTGGTGCCGACAACGTTGCCACCGCCCGTGGAGCCGGAGCCAGTGCCGCAAGGCATGATCAGGATGGAGACCTTCTCGCACTGCGGCGCCCAGTTGCGGTCGTACAGGTTGTAGAAGCTACCAGACAGGCAGCGGTACCAGTCCTTGCTGGATCCAAGAGCCAGCGCACCCTCACCACAAACAGAGAAGCCGCTCGTGTAGATGGCGCCAGTCTGGGCAGGGCCGTCGAATTGGAACTGGTAGTTGGCGGCGATGTAACCAGTGCGGTCCTGGGCGTCCCGGAGGTTGCCGTTCTTGAGTGACACAATCAGAGCACCCGCGGTTGAGCCGCATGTTGCCTGTAGGCCTGTTAGTCTCACGGAAAAATATGGTATCAACCTTTAGGAGCATGAGGGTTGTCCATACCTGAGGATCTCTCTTGGCGTTGAGAGCCTGGCCGATAGTGATCTCAAACTTGCCATCGTAGCTGGCCTTGCAGCCAGCGGGAGGACCACCCTTGGGGGAGATGTCCTGCGTGACGCCCTGGGGCACGGCAACGGCGGCACCAATAAAGATGGCCGAGCCAACTGCGGTTGAGTATCTCATGTTGACGGTGTTTCGGAAACGAAGGTCTGTGGGAGCTGTCAAGCAGTATGTAATACGCCGAGCGAGTGGTGACGGTCGAACGAATGTGCTGTGAGACTCGAAATGTCTCTACAGGATGTCGGTGGCGGAAGGGCTACTGACGAATTATAGGATGAAGAGATGAAGAAGGCGAAGAGAAGGGACATGGAGAGGGATGCTTCCTCTGGGGCCTACATATACTCCGGTCCCGTACCTGAGACAAGTCTAGTACAGACCGTGTGGGAGAACCAGCCACTCCATTCCAGGGAGGCTGGTTGGTGTTGTGGGGTGAGCTGCTCGTCACACGAGCCCAGACTACACAGTATCAATGTAGAGGTTGGTGCTCCTAGCAGATCTGCCGCGCGGTGTGATCGGCAGTCGGAGTGCTCGCAAGCAGGCTGGGCACAACCAGTTGCCGTGGCAGACTACGCAAACGCACTCGTGTTCTCGCAAGCGGCATACACAGGCAGGTCAACAATATCCTCCATAGAGTATTCTTCCTCACACAGTCCAGCGAGCCAGGGCAGATCTGCCCATGTCTGCATGCCCACAGCCGTCTCATCGAAATCTCACTGTCTCACCCGCAGGGCCATCAACATGCAGAAGAACGATGGTCCCCGTGCACATCCACATGCAGGTCCTTGTATGTACAAGCATCGGCTATGGCATGCTTCGAGGCATAAACAAATTTCCTAGGGATGTACTCTCCAAAAGTGTGCGGAGGATGATCTCCGTGTGCCGAGCCATGCTTCACTGTCAAGGCATGCTTCGAGTATTCCTGATGGGATCCAGACCTGCCGAGTAGCCGCACTATCCTTCTTGGCAGCGGCCGCGTCGCTCTTTACTGACGAGTATGACGAATCTTGACGCTCCACCGAGGATTGGTTGCGTGCAGGATTTTCATGTTCGTGGTTCCGAGGGATAACCTCGCAGCTGTAGCGTCGTTGTCCAGGTGTGGGTGGTCCCGCTGTGCAGGACGCAGACAGATTTCGAGCGGTAACTCGAGCTCGGTGCCTTGCCCAGTTCCGCTTAGTCGGCTGGATCTCTTAGTTTGACCAACCTCGGGATAGATGGATAGAGTTTTGTGGTGGTTGTCAGGCCTGTTCCTAATTCTGGCACAAAGCCCTGACGTCGCTGATCCAGAGTTTCAACCAGTCGTCCCTGGCAACGAAGGCCAGCTGTGGCTGGCCCTAGTCCTCACTACTGGGTTTGTCTGGGATCGTGCCTGAGTTTAAAACTTGTTCCTGTTCGACAATGCGTTCTTTGTCTCTGTCTCATGGGAGAATCGTCTTGTCCGTCCCGTGTCTGGGCATTGATTGTGTATCTTCCACGCCGGCGAAGGAGGATCGCGATCCCAAATGCGGAGAACCCCGGCTCAACAATCCACTTCTCATCATGACGGCAGGGTGGAGCGGTCGCTCCGCGGTTCCGAGCTCCTGTGCTAAGCTTTTGGCCCTGGCTTGACCTCTCCTCGGCGGCTGGGCACCCCGTCTCTGCCATGGGTCGAGCCATTTTCGGCCACTAGAGCCGTTGGCGATTGGCTGGGCATCGTGGAAACCGGCGGCTAAGAAACGACATCCATGGATGCGATTTTCGAAACTCTAACGGAGCCGGCTTCGGGCTAGCGACGCAGCTCGCTTGACGCGTCACCTGTTGCAAGGTTTGAACGCTCCCGGACGACAGCTCGAATGGACCCCGTCTCGTATTCCTTGCTCGGTGGGAAAGGGTTCGTCATGGTCGGGATGGACTGGGGCTGCGTCAAGCCTGAGCTTGAGCGGGTTATCGCGGCGGTCTCCCCGCAGCCGGCGTCGGCGGCCTCGCTCGCAGAAGCGAGAGGCAGCCTCGACGTCATGATCAGTACCTCGGGCTGGTTGCCCAGCAGCGGCTTGTGAGAAGACAAGCACAAAGAGGAGAGAAAAGAGAGTACAGCATGTACGAGGCGAGCCGCTGAGACTCGACGAAACGGGAGGGTGTCTCACTGGGGTCGCCGGCAATAACACCGAGGAGGGCAATCTTGCTGCATTGCTGTGCTGCGATGGAGGAATGTGCTCGGCGTTGGGGTCGCATGGGCAATCTGCAGTCGTGCTCCAATTCTGAGGATGAGCGATCGGCCTCGTGCCCGCAGCCAGTCGGAGGCTGCATGGGCGGCGGATGCCCGTCTGCACCTTCCAACCCTTGGGAAGGGTTCCTGCTCCTGCAGGTATGCCACATCAGCCTGAAAAGGGCGATCCAGGGCTCTGCTCGCCTGCAAGCAGAACCTCGTATCACAAACACTTGTTGAACCATCACTCATTCATTGTGAGATCATCTTGCACGATGCTGCGGGAGCGCTCCTCTGTTTCGCCATCTTGACCACTCACACTAATCCACAACCATCAACAAGCACTTGTTGGATCCAGAACGGCGCCACAGAAGCTTCTCGATACTATTTTTGCCTGCGCGAGCGGCCACCAACACCGGTCAATGACAGAAGCCAAGCCAGGCCAGCGATGCCACTAGATTGCTGCACGGTGCGAACCTTTGGCGTAGCCCATATCTGGTATTCCCTCAGAGACAGGCTGATCTCGCTCTCGCTCCTGTCGGACAGACACACGCCACACGCACACACACACACACACGCCACAGACTCAAGCCGTAGAGTGGGACAATGCAACAATGGACTTCTTTCTGCCCTCCCTGCCGCCCCTTGCTGCACCTGTGCCTGCCTGCCCCTGCTTTTCAAATTGAGACAGTGTGTGCGGGGACGGAGAGACACAAACACCAACCTGCCCACACTCCCCAAGTAGGTCTTGCGGGCCAACATGTCGCCCTTCCCGAAGTGGCCGAATAATCTGTCGTCTCCCGACCTTCCGCAAAACGGACATTCCAAGCATGGCTGTGCGGCCTAGTTAACAGCCAAGGGGCCCGGGAGGAAGCATGTTTACCTTTCGATGCGTCGAGCACCGAATAGGCCAGCTGTGATAGCTATCCATGCATAGCAGCATCGAGGGGTGCTACTGTTGTCTTTCTTGAGCTCAGGTGCTGTCTGCCCACCTGGCGTCTGCAAGACTCCTGAAGTATCGGACCCATTTTCGAAAAAATAAATACAATACAAGTCCACATCGAGAGACGACCCGTCTCCGCTGGGACCGTGGGCACACACTAAGCGGGTGAACTGCCGCCGCGGCAAGGATCCGGTTCCTCCTTGCATGCGGCGGTCCGACTCGTAGTGGGGTCGCCAAACTCCAAGCTGAAGCCGTCACAGACATCATGAAGCAACGGCCGAATGTGTAAGTTGAAATGTAACGGTATGTATTGTTCTGGTGATGTGACTTATGTGAAGGAAACAACGTCTGTTCTGGTACGAACATAGTCTCGATGTTCTATGTGTAGGGAAAGGGGGAATCTATGCAATCGCTAAACCAACCAACCAATCAATCCATCCATTTTTCCCAGCCTGTGTATGCCTTTTCTTCCCGCCGTTTTTTGACATTCTTGTGTTCACGTAAATTCGTTCATCCGCATGCTTCGTGCTTGACCGTCGCTCCGACTCGCCTCTCACTTGGAGAGGTGGCTGAGGAGCTCCTGCACGAGAGCACGGGTGGCCTCGTCCTCGAGCTGCTCCTCAGGTGGGCTGAGCACCTGCCGCAGGATGGGGATGAGCTTGGGGGTGAGCTGCTGCACAGTGGGCTCGGACATGGCGTCTGCAAAGCGCTCATTGTTAGCAATTGTCTGAGAGTCACGAGTGAGTCATCACAATGGACTTACAAAGCTTGTGGATGCACTGGTAGACAGGCTTGTTCTCCTCGTAGTCCTCCTTGAGCGGGAGCAGGTCAACGAGCGGGGGCAGCACGTTGGCGATGGGCATCTTGTCCGGGTGAGCCATGATCATGCGGCACACGCAGCCGGCCGCGTTGTCCTGGAGGCGCGCGTCCTTGATCTGCAACAGGGGCTCGAGCTTGGACAGGATGTTGGGGAGCTCGGGCAGGTACGTCTTCTCGTCCTGGGAGTGGAAGACGAGCTGGCCGGTCGCATAGGCTGCGTTGGACTTGGTCTCCTTGTCCTCATCCGACAGGCGGTGGAGCAAGGGGCGGAGGAGGGTAGCTGTGTACGGGGAGCACGCGCCGCCCATGTAGTTGACGCACTCGGCGACGACACCGACGGCGGTCGACCGCTCGAGAGACTCCTGCGAGCTGACGAACTTCATGATGGGCTTCTCGAAGACCTTCCAGATCTCGGCGAACTGGGCGCCCAGGGCGGCGGCAAGGCCGATGACGACATCAAGCGCCGTGTCGACGGTGAGCCAGTCCCATTCGGAGCTGCCTTGCGCGTCGGCCTGCTGCTCCTCGTCCTCGTCGCCAAGGTCCTGCTGGCACGGGTGCGAGCGCGTGATGATGGTGCCCAGCACCGTGATGACCTGCTGCATGAAGTCCTTCTGGCCGAGGATCGAGGGTCCGCAGGCCTTGAGGGTGAATGCGACACTGCGGTTGATTTCGGTGACGACGTCCCTGTTTTGACTGTTAGTGTTTCTGTGATCAAGATTGGTAATCGCAAGACAGGAAACAGTGCAATAAGGAAGAATCCATCAGATATGATTTTGATTTACGAGTTCTCAGCAACCGCGGTGAAGCGTCTGAGTGAGCTGGGTATAACGCAAAGTGGTCATCACTTGGAAGGGGCTGGATGAGGTGAACATAGGAATCCGTTAGTACATACCGATCAGACTCGTCCTGCCAGATCTGGAGAGTGGCAGTCGAGACAATCTCGCCAAGCTTGGCGATGTTGCCGTTCAGAGGGGTCTGCAGGGGCAGGCCAGGCTGCCACTTGGTGCCAGACTCGGCCTCCATGACCTCGCACACGCAGGCGTAAGTGCGCCACAGCGTGCCGATGGCCGTCTTGCGGCAGCCCTCGTAGGTGTGCTCGGCGAAGGGGGTGACGAGCTCGATGGCCTTCTCGATATAAGGCGCACTCTTCTCCTTGGCCGAGTAGATGACCTCGCCGAGAACCTCGAGCGCGATCTCCTTCTCGAAGGCGGCAGCAGAGACACCGACAAGGTCATCCCAGTCGTCCTCGTCATCAGAATCGTCCATGGCATCCTCCTCCTCGTCATCGTTGGCCTTGATCTTGATCTTCTTGCCGGCGAGAATGACCTCCTCGTCAACGAGACCCTGCAGGTCCTCGGCAAGGTCAAGCTCGACGTCCTGCTCCTCTAGCTCGAGGCTCTCGAAGAGACCCTGGAAGATACCGGCCAGGGAGTCACCGAGATCGCCGTCGTAGACGCGCGCGAGCTGGGACCAGAGGATGAAAGTGGTCTCGCGGAGGTGCGAGTTATCCAAGTGGAGAGCCTTCTCGCTGGTCTGCAACAGAGGCATGACGTACGGGCTGAAGTCCTTGGCGCCAACACCACCGGCGATGCGGCCCATGGAGTTGCAGACTGCCGAGCGGAGGGCGAGCTCGTCCTCGCCATTCTCGAGGGTGACCCAGGCGGACATAGCCTCCATGGTCTGCTTCAGGAAGGGGATAAAGGCAGTCTTAATCGAGGCAGCAATGGCACCAAGAGCACCAGCAGCGGCAGCCTTGACCTTGACGTCAGGGTGTCCGAGGAAGCCACCGATGCGGGTGATCATGCTCTCGCCGTACTTTTGCATGACATCATCGCCGAAGCCCTCGGCCATTGAGTCAATGACACCACAGACAGAGCGGATGATCTCGGCATTCTTCTCGTCAGCAGGATCGCTGTTGGCGTGCTCGAGATTGTTGACCAGAGCAGTCATAATGTCGTCGTGGTGAGCAGTCATGCTGTCCGCGAGATCCTCGCCGAGTCGCATGAGGCCAAGAAGAGCAGAGTAGCGGACACTGCGCTCGGAGTCCTGGAGCAGAGCGAGGACAGCGGGCATAAGACCAGAGATCTGAGTAGACATGAACTCGGGAGCACCCTCGGCAGAGTTACCAAGGGCCAAGATGCAAGCCTTACGCTGGCCGGGGTTCTGTGAGCTGGCGTACTTGGGGAACTCCTCGAGAAGAGGGACAATGACCTGGCGGGGCGGCAGATCGCTCGAGAGCTGGTCGATGAGGGCCAGAGCGGTGCGGGCTGGTGTGGTGGCATCGTCCTCATCATCGTCATCGTCGACCTCGGAAAGAATCTGCAAGCTCTTGCGCATGAGCTCGGCGCCCAGGTCGGGGATGGCCTGGATCTTCATGCGACGGTAGCGAACGCACTGAGCGAGGAAGGCCAGAGCCTGGTTCCTGACGTCCTCGTCGGCCTGGGTGTTGCTAGCCAGCTCCATCATGAAGAAGACGAGGTCCTTGAAGTACTTGTTGATAAGGGCTGACTCGTAGGCGAGGAAGGACTGGAAGACCTCGAAAGACTGCTGGATTCTGTCCGAATCGCCACTCTCAACGGCATCCTTGAGGACGTCGACCATGGCAGGGATGAATTCCTGCACGGCATTGAGCGAGGTCTCGTCCTCATCCACGTCGATCAACATAAGCAGAGCGCTGATGGAGAGCATGGTGTTGATCCGGACATCGCGGCTCTCGGGGTCGCGGATGGTCTTCGCGAAGAGCTCGAACAGCCTCTGGAGGTGATCCTCGAAGTAAGGAGGGTTGGCCTCGAGAAGACTGAAGATGACATATGAGCCAACCTCGCGCTGACCGACGGTGTCAGATGTGGCGAGCTGGTAGATGGCGGGGAGGAGGTCGGCCCATTCGTTCTGCTCAAAATCGAGGGTGGCGATGGCGGCAATAACGCGGGACTGGCCGTGGCGGCACTTGGAGTCCTGCTCGCGGACGACAGCCTGGAGGAGCTCGTTGCGGACGGCGGGCTTCTGGCCAGCCTCGATCTTCTCCCAGTGCTTGGGGACAAGTCTCAGAGCCTGGACCGCCGCAAGCATGCGGATGGTCGGCTCGGGGCTCGACACGATGACATGGAGAAGACCGATGAGGGCCTCGGGGTGAGGGTAGAAATCCTTCCGGAGCTCAGCAGTGGCAGCCTTGACCCGGTTGGTGTCAGCTAGTGATTGAAGCTACAGGTCAGCAGAGGAGCGCAAGAAAGTAGAGGTGCCGCGAGCTTGGAGAGCTTGGGATCGGTGGTGTCGTGACAGTGTCCAACTTACGAATCTGGGTGCTCTTGAGGAGCTCGACAAGCTTTTGTTGATCCATGGCGACCTGTGGATGTTGTTCAAGGCTTCTGGAAAACCCCGAAGTCTCAAGACGCTGGTCGGAAGGAAGAAGGGACAAGAGCAAGGCGGATCGACCGCTCCTATTGTTTTCTTAATATTTTTTTTGCTCCAGGGCCGAGCTTCTGGAAACCACCCCGCGACAGGGTCCTTGGCGGGGCTCTGGGAAAAATGCTGCTGCCCAAATCTCTTTTTTTTCTTTGGCTCGGGCGGCCGCTGTCATCATGGTGGGGTCAAGGTCCCCGCTGGTCCCCTGCTGCTGGCTGCGATAAGATAAGAGGTCAACCCACATGAACATCCATGCCTCCTCACTCTTGCCCACCAGAGAGCATTCCACCCGTGAATCCTGACAATGCCATGTGAAGATGATCTGCACCACATCAACAGACGGGCGGGCATTTTATGCCGCCCAAGTGTTGACGTTCAAAGACCTTCGTTGTGTATGTGAGTCCTGGCAGTTGTCGATGAGAACCGTTGTCAAAGGAGGTCCAACAACGTGAACGTGGAAAGGCCAGAGCATGATTCGATTCGGAACGTGAAATAATCAGGGAGGTGCTAACCATGGACGAATAGAGCTTGCTTCAGCGCACCAAGTTCGACTGAATATATCCTGCAATTGGAGCTGTGAAGCATCTATGGATGGCGGGCTGCCTCGGGTCCGAGGACCTGCATGGATGTTGGCGGTGCCTGCAGCTCAGGCTGTCTCAAACAGGCCAGACTTCCAAGCTTGGAAGGCTGGAGCGCGCCTGGGCTTGTCAACCGCCATGCCATCACTCCATGAATCATCGTTCCGCCTCGATTTCAAAGCCGCGTCTTGTCCGGATCGCGAGCACAACCGCATGCTTGCGTGCTTCCATAAGCAAGGTCCCGACTAGACGAGCTCTGCCGCCCCTTGCCTCGGACAACCTTGGAATGATGGAGCTGTGTCCAGACGAACACCCCAGGATGCACAGGCAACGGTCCCCCGCTCGTCCGCCGCGGCCCAGGCCGACACCAGGGGTCTCTCGCCCACGCGAGACACTCTTTGTGGTTGCAGGGGAGTCGTGGTTGCCCATCCTGCTGCCGCAGTCATAACCTTAAGCTTGTCCCAATGCCCGCTTGATTCAGATACATATCGAGGTGGACAAGGTGCCCATCAAGGTCGTCTACATCTCTCCAGTTCCCTCCATCTCAGAACCAATCGGGCATTCCATCAGTGTTCGAAACCTTCTCAGCGACTGACGGCCCGTCCCGTGTTGGTATCACAGCAAACACTTTTTCAAGATGGGTGCGGTTTCGCGATCGCGGAATGGTTCCGGCCAACTACAGGCAGCATCCACGGCCGAGACAAGCTACCTCGCCTTCTTCAAACGCCAGTTTGTCCAGCCCGTGCCTCTCCCAGTCGACCTCAACCTTGTCGGCAAGGCGGCGATCGTCACTGGCGCCAACGCCGGCTTGGGCTTCGAGTCCTCGAGGCAGCTGCTCCAGGCCGGCCTCTCGCGCCTGATCCTCGCCGTGCGGTCTCAGACCCGAGGCGATGCCGCGGCGGAGAAGCTGCGCAGGGAATACCCAGGCGCTGAAGTGCTCGTATGGATCCTGGACATGGACTCGTATGAGTCTATCCAGGCGTTCGCGGCTCGGTGCGCGGCCGAGCTGGATGACCACCAGAGAGCCATCGACATTGTCATTCTCAACGCGGGGATCCAGCGCAACGCCTACGAGGCGGCACCCGCCACCGAGCACGAGTTGGTGCTGCAGGTGAACTACCTGTCCACGATGCTCCTGGCAATCCTGCTTCTACCCATCATGAAGCAAGGCCGTCGCCAGCGCCGCGGACGCAGCAGCATCAACAACAGCACAGAAACACCATCGTCGCCGCCCCCGGTCCTCACCGTCGTGACCTCGGACACGGCATACGTCGCGCCAGCTCTCGACGCCTCGGCCAAGTCCATCATCGCACAGCTCAACAGCCCCGACAGCAGGAAGAACTACAGCTCGTTCTTCCAGTACGCCCAGTCCAAGGTGCTGCAGCAGAGCTTCGTCCCGCGGCTCGCGGCGTGCGTCGACCCGGACGACGTGGTGCTCAACCTCGTCAACCCGGGCCTGTGCCGCGACACGGCCTTCAGCGACGGCGTCATGTCCGGGCTCGCCCTCCGCGCGTACCACCTGTTCATGGCCGCCGTCGCGCGAACGGTCGAGGTCGGCGCGACGACGTACGTCGACGCCGTGGCCGTCAAGGGCAAGGAGAGCCACGGGTCGCTGATCAGCGACTGGCGGGTCAAGCCGTGAGTAAACTTTATGCCCGTCCAATTTCTGCGACACTGTACCCTTGGAATCCAGTCCTTTTTCAATTATCACCACCAATCCAACTTCACAGGTGTCCAGCCGGTTATCTATCCTTGTCTTTTTCGAAAAATTGATTGTCGAGATTATGACACTCTTTTGCCCCTAATAAAAGCACATTGTTCCCCAAACAGCTAACATGCATATCATAAACTCCAGGTTCCCCCCGTCGCTCTACGGCGAGACGGGGCAGAAGATCCAGGACACGCTATGGGAGGAGACGCTGGACGAGTTCGAGTTCGCTGGGGCCCGCGAGATTGTCGCGCGTCTTGGGAGGGACTGAAGTAGTGGGATAGGTGTTGGGACTGTACTCGATGTCTATAGGCAAGCCGAGCATGCTGAAACCATTAATGTTGTCCAGCCTGGTCAGTACATGTGATCGCCGCGGTGGTGAGACTAGCAGCCATGGTTGAATCTGCTCAAATTATCAAATTGCTAAAGTATGAAAAGAAAGTCCCTGATGACCCGAAAACAACGAAATATTTGTGCATAGCCCTTTCCTGGCGGGCGTCTCCGCACGCTGTAGTGATTTTTGTTTCCCGTTCTGATGCCGCTAAATCTTTGAAATTCCTACAAATGCCCGATCAAACTACAATGTGGGCCCGGTCTGTCTGCTCCAGTATAGGTCTTCCGAGTGTCCAGGTGAATACCATATTTTGTACATGACACAAAAACCTGTCACGTCTCTTCTAGACATTGCTGCTGGCCGCCGGCTTCTTCTCCCCGTTCACGCTGCCCTCGGCGGTGTTCGCACCGCAAGGATTGGTGCCACTGAACGCGTTATGTGGGCGGTTGTAAAGCGCGCGACGAAGGGCACCTTCGGGCCGGGACGCCCAGACCTCCGCGGTCGAGTTGCTGTGAGGGAACAGGACCTTGTTCTTGGGGTGCTGAACAATATCAGCCCAGACAGCTTTGGGACGAGCAGACATGATCTCGAGGTCCTCCATGATCTGGGCGCAGAACGCCTCGAGGGGAAGGTCGTTGACATCGTTTCCGAAGGGGTTCTCGATCTCGCGGCCGATGAAGAGGATGGAGAAAATAATGCAGGACGCAGCAATGGTGGCGGGGATGGTGATCCATTTGAGTGTCGAGAGCAGCTGGAATGGCATAATCATGACGTAGAGCCAGGTGATTTGCTGAATGGCAATGGCGTACGCGATGGGCAGAGGAGTGTTGAGAACACGCTCACAGCCAGTCAGGACATCGTTGAGGGCCGTGAGACCGTTGTCTATTGATAGGTTAGTTTGCAAGTCTTGGCGGAGGGAGCAGTCAGATCTAGCAAGGAGCGGCTAGGGTAGGCTTACAAGCTGTGGTCTGCTGCATGGGAACAGGCAGCTGGCCGTCGGCGACGAGTTGATCGATGTATGCACTGAGGTACAACAAGATCTCCAGAGGCAGGTTTCCGAGCGGGGTTGTCGCCTTCTTCATCTCCTTGCGGGGGTTCGACGTGGCGAAGGTGACGCCAAGGCTCTCGCCGACCTGCTTGAAGACACCCGGCTTCCTGGCGGGGCTGCTGAGCTTCTCCTTGGTCGCCTGCTCAGAGAATGTTTCGAGGTGCTCGACGAGGTCCTTGAGGTCATGGTAGTGCATGTAAGGCTCGAATCGGAGCTTGTGCTTGAGCGAGACGGCGAAGGCAACCAAGAGGTTCATGGCGGTCCTTGAGGTGACAGTCTAGGTCAGCTTATGGTCGTGGCTGGTAGGGGGCAGCCAGGAGCGCAGGTCAGGCAGACTTACAGCTTGGAAATCACGTCTTCTTTGGCGCACTCAGGCCGCTCCTTGGCGTGGATCCAGATGGTGCGGGCAAGGGTCTGGCAGGTCAGAGTCAAAGTGCCCCAGTACCGACGGCCCTCTGCGTAACGCTCGTAGGCCGTGGAGCTGCGGAAGGAGAGACCCAGACCGACGACGAAACCGGTGACGGTGAGCAGGATGCTGGAGATACCAAGGTCGATGCTTGCGAAGTTCTCGCTGATGACGGTGATGAGAGTGGCCCAGGCGCCGACGAAGGTGATGGGAAGGATGAGCTTGGGGACGATGCTTCCGTGAAGCTGCATGAACAAGGGCCACTTGGAGTGCTTCTGGATATCACGAGGGCCGGCAAAGTAGTCGTCGATGTCCATGCTGGTCTGGCGGCGGCTGAAGGGGTTCGGGGTGCGGGTGCCCTGGGGCGAGGTGGGATACTCGTCTTCGTTGATGTCGTAGGTGTTGGGCTTGGTCTTCTGGGTGTTGATAGGCGCAGGCTGGTCGGCGGACACGGTGGTGGCCGCACCATTGGTGTTGCCAGTGGTAGGGGCGGCAGCATTGCCGGGACCCGAGTGGCCTCCCTCCTCAGACATGATGACGGGATCTGTGCTCGTTGTGGAGTGGTGGATGTGGTCGAAGCCTGAGGTGGTGGTGGTGATGGATGCGGATGGATCGTGACTGACCATTTGGCGATTCTTGCCGGAAGGCGAGGAGGATTGGTGGTAGAGAGCGTGGACAGGCAGGCACGAGGAAGGAAAAGTGCAAGTAGGAACACCGCCAGGGGCCGGACTTGTTTACATGGGTCGGATACTAAGTAGCTGCCAGGAGAAGAGGGCAGCGGGAAGCGAGGCTGCGGGCGTCAAGAAGCTTAAATGGAAGGGGAGACCGGACTTTTTGGCAACATTTGCGACCCTCCCTCGCATCTGGCCTCCGTCCATCGGGGCCGGACGCGCCTGTTGTGCTGGCCTGCGTGTACGGCGTATGCAGCACGGCCTGAGCCGCTGCCGCCAATTCCAATGGCCAGCGACGGCAGCGATGAGTGGCCTGAGGCCGCGATGCAACGGACCCGTTTCCAAATCGAGCACCGGTGGGGCGGGCAGACCCTGGCGTCTGCCTCAGGGCACCAATCACCGGCGCGGGCTGACGGGCTATTTCAGGGGCGTCCCATGGATTGACTGTCTGATGTGGTGGCGATGCATTAGAGTTTTGTGGGGTCCCTGTCCCTTGGCTGGAGGAGAAGAAAAGTCGTCAACGTCTCGCAGCGAGTGGTCCCATTCTCCGCGCCACCACTGCACCAACGCCAGACGCCTGACGCCAGCCAGCAGAACCACCGCCAGAGTCCAAGAAACACATTTCCAGTGCCTGCCCGCGACAGCTGCCGCGACGACATCTCAAGGACAGGGAGCGAGCCTACCGCTCGCAGCGGAGGGAGCCCGAAAGTGCTGACGTGGAATCTCGCGCGAACACGGGCTTCGCAAGGGATCATGGCGCATCCCCTGGCCCGCCAAGGCACTAGGCCAAATAACCTTACAACAGGATCGAGACTCGCTGGTCCGAGGCTGGCAGTGATGAGCACTCTGGATCCAGCGTCTCGACCAGTCTCCAGTATTCAAGAGTGCCCAGGTGGCGCGCCCGTGAGCTACTTCGGCGGACCTCTCGATTGCCTCGTGATTTCCGACCTGTGCTCCACTGCGCACGTAGTAGGACTTTGTACTCCGCACAGTGACTGCCTCAAGATAGATGTCGTTGCACCCAACGGCACCGACTGAGAAGATCTTTCAGCTCGCGAGGGTGCAGGAGGAGGCGGCTTACAGCCTGACGCTGGACAGTTAGTCGCATGGAGACGGATGCACGTCAGCATCAACCAGGCCCGCCCTCGTACACGGCAGCCAACTGACACACGCGCTGCACCACTCCCCCATCCCTTCGCATTTCAGCTGCCGACAACTCACATGGTGTGCGTCCTTGGCAAGCCACCCGCGTGCACTGCCCAGGGGTAAGTAAATCACCACCAGGCCCCCTGACTTCCATCGGTGTTTTGGCTCTGAAGTGGGCGATTCACACGCGCCGAGCGACAATCCTACATCGATCGCCTTCCCAGGCGTTCTTCAGCCATGCTCACTTGCAGCCATGGCTAGAGTAATGATGGGATGCCTTGCGTGTTCGCCGCCCCAAACGAGAGACACATGAAAGTGCTGGCGAGAGTCACGGCAGAAACGCCAGTGTAGGCCTGTGTGGTCATGGCTCCCCGTCTCTGCACTGTACTCTTACGCAAGCATCAGACGACGTGTTTGTCGCAACAGTGCACGCACCGATGAGGCCGCCGCCCGCACCGACTGCCGGCTGGTCCTGTCTTGTTCCCAATGCGAAAGAACTTTGTGTACACGCGGCCGAAGACCACAACGCGGGACCGTTCTCGCGACCAGAGATTAGAAAGGCTCTGGGAGTGCTCCAGCAAGCGTCTGATGCCTACATGTCCCTTGTCTATCGAGCTTACTGCTTCTTCTTCTTCTTACTTACCACATAATTAGCATGCACTCACTTCTCACAAGTACATGTACTACTGTACGCTGTTATGCCAGCGCACGGTCGGCGACCGGAGCTTTGTTTCCTTGATGGTGGCGTGCAGTTTATTCGACTTCATTTGCCAACATGGCACTTGTAGCTTCCTTACTGTGAACAATGCAGACGCCACCAGTCGCAGGGAGGGCCATGACCTGATCTGAAACACGGCAAGTCGAACAAAAGGGGCTTCAAAACAAGCGCGCACGCCAATGTCGTGTGGAGCGTTCCCCAGATCCCGGACTGCAAGCAACCTCGGCGCGCATTCATCAGATGGATCCTGAACGCATGCTCTGGTCCCAGCGTGGATCCCCAATAATGACCTCGGACACGATTGAACACGCCCAGATATTGTCAGACCTCGCCCTACGTTGGCACACAAGATGCGGGCATGTTGAACGCCGGCAAACAATCGTCTGACTCGCTTGCCCGTCGGTGGGAAGCAAGAATCACCCCACAGCCTCTGCAAGACCGCGTCATGATGAGTATAAGTAGGGTTGTCCTAAACACACTCACCGCGCAGTGCAGGTCATGGCCACATGCCGTGGTAACTCGGATCATGCGACACCACCTAGCAAAGAATATTCTGATGCCACCCACGAGACAGTTCAGACATATCACCGTACGCGTATATGCTGGCCGCAGGTGAGGACGCAACTCGCATGAAAAACACGGGAAGAAAGTTGAAACATGACTTCTGGGACGCAACCCGAAGCAAGAATTCGTCGCAACCACATGTACGTACTGCGTGAGTGGGCGAGGCGACTACACTCACCCGTGCTGGCTCGTCAACAACCACAAGTAGACGGAGTGTAAAAGACCTGATTGCACCATCTGTCGGGCTGAAAGCACCGTTTTGTCGCCGTTCTGATCGTTATGGATGTCGAAACCCCACGTCAGGTCCGTCCCAGTGGTACCGCTTGTGTCGCAGATCCTTCCTATAATCAACCTATTTCTTGAGGGGCCTGTGAACTGCCAATCGGCGCTTTGGCAGACGCCTCGCTACTGTGACTTGGTCTCGTGCGGATCGTTTCTATGGTGGTTTGTGGCCCGAGGCTGGTTGTGCACTGTCAGAATGAATCATCCGCCATCACGCATCTTGGCAGGCACCACCTCCAGGCAGTGACCCACTTCGTGGCAACTTCAGCTTTGAGCCTCACGATGACTCCGGCTTGTGCTCAAACACATATATCGTTAGCACCCCCGGACTGCTCTGCTCGAGGCCACACGACACCTCCAAGCTTCCGCAACCCGTGCTGTATCTGGCTTGTCGGTTCATAACTCGGTGCGACGCAGCACTTCAGACACCTGAAGCAAATCAAGCCAGGAACCCCCGCTACGTCATCCAGCCTCAGTTGTCATATCTCAGGCCGCAACTCCCACAGCTGTTGGATCCTCCGCCATGATCTCGACAGCCAACACAAGCGGAACGCCGCCCGGCCGGCGGCAGGTCGTCCCCGAGGCCTCGAGCGACCGGGTCGTGCCCAAGCCCGTCCCAGACGCCCTGTCACGCGACCCCCGCAGGTATCAGCTCGATCAGCTCAAGAGGCGCTTCTCGCCGAGGCAGACCAACCTCCAGAATGGTGCCACCCTCTTGGCTTTCAACCTCAAGCCCTCAGACCCAGATTTCCCTTTCGAGTTGGAACTTCTAGAATGCGAGCTCCAGGTTCCAGCAGCCTACCCGGACTCTGCATCCAGTGCAAGCCTCAGTCTCAAAGTCAAGAACAAGGACATTCCTCGTGGGTTTGCTGTCAACATTGAGCAAGGATGGAGGAAGCTCGTCGAGGAAAGAGGCGAGGCGACCCTTTTGGCACTGACCAACGCCCTCGATAAAAACCTCGAGGCTTTCCTGTCTGAGAAGAAGCAGGACACTGTGAAGCTAATGTCCTTCAAGGATACGAGACATCTCGAGTCCGAGGCTACCACCCTTGGCAAACAGCAGCCGCCAATCAGCAATCTGCAGGAATCCTCAGGGCCGGTATCGCTGCCAAGTAGGCCTTATGTGCCTGAGCCGTCATACACCAAGGACGAGACGAATGCGGCCAAGGCTCGCAGGGCGCAGGAAGTGCGACAACTGGAAGCGCGCATGAGCCGCCTCAACATGTACCAGCGCTCCAGCGATGGTGTTGTGTATACGCTGCCGCTGGAGCCTCGGCGTCGCGCTGAACTACCCACAGGCCTGCAAGCCGTGCAGTCTGTCCAGTTAATCGTGCCTCTTCTGTATCCCTTGCAGCCACTTAGAGTCCTCCTCAACGACGTCGAGTCGAAGGACGCTGAGGCTGTAGAGGAGCTTTTCACGAAGCGCGCAAGTCAACAGGTCCAGATGTCACTGATGAGCCACATCAACTTCCTTTCGCAAAACATTCACCTCATGGCCAAACAGGCGATTCGGGAGCAGGAGACCAAGGCGCAGCAAGATACGGCTGCAAAAGTTGCAGAAGAGGCGCGAGCGAGCACGCAGTCGTCACAAAAGGAGCCCGTGGCAAACGATCACGATGGCAGAAATCACATTCAGGTTATTCCTCGGCCGCCAGAATGGATCTGGATTGACAAAGCCGATGACACCGAGAGCTCGGATGATTCATGGGACGAACTCGATTCTGACGAGGGCGGTGCAGCAGTGGGCACTGAGAGAACCGACTCTGCACCGCTGCACCAAGCCGAGAAGGGTACGGCCATATCGTTCCCTTCAATAGAGCTGCACGGCATCGAGCTCTTCCAGCTGGCGCTCCTTAGCCTCAGTGTCAAGTGCGAACGGTGCAGGACAATGAACGACATCACGGGGCTCAGACCTGGCCTTGAGAAGTCTGGTAGCTGCAAGAAGTGTGCCACGCCGTTCACTGCAACCTTCCGCCCAGAGATGGTACACCAGGGCTCGACCAGAGCTGGCTTCATAGACATATCCGGCTGTACCGTCGCTGATATGCTTCCGAGGTATGTTGCATCATAGGGGACCTTTAAACTACGACCGCATTACTAATAGAAAACCTAGCACGTTCATTCCTACCTGTTCCACTTGCTCGACAGCGAGCCCAGGACTCGTCTCCGTCAGGGGCGATGTTACGAACAACGTCTGCCGCGAGTGTCATAGCAAGTTCAGCTTCAAAATCCCCGACGTCAAGTTCCTCGCCATCACGCATGGTACACCCTTGCCACCTACATCTGGCCCACGGCGCAAGCTCGAGAAGCTCGGCCTGCATGTCGGTGAGCAGCTCCCCGACCGCGGGTCCTGCCCGCACTACAAGCGCTCGTACCGCTGGTTCCGCTTTTCGTGCTGCAGCAAAGTGCACCCGTGCGACAAGTGCCACGACGAAGCCGAGGACCACATCAATGAGTGGGCAAACCGCATGATCTGCGGCTGGTGTAGCCGCGAGCAGAACTATGCCGTTGAGGCGTGCGGGTTTTGCGGGCGCAGCGTCATCGGGAAGAAAGGCAGAGGGTTCTGGGAGGGTGGCAAGGGCACACGGGACAAGGCCAAGATGAGCAGAAAGGATCCGCGGAAGTACAAGCGTATCGGTGGGGGCGAGGCGAGGAAGAAAGACAAAGAATGAGATCGTCTCGGGAAAGAGGGCAGCAGCTCGAGCCAACACCTAGTGAAAGCCTCAGACCCGCAAATCAGATAAATACAATGGTTTCCCACCCTACGTATGTCTTTCTTGACTCTCGCGCCCGTAGTTTCCCGACGACACTCGACTCGTCTCTCGCTCGCTTGAGCGGCCGCGGAATCGCAAGCTGTCACAGACAGTGTTGCTCGCAATGACGTAGCTGAAAATATATCTGCGCGTCTGAAGGATACCACTCAAGCCTACAGCAACCATGGCGTTCGGCCCTGTCGGACCAAAAGAGTGCACGAGAAGCTTCCTCTCTACCCGCCCCCCCTCCCCCCTTAACAATATCTATGGGTGTGTATCACGAGTCTTGAGGACGGGCGGCCGTTGCCTTATATTCCCGTAGCCCCGAACAAGAAACCTGGGTTGTTCTGGGGAAGAGCCCTGTTTGTGGTACCACGAAGAAGTCCAGTCCAGTCCAGTGGGTCAGATCGTGATGTGTATGTGTATCCATGTGTAGGGCGGTTCTGCCCTGCTCAAAAGGGGGATTCTGGGGATATTCCACGAATATGGGGTAGGTGTTCTATGAGGTCGTGCTGAATGTGCAGAAGGTATGCTGTGTGCGGGTATCTAGAAGTGTCGTCTCAACCAAACTCGGTTCGCAGGTGAGTGGTACTATAATTCGCGAATTTGGTGGTTCGGAGTTCCACAAATATGTTCGTAGAGATTTCAAAAACAATGTAAATGGAAGAATTAAATGGGCCAAAGCTTATATTGACGTGAGGCCATTGGAACTTGAGTTGATAAGGCTGTCCATGCACCTCCGACACGGTTGGAGCGCTTTCTGTGGTTCCAACGCAGGTCCCATCATCAACCATCCCTACACAAAAGCCTGGGCTGAAGAACAAGAATGCAGGTTCGAGGCAGCATGTCCATGCTGATGGGAGACATGCATGTACCCCGATCCCATAATACTTCAGGGTATGTATGCACCTTACCTTGACGCATGACGACCAGATTTCTGGAGAGACACACCGACGTTGGCGAAGGGGGCTCTGTCTCATCGTCCTACCGAGCGTTGCGATGATCATGGTTCGAGGTATTTTCTGCGCCCCCTCCTCTCATCTCTGATCGTGCAGTTCCCTATTCGCAGAGAACTCGTGAAAAGAAAAAGAACCGATGGGCTCACTGCATGCAAGATCGCGACGACCTCGTCGCGTGACACACGTTACCTGGGAGAAGCGGGGGGGTATGGACGCGCTTTGGGGCTGTGATCTGCCGCGGCATCAGGCCAGCCCTCCACGTGCCCGCGCGCGAGAGTGTGTAGCGTAAGCTTGCCAGCGCACACAGGACCGGGTGGTGGGTGTGGGTAGGGCAGCAAGAGCTAGCCACGGAAGATGGCAAGGCAGATCTTTTCCGCTCGGCCGGGCGATCGTTGTTACGGGTGAGTTGCTGGTTCGTACCGGTGGTGGTGGTGGTGGTGATGAAGATGGTGGTGGTGGTGGTGTGAGACATTTCGACGCAGTGGCATTTTCCGATCTTGCTCTCTTGTGTCAGATGCATCGATGAAGCCAATCCTCGCAGGGAGCTAGATACAGTGTGCGTCAGGCGTCAATCGGTGAAAAAGTAGGTACACATCTCCCAAATGAATTTAATCATCATTTTAATCGGCAAGAGAGCTCTCGGTCCACGAGACCCTGATGTACGACCTCGGCTTGGCCAAGCTCGCATGCTGCTTTTTCAGTGTTACGGAAGTGGCTTGCTAGGAATAGAGTTGTGGGACTAGTGGTTGCTGCTGTCTTGCAGCTGCCTCGTGACAGCACGGAGTTAGTTCCGAGTTCTGCAACCTCGGCTGTGCTTCAGCTGCGGCAGTCACTCTTCGAAGGTAGCATGTGGGATTAAGCTGACTATCGACTACCATCGGTCGGGTCCGCGAATGTCAGTGAGAGTTGTTCTCCTTGCTTGTTCTGCTATTCCTGTGTTGAGGCCCACGGGTAGAGTCTTTGGTTACCAGGTCCCGGTGGCTAATAGTTTATCCAGCAAGTGTCAAGCATGCACAATAACAACCTGTCATAATGCCTCTGTGAATTTGGTAAGCGCTGACAAGGTTTGCGAACCAGACACGTCAAGCCAGCCATATATTCAGTTCCAGTGCAGGATAAATTAGTAAAATTGCTATTCGGGTATAAATATCGCGCAAGTTCATTAGATTTGGCCGAGATTCGCTCGAAGCTCTCCTGTTCCGAGCCCTGTTACCGACGAGCATGAACGTGATCCTGCCTTTCCCACCAACACAGCGGCGTGTTCCCGAAACGGGCAGGAGCCCGGATCTGTCCCGGTCCCCCGTTCTCGCAGGGGTATCAGGAAGCCCCTGTACACCGGTGTGATCTCCTTCAGGGTCCTGCGTCTCTTTCATGCGGGTCCCAAAGTGATAGGGCCTCGCCTGCCGAGGCAGGCGGGCAAGGCGTGAAGCACGCGCCCCCTTCCCGGAGCCCAATTGTGTGGGTGGGTGCTGTCAGACCTCGATATGGCCCCATGGGGATATTTAACACCGCAGAACGAACTATGCGGGGGGCGGATGACACCCTGCTGCCCCCCGGGGCTTGCAGATGAGATGAAATGGGGGTGGGGTGGTGAGATCAGGTATCAGGGGGAGAGCGGGCTCGCTCGTAACATCGCTTCAACTTGTCGTCCCTCCTGGCGGGCCTTGCTCGCAGGGTGGTGTGCAACGGTCCGACGGCGCGGGACGATTGTCCTCCTGACAGACACGTGCGCAACGTGGCTGCTTCTCGCTTGATCTCTAGCGAGGCCAGCCTCGCGCCTGGGGAGGGTGTGGTGTGTGAAGGGAGCGTTGCATCGGGGAGCCTGTAGGGCGGGTAGGTGGAAGAGGGAGAAAGCAAGAGAGGGTGTGCAGCGACGTGTTACTTCTGCTTCGGGAATTGTCATGAGACTCGAATATTTTATGCGCTGTTCTGATCTCCGCTGCGCGACTCGGTGACGCCGCGATGTCTGGCAAGGGGTTTTGATCTTCTGACTGCGGATATCGCGTTGTTGGCTTGTTGGCGCAGTCTCGGGGCGTTGATCTCGCGGATCAAAGCGCCGTTGGTCATTATAGTGCAATGCTGTCATCGAGATATCAGCCTCAGGGTGTACCAGCTGGCCTCCATGACAATGAAATGAGGTTTCATAATTGCGTGTGCCCCAAGGGCTCGCATTTTGAGACTCATACTCATGCATACATGCATTGCGAGAATGTCATATGATTACAATGCTGTCACCGTTGGTCTCTCTCCCGGCGATGACGCTAGGTTTTGGAGATCTCAAGATAGATCATGAGAATTGTATCGCTTGCGCCCAGCCGGAATCTCCTCC
The DNA here is from genome assembly GCA_001566295.1 of Microdochium bolleyi. Classification (NCBI taxonomy): domain Eukaryota; kingdom Fungi; phylum Ascomycota; class Sordariomycetes; order Xylariales; family Microdochiaceae; genus Microdochium; species Microdochium bolleyi. Next base: position 850,860 of record KQ964258.1, read on the forward strand.
CAAGATTTTCCGTTTTCCGGCCCTTACTCGGAGCATATGCCCTATCCTCAAGGGTGGAAACTTCCATTGGGACCAGAAGACCAGTCACAAGAGTGATGGTACTGGATGACGCAGCTGTCACTCGCCCGCTTAATCAGATCTTACCCGAGTGGCGTGGACAGGGTCGTTTTAATAAGCTGCGGATCACTGACCAGCAGTTCCTCAAGGTCGACGGTCCCTGAGTACGGCTAGGGGCACAGAGGGAACCGAGCAGTGCCTGTCCCATGTAACAAGCATTGCGGCGCAGCTTCGGCGCCTGCAACTGGAGCGCCCTTCTCTGTGCCGAATGCGGACGTTAATGGCCGGTCGAGGGCCTCTGGGTACAGTCAGCAGAGGAGGAGGTAGGCTGGTCAATGGCATCGCTGCCCGTGGTGTCGATGAGAATTGGGCTTGGGACTTTCGTGCTTCCACTGGAGCAGGAATGAATCCCCGGGATTTACTATTGTCTATTCCCATGTTAGTGGCTGGAACTATACTTCGATCAATTCGATTTCCCAGACTAAACCATGCGGTCGTGTTCGCTAGATGAGTCTTGTGACGCCACCTGTATCGGTGGTCCCAGGTCGTCATTCAGGCTCTGCGTTACACTCGCTTCAGCCACGGCAGAGGCACTGCATGTTCGGTAATCGATGAGGTCACGAACGTCCGGAGAGCACGCAGTACACGCCGCAATGGTTGCATCAGGATTACTCTTCATGTCTCCTGTGCTCCTTTCCCTTTTGAACGGTAGTGTGATCTACTGATCTGTCGACGCAAGCGAGCTGCGTACAGTCGGGCGTGTCGATGTTGTTCCTGGAGGATAGCACTGCCTGCCGTCGACATGCTGCCCATGTACGGCCGAAGGGTTGGACGATCGAACTACAATGTGGAAGCCAGGCTCGGAGAAGGGCAAAGACGATACTGAAGAGTCTGACAATTCCTCGGCGGTGTAAAGTTCGCGGATTCAACAAGGCTTGTGCATCGTCGCTGCCTTCGCGATACCATGAGCCTCAAATTATGCCTTGTGACCGATGAGAAACGTCTATTGAGCCCGACTCGAAGCGGTCTATAATTGTAGGTAAAACATTTTGTTTTTTCTAACCTGCTTTATTCCATTCATTTAGCCAATGTGAGCCAGGTTTTTCTCACCTAGAACCTGGTAGTATCGAACCTGAGTCAATGCTGATCCATCATGTTGCCTCTGATGATTTGCCTCGCATCCGGAGACGCGCAATGGTAGGCGAACGATTGGACGGATAAAATGCGCCATACGGGGGGCAGGCGGGTAGGCTGTCGTTCTCTTTGAGCAGGTGGCCTGGCCTAAAAGGGTCTGCCCATGTTCCCTCCCCTTTGCGAGAAGGATGGGGCTCTTGCAATACAGCACCCTTGCACACCGGACTGACAGACAAGAGCACCCGGCAGAGACAAAGATTCCAGAACTGTCGGATGCGAGCAGAGGGCGCCGTCCCCGGAAAGCTTGCCCCTGCTCCCCCCGGATCTGGGGTATTGTGGGTTGTCATGTGCACTCCCTTCGCAGCAACATCTTGCGGATCTCAGTTTCGGATGCGCATGCGACCCTGCTTACCAAAAATGCCGTAATGTGTGGTTTTCTTCGTGTAGTCCCCACCATCTCTCCTATGGATGAACGTGACGGGTCAAGAGATTAATATTGTTTTCGATCACGTATGATATTAGGTTGTGTTTGCTACGGGAACCGGGCCGGCCGACACTAAACGACGGGCCTGTGGGGTATATATGTTGCTATATTGGTTGTCTTGCGATGCAGCCACTACCGAATGACTCTCCGGGTGCTTGCGTAGCCAGCCTAAAATGAAAACGGCCACGATGACTTTGATGAAGATGTTATGAAATGCCGCACAGCATTAAATCATGTTGTGACACGAGTCCGAGGTAAGCTAGGGTATGTCATTCACGGCCATGCTGGCCGATAAAAGTCCCTTTGCTTCTTTAGTCAGATGAGGAAGACTTTGATGTAGGTGTGGAATATCCCCGGATGCAGAAATACGCAGGGGATCAAATGAGAAGAGAATGTGCATGCTGTATCACTACCACAAGGAGATCCTGCGAAGGGCCAATGAGCTCAGCACTACACAATCACAGGCAAAGGCATCATACGGCGATAATTGTTATGAATTTAGCAGACTCAAAAGCACGTGGGAAGTCAATCCTGGCCGCAGCAACCTCTATCGCACGATTCATGGCCAGCACCAAAGGGGCGTTTCAAGCATGTAAGCACGTGTCAATTGTGCAGTAGCTCAGGGATAGCTACGAACACCTCGAAACACCTTGGTCGGTTGCTTTCTTTGTGGGCTGCGAGCCCTTAGTTGCAGTTCTCGGCTCGAGTCATTCGTCTGCATTACACGGAGTGACCCCTTTCTGGGGGCTGACGAGGGCGCCACTCACATGCACACCTGCACAGCACGGACGCACCAGAGCGTGACGGACGGGCTCGGGCATCGCAAGTGATCTCTCGTGATGTTTGGAAATTTAATCGAATCATATTTTGCTCGATTTAACCGCGTGACTGGGTTGCACGGCGTTTGTACTTGTTCTAATCTTGCCTCGGCTTGTACCGACACTGACTTCGTGATGCGGAGGACTTGGAGCATACAAGGTGCGCATTGGCTTAACGAAGACCATTAATAAGCTACTGTTCTATTCTCCGACCGGCCTCATAGATGGTGTTTCGTATGTAGGCATCGAAACTCTCGGTGCTACTTAAAACCTTTGCGACGGTTGTGTATATATGACGACAACCTAGGAAACTTCCTTCCAATTTTTTTAAATTGAGAATGCTTTAATCCATCTCGACATTGTGAGAAACAAAGACATCCTCCTAGCGGCCCGGAAGGCGCGCCCCGTGCCTAGTCCCATAGACACGACTCGACTAGCATGCAAGGGCTGCTTCAGTCAATTACATTTCTCCAACGATTGTCGCACCACAACAGGTAAAAGGGGTTTCTAGAAGGTCACACCCGAACCGCTCAGACCAGAAGCAGCAGTCCCTCCGCTCCTTGTCAACTGCGACGCTTTGACAGTTGGGACAATGATGTGGAGGGCCACGAGGCAGGACTAGGGGCTTAGTGTCAGTGTTTGTTGGGCAATTGTTGAACAATAGACTGCCACGTGGTGAGAAGAAGAAAGAGAAGGGGGAAAGGACCGTGCCGGCGCTAGCATCAACTACGCCAAATGCCGTGGCTCATGACCTCCTTGCCAATACAATAGTCCTCCAGGGTGTTTCTACTTGGCGCAAGCGGAATTCAGCGGCGACAGCAACCTGTTCGGCACCGACCAGGGGCATTGAATGATAGGAGATAGCATTGAAGCGCAGTGCTCAGTACGACACATCTGGGGAACCTTGGCCGTCAGAGGGTGTGAACCATGGTACATTACCATGTGTAGGCTGAGTTTCTGACTGGAAGCGCTTCGTCCGGACAAGTCTGACTGATATGATCTTGGCTTTTCGTATCGCGGATGTGTTGCATTGCCTCAGACCACTCTAGCAATGCATTTCAACAGTTGAATGGCATAACTATAGGTTCAAGCGAGAGTTCACAACCTCATACTTGCCAGTTTCCTCAAGATCATGAAGATCCAGTTCTGTCGCATGCATCATGTCGTTTTCAGATAATTCCCAAACGTCCTATGGTTCTGTACTGCTCTCTATCGCCTTTGCAGCTTCAGAGCAAGTTTCTCTGAGAACTGAGGACGAGTTTGAGAGAGGCCACTGTTGCTCAACAACAAGTATATCTTTACGTACTATGTCGGAAGTCTTGTGATCGTGCAGCACAACCTTGAGACGGACGCTCCTCTCTTCGTGTCCCGAACACATTCACACATAATGTCAGACGGTTGGCGAATAAAACCAAACATGATGTGCGGGCAGCAGCTTGGATGCATCTCCAATTCTAGAAACATTTCGCTTGCGAGGACAGTAAAAGAGAAAGACTAGGAGCCAAGGTCCATAACAACAGCAAGACCTACCGAGACTCTCTGTCAGTCCCCAGCAGCACCTACATCGATGACAGGCGCGTCCAAGTGCGGCAAGTGATGGCCAGTCTTCCATAGACATATCCTCGGATGTTCGAGAGATCCCACCAACTCCTGTATCAGAAAGAAAGAATGACTGGCAGTTCGTGCAAGCACCGTCGCACGAGTGGCAGTGGCAGGAAAAGCACAACCACAAGAGCTTGGACATTACGGCCTATGGCTGAGATACAACTCCGGCAGAGATGTACTGAAAACTTCAACAAAGCATGCTGAGTATGGACATCGTACACAAGATAGACTCATTTCACTTGTAGTCTCGTCCTTCATATTCCCACTTATCCTGGACGTGAGTCGTTCAGCATAGGAAGCACCGCAGTTGGTATCCCTTCCGCAACGATAAATATCCCCCCATTTGTTCAGATGAAGCCATGTAAGCAGCAAGATGCAGCAAAGTATTGGTCAGTATCGACCATGATCGGTAAATCCTTGTGAACGTTGCAGTGTCTGGCACCACGCCAGTGCTCTGTATACGAACGCACAATTGTATACTTCAGACGTTCGAGATATGGCAATAGGTGCAACGGCGCGGTCCAGCTGATCAGCTGGTAAGCCACAAGGTGACTCGCACAGCATAACTCGTAATGCTTGTCCGAGCCGAGCAGTAGTAGAGTCCTGTGTGACGAAGCATCTTATGAAGAGGCAAGTGGTGACGGTGGCGCTGCGACGGAGCAAGATGCGAGGCTTACACAGAAGAATCTTGCACGACGCAACGCCGCCTTGGTCAAAAGTTCCGTGGGGGCCTCTTACTTTTCGCGAGACAAAAGCCGCAGCTCTTATCAGAGGAAGCATGGAGGATCTATTCTTGACGAAAGGATCCTCAGCCCAGAGTCGCACAACATCAGCCCGATGACTTGGTTCTGTGCTACCCGTCCTCTATCTACGAGACCATGAGCATGACCTGAGTTTCTCGTCCTTGTGCGGCGTGGCGCGTGGTATGACCGTGATGACCTGACGATATCTTCCATGAACAAGCTTTATGCACAGCCAGAACTGCTGATGTCATATGAGACAATGGGACTACTATCTTTGTCCTCGGTCCGGAACAGCCTTTCGTAGCAGATAACGGTGTGACAAGGAGGCTGAGTCATGGAGAGTCATTGTCCGTGTTACTCCAACCTTTTCCACGATGTCCAATGCGACCATGGCTGTAATTAAATTTGATTTTTCTGATTTTATCTGGCTCGAGAGGAATAGAATCCACCGAGACAGCGTGTTGCAGACTTTTTCCGGGGTCAGACACGCCATCGCCTTGTCTCCTTGGTGTCCATGTCCGTCCTGCCCACCACGATCCCCGCAACCGGCCCGACGGCGTGAGGGAACGAGTAATGTGATGGACGAACGACGACATGGACGTCACGATCTGTAGAAATGCTGACGAACTAGGTCCAGGACCCTTCCTTGGTCGCTCGGGGCGGAATATAACCGAGCAAGGGCGATGCCTGCCTGCCTGCACGCCAGCCAGCTTTGTGGCTCGTCTCGAGGGTGTTGCTCAGGCGTCGCTCGGGTGGCGGCACCCTCTCTGGGATGGGCTATGCCGTAATACCGTCAAGCAACCAGGTCAGTTGGTCCACCTCGCGGGGGACGTGAGTCGTGCAAAGATGGAGCTCTGGGGGCTTCAAGTGCCGGGCTGAGGCTGCAACCGGCGAGTCTGTGGGGGGAGCAGCCCTGGAGACAAGCCCTGGAGACAAGCCCTGGAGACAAGCCCGGCGTCTCTTCTAGTTTACTCCGTTGCGCCTAGCCCCAACGCTCCCCCGCAAGAGGCCTGGCGGGCATGACATCATGGCACCACGGGACCAGCAGGCGCCATCATTCCTCCTTGCGCCAGAAAGACACGACTTGGCCTCTTTCTCTTCATGTCTCACGAGACCTTGCCGCCAGGCCCGCCGTCGGTCTGCAAGTTGCGTCTTCCCCGGCGCCGGCGCTGCTTTAGCGGCTTCGGAGCCTCCGCTCACCCCAAAGGCTGCAGAGACCATCGGCAGATGCAGCAGAGACAGCAAGGCCTGGAGGCAAATCCAGGTTTCCTTTTCCGACGGTCTCGTGGCACCCGTGACCGAACTCTGCTTGTGTCATCACACCTCTACCCGCAAGCCTGCCAAGGAGACCAGAATCAAGAATCGATCGATGGAATATATTGCCTGAATATCGATTGACCAAAACATGAGACAGCCTGCGTGTTTTGCCTAGAGCTCGACATCTGCCGTGGAGTGCTGCCACGCCCGGCGGCGAGTATCTCGATCCCCGCCACCCTGCGATTCGCTTCTCGAATCAGCCGGCCGTCATTTGTTTGCGGGTGGTGTCTGACAATCAGCACACTTTGCGCCTCCTGGACACAGAAGATCGACGAGGCCTTGGTTCATTTTTCTTTTTTTCCCAAGATCAATTGAGCTGAATTGATCTGAGGAATATCGCTCTGCGGCTCCTACTCACCGATAGACCCTGCCTCTTGTCATGTCCGATCATCGACAACACCACAAACAAAAGCACACACACACACACACACACACCCGGTGGCGCCTACGGCACTTGACAGTCAAGCCTTGCCGACGGGAGCCCTAGCCAGCGTCCTGGATTGGGGGCGGCGGAAACCTCCGCGGTCACAACAAACAAGCAAACAATACCCCCCCAACCCCTACATTTAGACATTGTCACGAGCTGTCAGTGACGGAAACCCTGACTTGTCGAGTTTGCTGCTTGCCCCGCCTCATATTCCTGTCGCAGCCAGCCATAGCTATGACAGGCATTGGACCATGGTCACGTCGTCCCCGACATCGATTCACAGGGCAGGGAGGGCTTCACGGGAGCCCGAATCGTAGCCTGGTTGCGAAGCGATCCTTGCTCCCTGGTCTGCTCAGCTCACAAGAAAGCCGGGGCCTCAGCCTCTTCGTATGGACGCAGGTGCATTGCCGTGATATCAAACCCCCATCCCGCTCGCGCAGGCGCAGCGCATAGCTGCAGGGCAGCCCTTGCCCGTCGCGTGTCAACCACACACACACACACACAACGTTGCACAGATTCCAGAGGGCTGTGCGCCATGTCAGACACGTGTGTGCGGGCGAGTCAAAAGGTCGACCTCGAGACGGACGGCTGCAGCGCCCCTGCCGTCATCGCCCAGCCGCGGACTTCGAGGAGGCGGTGTCGTCCGTCCACACAGCACTTACGGGGACGAGGCTCGATTGCCCCTTTGCCCGCGTTCCATGGCGGTGACGATGATAGCAGTGATACTCATAATGATGACAACAACAACAACAACAACAACAACAACAACAACAACAACAACAACAACAACAACAACAACAACAACAACAACAACAACAACAACAACAACAAC